>JBAIZL010000002.1:208861103-209463603 GCA_036971475.1 Prosapia bicincta | reverse complement strand
CCGCTATTTCCCCCTCATAGTTGCTCAGGGTAAAACCCACTGCGGCGCACCCTGTAAAAATTGGGGAGTGGTAGCCCGCTCCTGTACGGCCAGTGGCAGGATCACAGGGTCCGTCAGTGTAAATGTGCAGCCAATCGGAGGGTGGGTAACGCATGTTGATTGTTTCAAGACCTGCCAATCTGAGTTCGACTTCTAGGGATGAGTGTTTTGGGGATGTGTGGCCTGAAAGATACAGACTTTGCTGGGGAAGGTGACTGAACTTGCGGGTTACGGAGAAGATTGGCTCTGAGGTGCCTGCGGGGTCGACTCCAAGGGATGAGTGTTTTGGGGATGTGTGGCCTGAAAGATACAGACTTTGCTGGGGAAGGTGGCTGAACGTTCGGATTACGGAAAAGATTGGCTCTGAGGTGCCTGCGGGGATGTTCAGTTCTTTAAGGAGTTCTTTTGCCTTCTTGAGAGACGTAGTTTGAGTTTTTAATCTCGACGTCGGAGTTTTTTAAGTGTCCCAGAATGGATGAACTCGTTTGATTCTTTCCCAGGATTTGAGTGATATCTTTACTCTTCTGTCATCAAGGGGTTAAATCCCGGCTTGTGCTTTATTTGCCGCGATCGGACAGGATTTCGCACCACCCGTTATGACTCTCAAGGCAGTGTTTTGGACCCGGTCAAGTTTGGTAGTATTACTTGCGCTGGCTGTGACGATCACTTCATTTCCGTACTCCATAACTGGTCTGATGTAAGTTTTGTAAGCTGTTTCTAGGACGTCCTGAGTGGCGCCCCATTTAGTAGACAACATGCGTTTCAGTAATCTACATCTTTTCTAGCCTTTCTCTTTGAGTGATTCCGTGTGGGCGATCCAATTGAGTCTTCTATCCAGAATAATGCCGAGGTATTTGGCTATGTCCTGCTTTTTCAGATCTTTGTTGAAAAAGTTTAGATTGACCTTGCATGGCCTGTTTGTCATAGTGAACCTGGCAAAATAGGAATGGTTTACATATTTAGGGAAGATTTAACTTGTGTAGAAAATTTTGAAAACTGAACACTGTATAGTTTCTTAAAGAAAAAAGTAGTAATGGATGTATTTAATATTCTAGAGAACTTAACTGTAAGAATTGGAATCAAATTGCGAATCCTTCACAGTTAAATGTTTCTTTATTTAGAATATCACATTTATTAATAAACTATGTTTTTATATGTAACGAATATCATTGTTTCACATAGGCTTTTACCTTACGGAAAATAGACTTTTAGTTACAGTTCTATTGCGATAGGGTTTTCACTTCTACGTTGACTAATTGTTACGTTGACGTTAGCAATGCTGAACCCGTTACTGCAATGTCTAACTGTCAAATACGTTACTTCGGCTCGGATGTGGTATTATTAATGCTTAATGTATCTGATATGCCTAAACTCTGAACGGGCCAAGATAGCGTTGTGACGTCAGCAATAAGATACTCGACGTGATGCAAACTCTAAGCAGTGTTATAATATTTAAAAAGAAATAGAAATGTTTTTAGTTCTAAAAATGTCTGTAAATATCTCTGTCAATTATTCAATCTTTTCAAAACTATTATAATAGCAATATTTTTAAAAACATCAATATATAGAAGTATTAATAAGGGTATATTACGGCCATCATTATGTAAGTTTTCACTTCAGCGATTAGATTTAATTAGGTTGTTTTCCAGAGCAATAAATCAACAATATGTTTTCTGGTCCACTTTTCTTCCTAGTTTGCGGACAAAACTGAATATACATTTAGAAAACCTCAGTTTTCTCTCTTTATTTCAGTTTCTCTCTACGCTTCGATTTCTTATTAATGGGACTGCATATATTAAGTTAAGCACATTAACTTTATTTTTAGTCTCATCTATTTTAGTAGGACAAGTTAACTTTAGAAATCTTATCCCTACTGGTAACATCCTTTTGTTATATCTCTTTCTTATATCCGAAATTCTGTTTTTATAACAACTTAGCAATAGACATTGACTTGTGAAATATAACATCAGTTTTCTGAGGATACTTTACCACTTCTGGACGTTATTTTTGCAATTCTTGTTCACGTGTTATCCTCTAGTAACTTGAGTTAGAAATCAGGGATTTATTATTTATCACCCACATAATTAATTAATTTAAAACGACAAATATAAATGGAAAAAATATAAATACAAACGAATGAAAGTAAAGAAGAAAGAATTAAATAGTAATAAAAGTAAAATAAATAAGTAATTTAGATATGATAATTAAACTGAATTGTTTTCTCCTAGTGACATAAATGTATAAATTTGTTGATGACGAAGAAATGGGTAACAGCTAGTACACATAATATCATATATGAAATTTGTAATTGAATAAAATATTGTTATTTTTAAAATAATTGTAATGTATTCGAAAATTAATGAAAGTAATTTATTTCTAAATATATGAAGTTATTTCACCTGGAATACACTTAAACTGATTTTAATATCTGATTTTATTAAATTTTAATGCAACATGGAAATATTATAATATTTACTTTAAAAAACATACAACTAGAAGAGTGGAGTAGAAAAGCTTAAATATGACAAAACATATAAAAAGGAATACCATATATAGCCGATATGATAAAATATAAAAGGGATAATATACAATAAATAATATACCAGTAAATAAATATAAATTAAATATTTAAAATTTGTGAATTCATTTGGTCGTTGAAAATTTAAATTAAATCGTCGACTTCTTTTGGTAAATTTAGAGGAATAACAAATTTCGCATTGGCATTCATAAATGGATAGATATTTCCAAAAAAACACTATAATGTTTGGTTTATCTACTACAGGTTTTATAATGAAAAGTCTCCATCATCTAAAGAACTCTTCACTGAACCCAAGTCTACAAACCCCTTAATTTGTAACGTTAGGCAATATGCTAATCAGCCAATTTACTTATAAACAGAAAATTTATATATATATATATATATATATATATATATATATATATATATACATAAATACCTTATAGCTTGAAAATATAGAGCAAAACTGATTCTGACCTGACTAATTGAAACACTTCATGCACAGCACCATGTCCAGGACCATCGAAGAATAATCACGGTAGGGATGGACCAATGTTTCACTCATTAACTCAAGGTCATACAAAGGTATATTATTTGTTTGATCTTGAGAGACCTGATTAAATATGACTGAAAACAGTATTAATTGATGTTAATAACTTTTTAATGTTAACTGATGTTAATTAAACAGTGTTAATAAACTGTCAAGACGCTAAATGGGGAAATAGTGACACATATATTAATATGTACCTACAGTTTGTGTCTTTGTTTACCCCGATAAATGTTTAAAACATGTCTAGTAACACTAGAATAGAATGAAATGATATTAATTTTAATTTCAGTAAAACCAATAGACACAGAGATGATGACCGTAAATGGGCTGAGACCCCACCACAAAAGGTAATTGGCAATGAGCTCAGTGGTATTCATGTAGTTGGATCAGTGTCAGTTACCTCTATAGTAAATTGACGATCCACATATATACACACACACACTCACACACAGAAACCCATTGCCATTGATGTACATTCACAGTAATCTAGCTCATAGAAAACTATAGTACTTCTATGTAAATAGTAAATTTAGTGAGCATTATATTTTATGTATCTATAACAACATACGAAGCTGTTCATCTGTTTACACTCTCATGAGCAGTGTATTACGTTAAATGGTAGTAATCTGAAACGGGTAACGACTAAGTTCTAAATAATACTACAAGGATAGAAATCAACGGTCTTAATATAATTCAATATTTATATATACAGTAAACTCCCGATTATCCGTGGGCGGATTAACCGGTTTGCGGATTACCCGGGGTCTGCCATTGTTTTACAAATATCCAATTTTTATTCCAATCAGATTCATGTGTTTAAATTTCCAAACGGTGAATTACGACGTAAATACATATAAGGCTTAATAGAAGTTAAGATGAAGGGAATAGATATGTAAATATGTACGTACTAATTTTTACATTGAAAGGGAAGCATCCCGACGCGGGCCAGCGAAATAAAAGGGGCGAGCAGACTACTGTATATAAGAGACATTGACAAAATGCTTGGACGCCCGAAAAAATAATGTGTACCATAAGATTGTAAACAAATGTCAGCTAATCTCGGCTATAAATAGTCTAGGACGTGACATATGCATTATCCATATCTGTCATATACATTATCGATCTTTATTGCTTTGTGACACAAGTAGACACTTTGCGACAAAATGGTTCTCAAGAAACTTAGATCGCACATTAAAGCTAAATCAACGCTCACAAAAAAAAAAACAGACGAAAGTGACAGATTTTTTTGTTAAAAAGTGAAAGTATTAGGTGTAAAGGAAATTACATATGTACATACATACTTACTTTTGACATATACTTATGTACGTATTGTAAATAGTTGGACATATAAATATACATGTTATAATCCGTCAAGTTCATGGACATTTTAAATTATTTTATGTATTTATTTTGTCCTCTGAAGATTATATGTGAATTGCATTAACCGGGGTAATTATTTGTGTACCTTATGGTATAATAATCGATTATCGATCGTTTTGGGTATTCTTTGTTCATAGCGGATTATCCGGGGAATTCGTTATCCGGCGTTGCCGAGCCACCCTATTCCACGGATAATCGGTAGTTTACTGTATTTTGTAAACGTTCTGAGAATAGAAATTACTTAAACAAAACTTATATATAAATATATATACAGTAACATAAAATTATTTCGTAGTTAGAGAATATAGAGCTCAACCCTTAAAACCCTGACAAAGAGCATCACAGTACAAAGGTATTTGTATACATAAAATAATAAATCTAAAACTTTAAGGTGATAGAATCACTACTTCTTTTTTGTTGTGTGCTAAAAGAAACGAGGCGCTAGAGGATCGCTAAAATAACTTTAGTAAACGTTAGGGCAATAGCTTAATGTTTGCCAGAAAATATAAGTTGACCGTCAAGTAAACGTATTAGAGAAATACAAGTAAACGTAAGTTATTAAGAGAATAGTTAAGTGTAAAGAAAGTAGTGAAAAGAAACGAGTCGAGGAACTGTCGAGCAATGTTCCAGGTTCGAGAGCGAGAAGACGAGTCCAAGGAATACCATCATCCTAACCGTAAGGAAAACCAAGTATAGCTACGCACGTTCCGTGAGACAGATATATTAATTAAAAACATTATTTTTTTCTATTAACAGGTTCGCTATCGCTATGTTAACAAATAACTTTTGGTATAGACCAGCCGGCTCACATATGCGCCGTACTGTCGCTCGTCGTGGAGCGACGGCTCACATGTGCGCCGCTGTGGGTTGTTGAAATGGAACGGCGGCTCATATTTGCGACGCTGTTTGCGTGTTACTTTTATACCTCTGACAAATCAGTGGTTTATTTTAAGGGATTATATATTCGTATCGGACTATAAACATGTCTGACGTTAATGTGATACATTTGGTCTCTCAGTTATCAAGGTCAAAACACTCCTGACACATTGTTTATTCCCTCGTACTTCTGCAGCGCTTCATTCCAGGAAAATATTGAGTCACCATTCTATCCCATTAGAATCACAAGGAATGTACTCTAGATGGCATTTATCAGCACAGGATGTATACCTGTCACAAATGACAGTTTTAACACGAGTGCGTTTGTAAATATTTTGTTGGCCTACTGTATATGGAATAAAAATGTAAACTAATTTTGTCTCTGATAAAATATTGCTTATAATGTCAGCATCTTTTCAATAAGATATGTAGCCTATATAAGTAATCTGTCTAGCATGAATAGCCAAGACGATTGAGTTGGGAGTTTGTTGTTATAAGCCTTTGTATGACATTTTTGTTTTACGTGTATATAGTGTTATTTCTAATATATTTTACATCCAAGACCTATTTTATGTCTAGAAAAAATTAATAGCCTATAAACTTTTTTATAATTTATTAAATTGTACACTTTAAAAAATTTGTTTTCATCAAAATCATATTTGGTTTCGGATTTGAGGGGCTACACTGTTGTGTCTCATACGTGGGAAGCCCGTAACATGATAAGATGTCCATGCTATAGACCGACCGGCTCATACATGCGCCATCCTAAAAAACTCTAAAAACAGCAAAAACGAAAATATACAACAAACACATATGCCATGGGTTTCTATGAACTATAATAAGTTATTATAACAACTTTCCACTTTTGGTCTGTCATGAAGGTCAGGCTCACGTTAACGTGGTCTTTGTGGAGAGATCGAAATCTTGCTGCCGGTTCCTCCTGAAAAACAAGACTGCGCATATATGCGCCGCTTGGTAGCGAACGTGTTAATTATAATTAGGTTTTATTAATAACTCATTATTAAATTGTCATTTATGGATAGTTCCAGATTACAGTTCTCTCAAACGACCCAGAATAAAAAAAAAACTAAATTGTATTATTTATTATTATGAACTAAATAAGACTTGAGTTCAGCTGAATAACTATTTTCTAGTTGTTTTGTAGACATTTTTAAAAGGATAAATTAAATTAGAGTTTGTCACCTGATACTGTGTTATTTTATATTACGTAGATAAAAGTTCTCCAAAGTATTTTTTTTTCAATACAATTAAATATTTACGGTAGAAAAACGTGAAAAATTAAATAAATTACCATGATATATATAATTATATAAAGGATTAGCATCTTCAGGAAAACAAAGATATTGTTTTTTCTGAAGAAGTTAAATACCTATTTCGTGTTGAAAATCTTTAGTTATATAAATTGAAACTATTCTTGTTTTTGAAATATTTTTATTCAAAAACTATACCACCATATTTAATATTTTACTTCTAGATTTACATTTATCAAATATCAATAACGTTTATCATCAAAATAATTGACGTAAATAGAACCCGATAAAATTATTCCGTTAAATATCCTTCTTGTTTAAAATTAAAATAAATCTACAGGCAACATCTTTTGCAATTTTTCAAATTTCTCCTTTTTTAAATTTCTAATACATTAATAAAAATGTCTTAGAAGTCAACGAAACAAATTTTCTAAGTTTATTATTTATTTTACTGGATAAGAAATTATTGAGAGAATATTTTAATTGATAAATCTAAATTTAGTTTGTATTTATCGCTATATTTATTATTTTCAATGGTAAGTTATAAATTTAAGAAGATTGAAATTAGCAATTTTAACTTCTTTACTTTATAGAAATAAATCACAGTTTGGTTTTATCGCCGGGTTGAGTTACAATCAATCATTCCTAACCTCTCTTTATGTTTCCTAGAGGAACAATTTTAATGAAGGCAAATCACGAACCTTAAACATCAAAATGAATTAACTCCCTGCATTTCCTGTGTTATCGTGCTGCCAAATCACTCCTTGTTATTCCCATTCGAGTCCTTTAATAAGACCAAATTACCTTACCTAGGTATTAAATTACCGTCAACAAAACGAAAACTTTTATCTTAATCAGCAAGCACTTCAGTAAATGCAAATTTCATCCATTACACCATACACACAGTTCTATAAGATTTTAGTAGCCTATATAGAAATTTAATTTGATTTTACTTGAGCCTGAGGAAGGGCAAGTCTCTAGACGAAAGTATTGGACAAATTAAAGCAAATAGACATGCTAGACAAGATGACAATCGTAGAGGAGTTTCAGAGGAGACATTCGTTATGGTTTGGACGCGTAAAGAGGAAAGATTAGCGAGAGTTGCATTGGAATGGACGCCACCGAAGAGGAACAAAAAGGGCAGACTATAATAAAATGGGGAGAATCCATCAATACATGCAGAATATAAAGGAACTTATAGAAGGAACACTGATATAATAGGAAAACATACAGGCAAAGTTATGATTGTATTCATACGCTCAAGGTTTGACATTATTAATAGACGTTTGATATATTGTAACTTTTACAATATACTTGTACCTTTTGCAATGTTTTATACATTGCCCCCAAACTAGTAATTTACCGCCAAATAGTTCTGAGAGCAAACGGTTCTAATTGTCGCCGCCAGGTACCGACTGTTGATCGATAATAAAACAGCTGTCCGAGTAAAGTTCGATATTTCCAGTATAGTTTTAATAGGAAATAAAGTCAGTCGTTGAGAGAGACCCGAATTAGTGAGTCGAAAGAGATCTTCCTGGCAACCAATGGACTACATCCGGCCAAATGCTAGCTCCCTGAGGAAACCAGTAACAGGTAACGCGTAAGTAACGACTCACAACAGGTAAACGACTCATTTATTATTTTTTTATATTTGTTAATAATTCGTACGTTTATTTGAACGCACTGTCCACGGCCTGTAGAGGGTTTTATGTCCGTTAATTGTACTCAACAGTATTTTAGAGTTAATCTCAATGAATTTTCGTTTTATTAAATCCTCCGACGGCAGTAGCGTGTCAATCTGAATCAGCAAAAATAAATGCTACTTTTTGTCCGCTAGTTTGTCATCTTCTATTTGGATCTAGTATTGCCATGCAGGCCAATGGTACTGTGTGTAGTGTAACCTGTAGTATTATTAGTCTGATGAAGATGGTAAACTAGCTGTGTAAACGTCACCGTATTTTGAAAATAAATGTTATTTACTAATATATCAACCGTCTTATATTAATAACATATAGGCAAAGTTTAGTAATCAGAAAGATTGTGCAGACGCTATAAACACACTATAAATAACGGGAAACAAAATTTTATATTCAATACAGAAAAAAAGCATATCAACTATAACATCACGTTTCAACTGACCTAAAAATACTGACGTAATTAATGTTTTATGTTTGAATTTATACATAAAGAATGTAAGTCAAAATAAAAATACAAGAATTATAATTGAATTTACAATTCAATTGAATTGTTTAATATAACTGATGATGTTGGTATTGTTAGCCAACGAAAAGCTTTGAATTTTAAATTCAGTTATAATTCTTGTATTTGTATTTTGACTTATGTTCTTTATTAATACACAAGAATATATTTTGCGATATATATATATATATATATATATATATATATATATATATATATATGTGTGTGTGTGTGTGTGTGTATGTATGTATACTCTTAAATTTATATTTTGCATAATTAAATATATATATATATATATATATATATATATATATATATATATATATATATATATATATATATATATATATATTTGTACTTTAGGATTATCTTCTTCCTTCGTAATACAAACTTCTTTTTCATTTGAAGATTTATAATGATAATTTTTTTAACAAATGTAAAAATTAACGCTTAAATTAATGCTCAAATTAATTACAAGGTAACAATTTTTGTTTCAAGTAACAATTTTTTTAGTTAGTTACACTACTCCTAGGTTAAAATCTTTAGCTTACTGTTTAAAGCCCGTAATAGTAATAGGTCAGCGACTAACATGTTTTTCTCTTGTGCACCATAAATAAAGGTGGAATTGCTTATGAGGCGTTTCTTATGGTGAGAGCTTTCTTAGTGATCTTGCAGTCTGAGGTTGACAACTGTGATTAATTAGTCACGCTTCTTAGCCTCTGAAGGATTTAATTAATACTGAACAATGGCAAACCGAGCAAGGTGACAAAACACGGCTCAACACCTGCGTTTAAGTATATATATTATTTTGGCTTAGTGATGAATAATTACACAGGCCTATTATGTACTTAACCTTGTTTTTGTTATTAAGTATCAGCCATATGTTATGGGTGCAATGATATAATATATTAATAATAAAACTCAAGATATTAAATGTTAAAATTAAAAAATTGCAAAACATTTACAAAACATACCTTTTCAACCAAATAGCATGGTTTAGATTTTATTCAAGATGTACAAAGCGACCAGACCATAGCCTTTAATTTTGTTGTTCTTTGAGAAACTTAGAAAGGTTAGAAAATAATCTGGTTCTACTTTGTTTGAAAAGGTAAATTCGTTACATTTATGTTTCACAATTTTATGAATTTTACAAGAAGCATATCACTATGTTTAGCATCCGACATCTGTGTATTTTCTCGTTGGATTCAATGAACACCTATTTAATTTAGTAAATATTTCGACCACAACATCTTAAGGTCATCTTAAAACAATTTGACTTCCGGTGAGCTTTCACTTCTACAACAATTGCTATTTCCTCCATAATTTAGAAACACTTGCGAAACAGTTGTGCGAAATATATTTTTTCTCTCAAACTAATACCTTCATTAAATGTACTGAACACATGTTTATATGAAGTTTAGAAAAAAAATCCTTTATTAAGAGAACATGCAATATATCTAGATACACTTTGTATATTTTAGTTTCACAAGTTCTTGTACACTTTGAAATATTTTAAATACTGTACGAGCAAGATTGATGTGCATTCCGACGAATTTTGTCCATTCTATTCTTACTTAATTAGAAAATCATTTAAAAATTTAAAAAATGCAAGTACTCTGTATTTTGTTGTCTCGCAGAATAGCCATTCTACTACTACTGGCATATCGTGTCACAGTATTGAAATATTAATAGCCATTAAAATAATGTATACACAATGTAATAATATTGTTTGCCCGGTCAAGAAGAATTAAAACAAGTAACATTAACAAAAATGTTTAAACTCAGTTCCTACCTAAGTCAATACAAAATAAATTAGTCAATTTCTATCAAACAATAACAATTAAACATAAATATAAATATGTATTAAATAATAATAATTAAATAATAATAAATTATAAATAAATAACTATAAATAATAAGAATATATAAATAATGTTATTTAATACAAGGGTTAAAACAGCTGTTCTACCACGTAACCTATGACATTAAATCAGGTGTTTTATGAAATCATATGTTAACACGTATGTGATGAGACAAATGGAACGAAATAGCTATATTCCGTACCTTGCAACTTTTATATATAGGCACTTAAAATTAACTCGTTATTAAATTTATTTAATGAAATAGTATTTGAAAACACTGCATTGAGATAAATAATCATCCACTCAAGATTGAAAAAATGTATTTGAGCTTGGGTGGAAGCTTTAATAACGATTGAAAATTTGAACATGATATATATAAGGAGAGGGTGAACTACCTGAAAAACTGAAAAAATATTCTTCAGCTTTACCAATAATTTAAAGAGTGCCAGTATTAATTGATAGATGTACCGAGTTTAACTGTTTTTAAAAGGTATCTTCGATAGGATTTTATACAAACCTTGTTGCAGTTATCCAAATAATCTCTTCAACAATTGTATGAGACTTTTTATATTTCTGGTAATTTCATATGTAAGGCTTTTGGAGTTAGCCTTGTGATGTGATTTAAACCCCTTCAAAGTCTTGGAAAATGTGCAATTAGGTAGGACAAAGAATAGATCTCTATTAATGGAAATAGCGTTCAGTGATAATTACAGAAGGGAGAAATAAGTTACTAAACTATATGTATATGCGGAGGATGAAGCGATAAAACTTTCGGGTTTAATTGTTGTGGAAAGAAAAAATCCCTGTGGTCTCATATATTTGCATTCAGATTTGTTTTATATTAAGAAATTTTTTTATATTTTATTCTTATACTTAATAACTCAAAAAATAACATAACCTCTCTCTCTTGTTGGTCTTCATTTGTATTAATATTAGGCTTGTTGGGAGTAGTAAAAAACCACCCCTCCTTAGTACCACTATCTAGAGAAACGGAAATTTACACTCACACTTGCTTATGGTATACTGAACATTTAGTGCTGGGCCTTAGCTACACTCACCTCTAATTCTAAATGTGTCAAGTTGTTTATGAATAAAACATATATTGTATCGAATAGCACCCTGGAGTATTCATAACTTATTCAAGACTTACCGCAACTTGTATTCCCCGACATAAACTTTCGTCTCCGATTTACCCTGCGCAAGGGCTTTCTCTCTTTCTCCCACTCACACTTTACCTCACTCTCTCTTTCTTAATCATTTACTATTTCCTCTCTCCCTTTCTCTCCTCCATCTCTCTCCCTCTCACGCTCTCTTTGCTCAAACGAACAGATTTAAATCCACACACTCACAAAGAGGAAAGAAGAAAAGAAACGACCAAGAGAGAAAACGAGAAATAAGATTAAAAATAATTTTTTTTTTCATTTATCTAATATACCGAATCATTTTATACATTTACCCTGAGGTTTCTGAAAATTAAATCTTGATTTTGTTAGAAATATTCCATGGAAAGCCTAAACGGTAAATTATCTTTTTTGTAAAAATTAGAAAGTTTAGTTATTGAGCAACAACGATTCAGTTTCAGGTATTAAAATTGAAAATTAGGAATATTGTATTCTATAACATTGTATGGGGATGTATAGAAATTACATTTCTAACATTAGTTTTTTACTGTGCTCAAGTTGTGACTAAAAACCTTGAAAAAGAACTGTTACGTCATATGTATTACGTCAAGATAGATTTAATGAATAGGCTAGTAGTTGTATTATTTTCTACCATTTTAAACTATCTTCATCTAGTTAGGAATTTGCAAATTGAGAAGTATTGGCAATATGCGTTGAAAATGTGTATCGACACGACCTTCTAAACACGGCCGGTAGATTTTTCTCCAAGAGCTTAGGAGAAGGATACATGCAGTTCGAATTCATATGAGGATGGAGGAATATCCTGCCTATAGAACTAGAATACTGATATTCAATTGTAGATGAGATAGATTCCCTAAGGCGAAATCTGTATGTTGCTGAGTTTTTGGTTGTCAAAACAAACGAAACCAGTCACCTTGTTGACTGTCAGCCGGACTATGGCTCACATAGAAGGAGTAATGGGGTGCAACACTATGTAGGAACATAGGCTGTGGCAGGAGTTGTAGACAAATGATGTTATCTGTTTTAGAATAAAGTTTAAAGTAACATTTGCATTTTCTAAAATATACTTTACAAAGTATTATGGTCTATCTAAATATTTATTGAAAAAACCATCCAATAATATATGTATGTTTAACTTATGCTACAAACAAAATTGTTTCCTTGATTTGATTATGATTTATATTTTAATACATTCTGACTATAGATAACAGTACGGACTAGTGAAAAATGAAATTGTTGAAAATGGTAACATTCTCTTAAATAGATATTACCAAAATATTTCCTCTAAGAATAAAAGAATAACAACAAGAATATATATTTTGATTTTACGGTTTCTCAAAATCAAATGTTATTTACTACGTCTATTATAAAATATATTTTTAAATATATTAAACAATTGTTTTTAAATCAAATGTTTCACGCACAGACAAATGCTTGATTCATGTTACCAAGAATAAGTAAGAAAACAAACAAAGCCGTAACACAAATAGAAGGAGGGAACGCTTTACAGCAGACGTGTGTTTCAGACAGGTAATTTAAAAGGTAATTGAAATTGTAAAACTCTTGTTTTACCCAAGCTCGTTTTTTAAGGTCTTGATAAATTACTGTTAATACTACCCCAAACCAGTTATTTTTGGGAGGAAATATTTCTAAGTATTGAGTCATTCTATCAGAGGAACGATCTTCGTGATCTATTACTGCTTTTGTTTATTATTGCTGACTCTGTGTAGGATGCTGGAACAAGCATTTTCTTCCAACGTCTGGCGTTTATAATTGGAACGAACGTAATATGTTTTTTTCTTATTTGAAGTCACCTATGGGCTGGATGACTCATTTTCATTTTTCTAATACATATAAAATTATTCAAAGTTTCTCTTTGTAGAACAGTCTCTCTAATCAGCACGTATACAAACTACTGGAGCAAATGAAAAATCGCCATTTTATCAGTTGTTTAGTAACAAATTATTTTCCTTCCAACGAGCAGAATAGTTTTAGACAATTTCATCACTTTACAATTTGTTTTATTACATTTAGCAAAACACCTATTTTATATAAAATTCCTTTTTCGTTCATCAAATAATAGTCACTATGTACTTTAGAGGTAGTAGCTGATAAATCTATTTTATTAAAAATGACTAATAAATAACAATATATGTTCATAGTAGCAATTTTTCAATTAGCTCTTGATGAAGGTTTACTAAATGATTATATTTATAAATAAATAAATATATATATATATATATATATATATATATATATATATATATATATATATATATATATGTATATATATTATATATATATGTGTATTATATATATATATATATATATATATATATATATATATATATATAAAGAAATAAGACAAATACAAATACAGGAAAAATTTATTGAATGTACAATTGTACATTCAAATTAGCCAACAGAGCTTTATAAACTTAGTAAATTCAGAACAATTTTAAATTCATTGGTATAAAATATTAATCTAGTTTTTTTTCACCACTTTCTAATTTATAAATGATCCATAATAACGACCCGAGATAAAGAGCAAATAACATTGTAATTTTTAAACTTTAATGTATTAAATTCTAAAGTCTCAAGATTCCACCTTTTTAGTAATTGTAACACTAATTACGAAATCAATCTTGTCACTGCATAGTATTAAGGTAATTTGGTACAATGTTTAATAAATAATGTTAGGAATAAATACAAGGGATGTTAAAAGTTATATGATTGTTATATATTTAGACTATATATATATATATATATATATATATATATATATATATATATATATATATATATCCTTGAGGGTGTGTAAATTTGAAAATATATTATTTTTGAAGTTTTGCGAGTTACGAATTTCACATTGCTGATTAAAAAATAAATTATAAATATCGAAATAATTTACGAGAACAAACCCTTATAAAAATATTTCAAGAATTGGCATTTACTAGCTAAAACTCCGCATCTTCGTTTTATTCAGCTTGCTTTTGGAGGTACATTGAAGATATTTTTACACTCGGAATAATAATTTGGATAATAATCCACAAACGTTGTCTAACTAATTATATCTGCTCTACTAGCTACATGTTTACAACTGTCCCCCTCTCTCCCTCTCCCTCTCTCTCTCTCTCTCTCTCTCTCTCTCTCTCTTCCTCTCTCTCTCTCTCTCTCTCTCTCTCTCTCGCACGCTCGCTCGCTCGTATACCCATAATAAGAAATGTTCCATTATATTGATGTTATTTTTAACACATCACATTCATTGAAAAACATTTTGATAATGGTATATTTTTGTTTACAAAATACAATCTACTTTTTAATTTTAAAATTTGTTAAAGTTTAATTAGTGAACAAAGTTTACACTACATGTAATATCTGTGATAAAGTTTATTTATAAAACTGAATTTAGAATCAGGGATAAATAATGTTTTGACCACTTGTAGTCTATAAGGTATGTTAGTTCTTAATTCTAAATAAATGTTGCATTGTAACATTTTTGTTACAACTATTTATAAAATAATAAAATTAAGGAAAGATATCTTGCACTCGTTAATTAGGAAGAATTAAAACAATAATTATTAACTAGTTAATAAGAGATATAATAAAGATAAATTATAATATTCTGAAATTGAATTACTTATTTCTTACAATTTGTATTTAAAAATTATATTTAAAAATTTTAAGCATTTGGGAGAATTCTTTTGGTCAACCCGCCTGTACATGGTATAAATTGTTGGGGGACAAAAGTTACATTGTTAGAGAACAATGTTTTTAGTTTAGCAACACACATAAAGGACCTTGTTCCTTAGTCAATAACAACTTGACAAATAAAACTTTTCCTATTACCAGCAACCTCTAGATTTGCAAAGCTCCGTGAAGATAGCATTGGCGTCGTTAAAACTAATAAAAGAGCGGTTGGGTTATTCCTTGTTTGCAGTTTTCTCTTGTCTACATAGAGAAGTAGATTCTTAAAACTGAATGGCGAGCTTAGAAGAAAATTGAGCCTTAATTAATCTAGATCTTGATTAAAAATAGCCAGAATAAAAAAAAAAATATATACGAAGAAGTATTTGAAATTGTAAATGAAACAAATGAAGACATAATAACTCAATCTGAAAATGACGGAAATGACCAATTTGTTGAAATGTTGTCCGATTATGACGTTATAGAGAAATCTCGCTGAACATTCGCTAGAAACCTGTTAACGTGAAGTTTTACAATAGAAGAGAACCTTTGTTTAATCAAAAACGAAAATTATTTGGTATACTGAACCAGAAAGGCAAGGAAGAACAGCAAAAAGAAACCTAATTCTCATGAGAGTAGATTATGTTCACGCTACACTAGTGGTGACTAGTGAGCTTAGAAATGGACAATTATGAATTTTTTTTTTAACAAAGACTGTAAGATTGTTTTGTTTTCAACAAAGACTAGAACCTGTCGTGTTATAAAACCAATATTTTTTTTCATACACTAATTTTTAGGGCTATGTATTTTAATAAAAGTATTCCTTACTTTCACTAAATATTATAATTAATTTCCTATTCTTATGTGTAGGGAATTACATCACGATAATATATTTTATACGTTTAGACACTGAATTACTTCATTACAGAAAAATAACCCTGTAATAACCTGTACCAAACACCTCCTCCACCGTAAGAAAAACAGTGATCTAGTATTCATTGCATACACGTTCTAACAATTCAAAATATATTTATGAATATGACGTTTAGAAAATTAAAATTGTACAATAATGATGTCTAAAATTATTTACAATGCATTGATATAGTGTTTAATTGTGATTCACCCAATTATAAAGTCGTAAATCGTTTAAACTTTAAAGGGCATTTGTGCAGAACAACCCTTCGGTAGGCGCATTGTTAAAAGTAACACATTTAGGCCAATGGGCTACCATTGTAGCCTACTCTATTTTTATTTAAAATAAATTATTAAAAATATTGTTTTTAATGTATTATAGTCGTAACTATTATACTTTTCAACATATTTGTAAAAAATAAATGTAAGATTTTAATTATTGTTTATAAACATTGTAGTGTGATTATATTAATTTTACGCCACAAAATACTCCCAATTTTGGGTGCATAGAACTAGAAAAGAATTTAGGATAATGATACTATAAAACTCATTTATTTTCAAATATAATATGTCAGAAATAATATACAGATTTAAAAAAAAAACCTTTTAAAATACTACGTTACGTGTAAAAAATTATTTTTTCCAAATAAATTCATTTTAGGTTAAATGAGTAGGAGTATGCACTTACAAGCAATGATGTTACTATTGTTATTTCCAATTTTTTATTGGTGTGTAGCTTTCATAGGATTGTCACATACTATCAGGGTGTGGTCAGGACGTATCTCCACATTAGTTGTAGCACGTCTAGGTTGATCTATCCCTCCATTTACCGCACCTGTAGCAGCGCCCAACCTTGTCTATACGCTGATTTTCAGGCCGGAGCTCATCGATTCCAAGAAGGTTTTTTGCTCGCCTCTTTAGTTCTTTAGTTGCTAGCATAGTAACATTAACCCTTTCGATTACTTTAGGAAGAATAAGGTCCTAAGCAATGTTTGTAATAAACTCAGTTCTTGACAATGTTTACTTTCCAGCTTCGTTAGCAATGTACATTCTTGACGTATTGATGGCTGTTATATTTAGTAGATAAAAAAATAGAACCATTGGCCATCGTTTCCTATTTCTTGCTACATGGTCTAGGGCCTATTTGTCTAATACATTTGGTCTAACATGTCAACTCCAATTTTAGTCTTATTATACAAATTATTTATTTCGGGTTTCTGCAAATCCCCTGAATCTTCGTCAATCTTGTGGTCTGCATGCATCGTGGACAGAAGTACTACTTCCTTCCTAGTGCAGTAAGATACGAGTGTTTCCTCTTTATCTGACAAGCAATCACGCATACGTTAATCCAAAATACTTGCACATGATAACCGGACACGCTTTGTTTCACTAATAACATAAAAGGTCGTACGGGCTAAAGGCGTAGTCCAAAAAAATTTAGTCGTAAACAATTACAAAACTCACACACTTTGAGCGACAATCACCTACTCAGTTAGAAGGGTAGTTGACAAAAAACACATAATGACGTAGGCTTTCCTCCACTAGTTCTAGGAGATGCGTTGCAGCCTAAACAAAAACTCTGGGCTACACCTGTAGCCTACGCGCCTCCCTGAGGGTTTAACTAAAATTCTTTATTTATAAATATATTATGGATATTTTTTGTTCAACGTTGGTATAGTAGAACCCTTGTAAGAAGGCTTTCGTATAATGTACAATATATCGTACAATATACATTGTTGTCACTATTATTTAAAGTTCCTTACTATTTGTCATTATTTGACATTTTGGTTTTTATACTTAAAATTACACACTTAAAATGACATACAATTTTAAATACCTCATAATAATTTATACAAAAATAAAATTGTGTCCATAAATATGTTTCTTACAGTATTACCCAACATCACTTCGTAATGAATTTATTACAATTTTCATCTGTGTGCCCAAACATAAATCTCAAGGATTAATCTTTTTCTATCTTAATTTTATAAAAACCAAAAATATTTTAATCTTCTTTTTTACATTATTTGAATCCTGGTTACTTAATATATTTGATATGGAGACAAAAAGCTGTATGACCTTAGGTAACAGTTTAAAAAATATTGATTTTCTTTATGCTTTTTTATTCTATTTTTGATATTATTTTGGCTGAATTTAATTAATTTATGGGAAAAAAATAAATAATCACTTAAATAAAATTTTACGACTATCCGAACTTTAAATTTTGTAAATTTGTTCGGATATTTGTACAAAATTTAAAGTACGGATAGTCATATACTATTGTTTAAGTGATTAATTAGGATTCACCGAACGTAATGGACTTCAAAATTCAAGAATACAAAATAACTTGAAATGTTTCCTGTTTCTAACTGGCTTGTAATAACTTAATTATTATTCTATACACAAATTTCACTTATTATTACCAGCACCTATATTTCTGTTAATTGGTTTTAAAAGAGCGTCATGTGCTTACATATTTTTAAAAGTTTTTAATACTCAAATAATTATCAAAATTTCACCTAAAACAAATCTGAATTCAATAATTTTGTAAAATGTATTAAACGCTTATATAGCTGTTACAATTATCACTTTCCCAAAAAATATCACTGTGGTACTCTTCTTGCCCCATGGTCTTGAATCGAAATGTCTACGGTGTTTCCTTGAAGTTGGAATCTCGTAGCATCCGCTAGTAATAGTAGTTAGGGATGCTTTTAACACTGTTTTTTAGTTTTTACATTAAAAAAAAATCAATTTTGAATCCCATACGTTTGAGGGCAGACATTCTCCACTTCCATCTTTAGCTAAATTTCGGTTTTAGTCACGGACCACCATATTCGAGTTTTCCGTCCAGATCTAAGTAAAAAACCTTTAGCTCTTACAAATCTTAGGTCACACTTTTCAAAAGATTATCGACAACTTCATTGTTAATTTCTTAAAACCCTACACCGTAATTCCATATGCTATTGAGACAATATCATTACGCTACCACTAAGGCTCAGTAGAACAGTGTAACGATTCTTTACACCGGCTGATTCACCCCGAGCAGATTTTTCCTTCTTAGATAAGTCATCGTGAAGGCATTATTTTCCAAAACAGTCCCGTCTCATCCGAGTTAATAATTTGATAGACTGTGTAGCCATTCTCCGAAATAAGATTAACATTGCTCCGTCGCCCACTTTTGCTGATTCACCTGCAATTTTCACGTTGTGAAGAGAAAATTGTCTCAAACTAGAATTTATTTGCTAAAAATTATTGATTGTCGGTACGTTCACCACTTTTCTGAATAAAACGTTCATACAAACGCTTAGCTTTTTCACGATTAAGAATTGCACTTATAGGGATCCCTTTTGTTGTTGATCTCTATACACACACTCATTTCCCCCCAATTCTTTCGTTGCTTATATCGCGACACATGTATGTTTTCCCGATTGAAAAGTTCTTTCTCTGAAACTGCTTCTCCATTATTCTTTATGCAATGCACTGTTGCTTCATTACTTCTAAAAGGCTTTCCAACAGATGCTATGGAGTCGGATGTGGGCGCCGGATTTAGTCGTAGTGGTTTCTCAGTAAAACAAAAGCCACTTGTTATTAATGAGGAATGTCTATATTTTGAGTAGTAGGCCTAGTAATGTACTACTAAGAATGTTTGGAGAATAATCAGAATAATCAGTAGACCGCTAAAAGAGAGGTCTACAGTACTTTCTTTTAAAGAAAGAAAGATCCATTACATAACATAAAATAACTTACCTAAAAGGCGAACCTGCCGAAATGTATTATGGTAATTAATTTTTTACTTTTTTATTTACCATATTTATTTATTTTTAATAAATATAAAAACATATATACTTTCAAGAGCTTCTAACTAAGTAACATAAACTTAATTTGCTCTTTTAAAAATGTTTACAAAACAACTACAAAATAATTATCTAGCTGAACCCAGGTCCGATTTAGTGCATAATTAATATTAATACAATTTAGATATAAATCCTCTGGGTCTTTTAAAAAGTTACTTCAATCTGGATGATCCATAAACGACAATTTAATAATGAATTATTGATAAAACCTAATAAAACCCTGAATATTTGAAATTTGAAAAATTGTTCTACCTGTTGGCTGAAATGTTAATTATTACAGAAAAGTAATCTTTGATATTAATATATGACTCACGGAACGTGCGTAGTTATACTTGGTCTTCCTTACGGTTGGGATGTTGGTATTCCTTGGACTCGCCTTCTCGCTCCTGCACCTCGAGTTTTTGTCGGCAGTTCCTCAACTCGCTTCTCTTCACTAGCCTACTTTCTTACAGTCCATGACTCTTTTCATAACCTTATTTTGTTATTCTAAATATTCCCTCTTCACTAAGAAAATTTATCACTTTGTTACTCACTCGCTCTACTTCCGTCGTTTTTTTTAAATCCAGGTCCCGTACTCACACATCCTACAACCGCCGGTTTTTGGAGTCAAGTTCTCTTACTCACGTTTTGCGTCCTTTTCCGCTGCCTGGCAATTTTCAACCAATGACAAAACACTTTTTCAAATTCAACCAATACCATCTCAGCTTTAACCTCAAGTTTAAAAATATGTGAACCGTTACTTGACGGTTAACTTTTATTTTCTTGCAAACTTTAGGTCTTTACCCTAACCTTTTCTAACGGTATTTTAACAGCCTTTAACGAAATGTTTGTTCCAACACAACAACAACAAAAATATTTAGTGATTCTATCACTTACAAAAGTCGAAACCCTTCGATTTATAATTTTATGTTTACATCTATCTTTGTACGGAGCCGTCCTATGTCAGCATTTTAAAGAATTGAGTTCGACTAAGTTAGTATTGACTAAGAAACATTTTCATGTTACAGAGTTGTATACAAAACCTATTAGAATTTCGTATTTTTTGTAAAAATATCTGAATTTTTAAAATGCACATTTTAAGGTTTAATGATGCTTACAACTTAGATGTCATAATTACCATAGGCCCACATATGTATTGGGTATTATACTTCAAAAATTTGTGAACCGTATTGTAATTGTAAATACTTTCACAATCGTCATAAGACTCTCTCACATATCTCTCTTCTGAGAGAATCCTTATTTAAAATTGTACATATTATTTTAAATAAAATACGAAAATAACATTTTCCTTTGGCAAATAATGGGACTTTTACGATCCCTTTCGTGGGAAATATTACCCATAAATACAAATATGCAAGCGAGTTGACATGGGATTAAACTAGAAAAAAAATGTATTTTATAGAGAGTTTAATATTTAATTTCATTTCAAATTAGGAATTTCTAATTGATACTAAATATATTCTTATTAAAATAGTCATTCTTATCCTCGCGACTGAGTTTATTCGATATTTAATTCAATTTATTTTATTAAACCGAGTTTATTTTATTGTAATGTAATATTTGGTAGATGGTGCCAATTAAGTTTTTATAGCAATACTTAGCTTCAAGTCTCTCCGAGACAGATGTTCTCACAGGTAACGTCTAAAGGAAACGAACGGAACGCCCCTAATTAAATCTGTTTACACTTCCATGGTTAAACTTTGTTTAGCAAATTACGTCAGGTGTATATTTCCTACAGCTGTTGAAATGTGATAAACGTCCTGCGGAGACAAACAGCTGTCCTAAAGTAAACTGCCGAATTGTTTACGTTCAATCAAAATCTGTGAACTCAACACTTGCCGATATTTATTTTTCATTTATACGGTCTCCGGATCAGCTTCAGCTGAATTACGTCATGCATTGCTGTGTGGTGCTTGAAAAGTTCGATTCACTCTACAGTTGTTTTTTTCAAGTTTTGCCAACTTTATTACGTTTTATAAACCAATTGCAAAATTATCTATAAAGCAACGCATCAGAATATCAACATAAGTTAGTTGTTTTAGTGATGGGGTTTCCTCTGCATAAAAATAAATTTGCTTACTATTATTTATTAAAGTAATTACTACAAATAAGTAAATACAAGATTTGACGATGATTAATTAGGTAAACCCAATAGTTTACACTTATAAAATACTCAAACAACTTAGTAGTCACACTAATTTTGGTTTTGAAATTGCCTCACAAAATTAATATTAGTGCAATATACATGTAAAGCAATAGCATACAACTCTAAAAAAAACACAGCTTTGAATGTCGTTTTACAATTTTCAAGAACCATATATCCATCATCAGTGACGAAACATAAACTAACTGTAATTTATTCTGATGTATAATTAAAACAGACATAAATAGGTTATGTCCATCACTGATGATGGCAAATATCTTATAAAAATGTTTGTTGTTAATAAAGACTTTGTTTTTCCCAGATTTCAGATTTACAGTGTATCTGCACTACATTATAGGTTATTCAAAATATCCTTAAGTCACAATACATTTGATTCACCTTTTGTACATTTCGATTGAAAAACAACCATCTTCCAAAGCAACAGAACGTAATCAATACTGCTAATATAGGTAAATAATTTATATACCCATACCTCCTTATAGTTATCCCCCTGTGCCAACCGCATCTGTACACTATAAATAAAATCACATGTGACTTGGACAATGAAAAAAAATTAGTCGTAAATCAGAAGAAAAAATAAATAATTTTTGCAAGTGTTTGTAAAAAAACCAATTTACGTGTTGGGAAAAATGACTAGGTAAAAGTGGTGCAGTAAAAAGAAGGGAATAAACGGTCGGTAGTGGGGACTAACATCTGCTCCCCAATATAACCCTAAAAATTGCTTCCGTAACAGCAGATATATGAATATAAACTTATCTTTGTGTAAATATTTAATTTTTTATGGTTCTCGTCATGAGCACAAGGATAACTCGTATATGTTTAAGTAAAGGAAACTACCTGGTCGAAAAATCCCCTGGTCGAAAAGTAATGAGATCTCTCAATGTGACTATGTGGAGAGGTTTAGGTTTTAATTTTAATTAGGATATATGCTTTCTTAACTGTCAGCTCCTCATGCACATATACCACACCTCTTAAGGTTATATGTGAAACGGTTATAGGAGGGGAAGGGTTTTAAAGAAAGTTTTTTGTTAGTACTAGTAGTAACCATCTATATATATTATCTGTTTCACATTAACCAGACGCACATCTTGAGGTTTGCAGGAATCACTAACAATCATGTCAATTCCAGTTTCCAGTTGCGATCATATTAAGAACTGTGTCTTACCTTCACTTTTTGACTCACTCACAAGGTATTTGTGAGGTAAGACTTTTCCCCTCTTTTATATTCAGGGTAATCCTGCTGACAGGGTTTCTGCATGTTCTATGAAGAATGATTTTCTGACAGGTTTCGATCTAGTCAGAGTTTATTACACCCGAACTTAGTGCCCCATTGTCTCATTTATCCACATTTCGATTTCGTAAGGAACGTAAGGGCAAAAAAGTAAGTGGTTTTGCGTTTTTGGTTCCTGAGGATGATTGCTTTGCTTAAGGGCGGACACTATTGTGTGTTTTAAAGACGGTGTTTTAAAGTTATTTTAGACAGTTAAAAGGCAGTATTAAACTAGGTTAGAATAACTTAATTTAATTACTTTAATAAATTTCTATCAATTCCTAATTTTCTTTCAGTATATAAGTATTCATTCGGGGAATACTGGGTTACTTACTAACTTTCAATTGAAACCGATGTTCTAAGCTTTGTTACTGTTATCATTCTACTATCGATAAGGTTTTATCAGGGATTTTGAAATGTCATTGACAGAAAGCTGCATTTATTTTGTTATATAAAACTATTTTGGTGATATATTTATAATTAAGTAGACTCATACAGCACCCCTTAAAAGGGAAATGCATTGATACATATATAAAGGGATTACCCCTTTTATTTTTTCATTTTATTAAGAGATGTCTAAGTTTTTAAAAAATATGTAGCAAACAGGAAATGCTTCTTATGATCTATAATGCTTTTATAGTTAGAATGATTTTGAATACATCAATGTATAAGAAAATACTACTAATAGTCTATAATAATACTAGGTATGCAATATAGTTAGTTTGTCCTATTTGGCTTGAAACGGCTAATTTATTATTATAAGCTATGAGAAAGAACATCTGTTTTAACGCATTGGTTATGTTACTTTATTTTAAAAAAAAAACATTTGTGTTGACATTATTTATTTTAAATATTGGTTTCCATTAGTTGGTTTTCAAGGAAATGTTGTATGTTTACTTATTTTTTCACCTAGTGCCAGTACCAAGTTACGACTAGGTGTATCTATCAGTTCTACATTGTTCTATCTGTTCTTCTTCATTCTGATTGCTACTCGAACCGTTGTGAGTTTAACGATTAAAATCTTACAACCATCCCAACTAGTATGGAACATATCTAGTTCCACACTCTAGTATGGAACATATCCCTAAAAAACCCTACACAATATCCACAAAAGTACCGTTCGTATAGAGACAATAGTTAAAGATGTTTAATTGCAATAAAACTCACAAAAACGTCTAAAATTGTATAGCTCTAACTTTAAATTCAAGCGTTGTGAAAACTTTTAACTCGTAAATGTCTCTTGCCATTTGATATTTGACATGAAGATAATTCTTTGAAGCTATTGTGTAGGTTGTATTCATGAAGCGTCTTACGAATTAAGTTGACTTCGTCTACCTTTTGTCAACTGCCATTCGTTGTTTGTCACAGTGACAACGCAGTTAACGACCAAAGTCCTTTCTTCTGTCCTAACGCTAATGATTGCCTGACATGAATACGAGATTTCTTTCAACTTCTACTTGAAAATTTATTCTGGGCACATGCTTAATATAATTAACGTAGCAAATTATAACGCTTCTGAAAGTCTTATTTGTTTTTATAAACTAAAAATATAATCACAAACTAAACCATACAATGCAATGCCTTGCTAAACGGTGATTGTTTGTAAATTGTAATAGCTTTAAAAAAAATACTTTTCAGTCATTACCTATATTGATGATAAATAATAAAAAAATTACATGAAAGCTCCAACATCTAATATTTACGTAACTAATGAGATAATCTTTAATGAATTTGGTTTTTCATTTTGCAAATAATTGTTCGTAGAATTGTCGGGTAACATGATAATTAATATGTAGGTTTTATCATCTAAGTATTTTACTTTATTTAAATGGATAAAGTGGTCATTCCTAACACTTGTCTTATGACAATATTTCCCACATTCACGTAGTAAAGGTAAGAGAAACGGTTATAATCAGTACAATTAACAGTAAATAAAACAATACATGTAAGTAGTATACAATTGCAAAATTAATAATACTATTTACTTTAAAACAAATAATATAAAAAAACGTATTAAAGTCAATTCGTACTTAAATCAAAAAAGAAAATTGTATTTAACTTTGTTTTTATTTTATATTTACAGTTATTATAAATATGTATATACATATGTCAGAATAAAAATAGGTTACAAAATAGAAAGCGAATTTCCTTGCCATTTTCCAATTTCCTTTCCGTGTTTGCTGTTAGATCATTATTTTTGTTTGTACTATTTATACATTTATTTCCGTCAGTTAAATAACTGGAATCACAAGTTACTTTTTAAAAACAATTTATTTAGGCCTATGGCCTGTTACAACTTACAAGAATACAATACACAAAGAAGATATTACAGAGCTTTAGACTAACCGATTCCTAAACCAACATAGCAACTGTCTTTAATGAGTGTTCAAATCAAAATCTAATAAAACTATAGAAAGCGACCCTTATATATCGTTACAGATGTTTTCACATTTGTTTGTCAAGTGGTTTTAACATACTAATCTTACCCTTAGGGGTAGGTTGTTTACAACTATTTACATAACTCCTCCTTCCCTAAGATTTTAACAGTCCCGGTTAAAACGCATTATAGGACCTTCTAGTTCTTTGTCCTTTACTTCAATAAATATTTGTTTACTTTTAACATTCTTATTTTTATACTGCTTACAATAGTAATAACGTATTATAGAAATAATACTAATTACAATAACTACAACTATAGCAATTGTTTCAACACTTTTGATGAAATCATTTATTTCTAAAATATCTAGAGGTTCTGATTTAATATTGGCCTAATGAATTACTTCAAACTGAATATTGCTTGTAACCTCTTTAAATGGTTCTTCTAATATAACGGTAGGAATACTTTCAAAAAACATTATATTATTAGTTTTATTTTCTAATCTTTCTTCATTTTCCAAAAGTAAAAGTTGGGTTTTTTAAAAATTTTATAGATATACTTTCATTCTTAAATTTATTTGTTATAATTCAATTTGGATTTTTTCAAAAATTAAATATTGATTGACAATTGGTATATATTTTATAAAAGGCCCTGGTTTCTTTATAATTATTTTTTTGCATTGCTCTGTTGATTTTGAATTAAATAGATTATTTATACAATCATTGTTTATAATGTCTATTGTTTCACAATAAAAATTATTATAAATTCATTTACACGTATCACTAGTGTACAATTCCATATGCTTCAGGATAAATGAAGGATAGGTATGGATTGTACTGGTTATTACATTTTTAGTGACCGGATATGATATCGTAAGTTTAGGTATTTGAATAAAATAGGTAATTATATTCTTTGCAATAGCACAATGAACTTTACTGAGTTCCCACAATATTTTTAATTTATTTGAAATAAATTTCTCCTTTGTATTGTCCAAAATATAGTTGTGCTCTTTCTTATTCAAGATGTTAGAGTGTAGCACATTGGTTTTACAAAACTCTAAACTTGTAGTAATATCGTTGATTCTATTTATTATTAGCATGAGTGTGTTGTATGTTAAAAAGTATTATTTAAATATTTCCACATTATTTAATATAGAGTTTGCTTCACTGAGAACTGTTTTACTTTTGTTGTTATTTTGATTTATTATATTCATATCATTATTAAATTGATCAATTATTTTTTTATTTACAGTTACTTGAGATTCAATATTATGTTCTATGTGGTACTCATTGCTCTAAACTTGTTGGATAATTTTATCATATTTGTCTTTATCATCAGCGTCCGTATCAGTAGTTAACCAAGATATTGCTGATCCTAATCCATTAATTAACCCTCTGCGTGACCGTGAAGGGGTGCTTGCTTTTATATGATCGAATTTAGTTTTGGCGTAATCATAATGTAGTTTTATGTTGTTTAATAGATGTTTAGTTAATGAAGAGTTAACGTATAATTTTATATTATTTTTGATTTGTTTAAGTTCATATCCAATAATGTTGATATTTATATAATGCATATAGGTGTATGTAGAATTGTTCATCATCGCATCTTGCGTTTGGATTGGGATGATCCCTGATGTCTTGGTAAGAACTGTTGCTTTATAGGCTAGCGTTATGGTTGTTAGTGCTGCTACCAGGTACATTAATGCTGGAGACATTTCCTGTAACAGATCGTTTTATTCCGATTGGGGTGTATTTTAATTTGTCTTTTTGTTTTATTTAAAGTTGCAGGTAAACCTTTTCCTTTTATTGCACTTATATATTTACGTTTTACTTTTCTATTCAACATAGACTTTCAATTTATTTATTTAGGGATATAAGTTGTTTCTTCACGAGATGTATTTAATTTATTGGTGCGGTCAAGTTTTTCTTTTTCAACTTTTCTTTTTATTGTTTCATGAATAGTTTTCAATTGTTCGTGATATTTAGCATTAAGTTCATTGATTATAAAATTAGGATCTGTAAAATCCGAGAATGGTGTTTTGAATTTGCCATAAGTCATTTCGTTTGGAGTCAGATTATGGGTTGAGTTTAGCGTGTTGTTGAATACGATAGTGGCTAATTCCACTTTCTCTTTTAGGGAGATTTTCTCTTTTCTTGATTCATCGATAATATTAAGGAGTTCTATTAATGTTGAATGAGTTCTTTCAATTTGACCTTGCATATTAGAATAGCCTGGTGTTGTGTAATGGGTGTTTACCTCGTATAGTTGTAGAAAGTTGCGTATTAATGCGTTGTCAAATTCTTTGCCGTTATCAATTTGGATTGTAGAAGGAATTGGAAATAGATTAAAATCATTTCTTAAGTGTCATGTGATTTCAGGCCATTTAATGTTTGTAGAATAAACGTAGTAAATCTTTTAGAGTAACAGTATCTTTGCTTGTGAGAAACAGAAAACATCAATATGTAATCGTTCAAATGGTCTAGAAGGGGTAGGGGTAACAATATTTGTCTTTTATGGGTTTGGGGTCATATTTAATCTTTAAACAAATTTGGCATTTATTTATGTATTCCGTCACATCTGCTATCATAGAAGGCCAATAATATTTATTTCTTATTTTATTTATATTTTCATTAATTTCCCTATGATATATTTTTCCTTCATGACAATTAATAATTATTTCCTTTTGTTCCTCTATATCTGTTACATCTAAATTGAGTGTTTTATAAATTTTAATGGTTATAACTATATAATTTACTTTTAGCATTTGTGTAAATAGATTATATATTTCCTTGTTAATATCACGTATCCCTGCGTCTTCAAAGTAGAGACCATAGGTTGTGTTCGGTCTTAAGAATTGATTCGCTTGATCAATTAATTTCTCTAAGTCTGATATATTTCATATATAGAATAGCTTTCTGTTTTTATTAAATATTTTTATATACTGTGGTTCTTGGTTTCCTCTCTTAATAATTATTTGATTTTGTTCTTTATTGATAACTCAAAAGGGGTGGCACTATAGGTGACATTTTTATTAGCATAGACAATACAATTAGCTTCAAAATTGTTACATTTACCGATTGATTCTCTTATTTCCACGTCATTATCTTTATATTCCTCTAAGTATGTAGTGTCATAATTCTGTTTAGTTGGCAACTTCACTATGTTAATTCCCTTTTTTAATTGTAAGTCTTTTGTCAATCCAAGTATTTCTGTAAATTTATTGCTATCTTATTCTAGTATTTTATTTTGAAAATTTATTTTGGCTTTTATTTCCTGGAGTGTTTTTAGTCCTATTAAAATATCGTATTGTCAGAGAATGGAAATATATATAGTTTAATTAATTTCTTAATGTCAGATACGTTTTCTAAATCAAAATAAATGTATTCAGATCCACTTTTTATTCCTGCTGGGGTTTTAACTATAAATTTCTCCTAATAACGGAGTATTTCACCTATGATTTCAGGGTTTACATAATTATTTTCGGAACCTGTGGCAATTAGCCATTTTCTCTGTTTATAGTCTGAAAAATAAGGAAAATTCCTATTTATTGAATTTAGTTCCAATTGCAAGGTGGATCCTTTGGTGGAAGCTATTCTGACTCTAAAAACTTACTTATCTGAGTATATAATGTTTTTACTTGTTTTTTTAAATATGTAATTTCATCAAAAGAGTTTTCAATTTCTGTCATCTCGTGTATTGGTTTTTGGTTAGAGCGAATTGTTCTCATAGAAACTCTTTGGTTAGTTTGTTGTTGTTGATATTTATTAGGCCATTGTTTTTGAAATTGTTGTGGCTTAGGAAATTGTTGGTAATTTTGTGGTATTTGATTTTGATAATAGTTGTTGTGAGGCCTTGCGAAGTGTTGATAATTTGGAGGTCTATATTGTTCATAACTTTGAGATCGAGGTTGTTGAGATTTACATTTTTGATGATTTTTAAACAATTGGAAATTTGTTGAAAGCTTTAGTCTGTTAAGAATTATACTGCAGTCATTTATCAACCTGTTTCTTGCTTCGTCTAAGGTTTTTATTTGGAATAATTGCAAATATTCTCCAAGTTAATTCGGTACGCCTAGACATAAGGTACGTACTAGTGTTAAGTCGACCTGTGACGTAAGCTGTTCTAAAGTAGTGTCTTTGAAAGCGTTTAATTTATATTTTGTTAACACAGTTACTCGTTTTTCATAGAGTCTGTTTAGAAAGTGGATGGGGTGTTCTCTATTATGTATTTGCGTAGTTGTAATGTCTAATATTATGTCTTGAGCTGCCCTACTATCAGCAAAATTCTTTTTAAGAGCTTCTCGTAATTCACTGATGTTACCGCAATCATTATTATATGCTACGTGTTCTGCTGGTCCTTCTAATTTTGACATGCACGCTTTATATAGAATCCAATAATTACTAGAACATTCCGCTACATTTTCATTACAGTAACTTCCTAATAAGTCCTTAACAGTTTCAATAAAATGTATAAGTTTATAAGGGGAACCATCATAAGTAGGTATGGACTTTAAATATTCGTTAGGGATTGGTTTAGACACAGGAGACATAATGTAATTGTACTCACTCTTGTTAATTCGTGGTGAAGATTGACTGCTACTGCTTCGGCTGTCTGGTGGTCTGCGAAAATTCTCTGGGCTACTAGCCGAGATGCTGTCTTTTTGGTTAACGTAGGTGGCAGGTGTAGTCCTTGAAATTTCCGTTGAATCTTGATCTGTTGTTGTCCCCAACAGTTGACTGTTGAAACAGAAGTTCAAGTTTTCAGCACAAAAGGTGATGTGCGAAAATTCGGGATACGATCGAAAGAATTATTCGCAACGTAAACTCGTCGGGTCCCACGTTGGGCGCCAGTTAAATAACTCGAATCACAAGTTACTTTTTAAAAACAATTTATTTAGGCCTATGGCCTGTTACAACTAACAAGAACACAATACACAAAGAAGATATTACAGAGCTTTAGGCTAACCGAATCCTAAAGCAACAAAGCAACTGTCTTGAATGAGTGTTCAAATCAAAATCTATTAAAACTATAGAAAGCGACCCTTATATATCGTTACAGATGTTTTCCCATTTGGAAAATCTGTTTGTTAAGTGGTTTTAACATACTAATCTTACCCTTAGGGGTAGGATGTTTACAACAACTATTTACATAACTGTCGGATGCATTTTGTTGTAGTTTTTTTCTTTTTTCTTTCGCATCGTCCGCTTGTGAAGCAAAATTTGATACCGGTAATCAGAATAGTTTGTTTTATCCTTTTCATTAATTTTTTATCGTAGAGCGATTCAGAGCGATATTCTTTTTTATTTATGATATTGTTTGGTTACCATGCCACCAATTTTAGGTTCTGCCCTGGATGTTTCGACGACAACCAGATAGGGGAGAAATATTCATATTAATCTTTGAGAAGTGCATTTCAAGATATGGGGAAGTTGGTTCAGTGCCAGAGCGCTATACTTTGAACATGAAGATACTCATAAATGATAATGATAATGAACATAAAAAAGGCTTGAACGTTTACATCGCACCACGTACTTTAGGATTGTTGTTTTTATTTCATTATTAATTCTAGTTTTTTTTTAATTCTTTAGGAAGATTATTAAAGTTGACTATGACTATCTTCAATATTGTGCATATAATGAGCATATTACAGATAAATCCAGTAAAAAAACATCAAATATAATGATTGTATACATTTTAACATACAACAAAATATCCTAGATTAATATTATACAAAGATCTACTTATAACATAAATTTAGAGAGAGAAAGAGAGAGAGGGAGAGAGTGAGATAGAGAGAGAGAGAGAGAGAGAGAGAGAGAGAGGATGATATAGCTAATCAAACTAATTATTAAATACAGCTTTAATCAGTGTATTAGACAACAACATATAGGTCTACTATTTATACTAATTTCAAATTAATTTTCTTTCACGTATTACGAAATAATGTCACTTTATGTTTTATATAAATATTAAGGTAAACAAGTGGCTGATATTCCAGAAAGATATATTGTAAATAAACTTGATTATATTTTAACATTAACTCATCATATACATTAATCATACGATATGGAACATTCTACCGTCAAGTGAAATATTCCTACCATGACAAGTAATTAGAAAATGTTGATATCAGATAAAGTTCTAGGAATAAAAAAGAATGATTTTCCCATTAATTCCACTGAAACTTTTATTTTATGTTTTATTAGTAAAAAAAAAATTAATTTCCAGAAATACAAATTAAATGTACAATAAAATGATGAAATTATGTATAAATTACAACAACATCTACAGACCTACCTTATTTTATTGCTGTAAAATTTTTATATCATAAAAGTTTATACTATTTTATGTTTTAATAATTTTTGTCAAAATGCTTTACTACTACCTCAGGTTTTTCCCTTTTATATTTGCAATGCTCTCTAAGAGTAGAAAGAATGTATCCTCCAGCAATGCGCCGTGCGTTTGACTTTCTTGTCATGTTTTCGTAACATACAAAAACCAATTGTGCTTTTGTTCGATTTACGTAAAAGACGTAACTTTGATCACTTTGGTTATTTCGCTTAAGGCAAGATGTGTTGTAAACATTCGTAAACAAGGCTTTTATTTATTTAAAATAAGGATTCATCGTAGAACGACAAATAGTAAAAGACCATTCTATACTTGCTTCGATATATAAATAAATTTTTCTTTGACTTGTAATAAACACGATATATTTCTTACATAAACCTACGGACTGAGTATTGCTTATTGTAAACAAGTAATTCATAAAATTTTGAGAACCGTTTAGAGAAATAATTTTTGAAAACGTTAGGAAGGAGTTGTTTAGTTTTTCAACTACTTCTATTGGTAGACATGCTCGCTATTCTTATATATATATATATATATATATATATATATATATATATATAATTCAAAATTTCAATCGTCAATAAAACACTTTTTATTCAACCAAATTCAAATATATTTCCTTAAACTTGTAGAGGACGACACTTGATGTTAACACAGTGTTCTTTAAATATTATTACTTTAATTTAACTCAATAATAATTAATTTTAGTCGTATGGGAGATAAACCTTTCACAAAAATACAAGGTATGCTATATAGTTTTTTCTTACCAATAAATATAGGCGTAAAATAAGTGATAAGATATGATTTTATAAGACAGCTGATCTTATAGTTTATGTGGTAGGACCGCATTTTTAACGCGTAGGTTATATTAGTTTATTTATATTGCTTGTAAATGTAATAAAAAGTATCTAAAATATAAATTTTCCCCCACGACCTGACTTGGGATAGGTAAAATACAAAATTTCTAAAACTTTTTTGCATTACTTATTTTGAATAGGCCTCTTTTGTAAGCATATTCTTCTAATGAGCTCCTACATTTGTGAATTTCTTTCTGCATTTGTGCATATATGAAGGATATTTGAATTTATCAAGATTATTTTCAGCTCAAATGTATTTAATTAACTTGGTTGCTATCGCCCGTGGAATGTGATGAGCATGAGAGATTCTATTTTCTTTTACTTTTAGAAAAATTGCGTCCTTTCATCTACTTTCCCTTTATTCACCGTTATACTCCAGATTTTTCTTCACTGTTTGCGTTATTTTCTCATAATTCTTCTTCAACTTCTTTTCTCATCATTTTGGTATTAAATATGTATATGTTTTTATGCAAAGTTGTTATTTTACGATAGTATCGTATTATGGTATTCAGTAATAATGGTATAGGATTCTTTACTAAAATATTACTAGGAACGTTTGCGGTACATACATATTGCATACATATTGCGATATTTATATATATATATATATATATATATATATATATATATACAAGAAGTTAATAAATTAATATAAGTATTAATATAAAGTATTCTTGTTTTTGAAATATATTTAATTTATTAACTATATTACAAGAAAACATATCACCATATTTAATATAAAATATATATATATATAAGAAGTGTATAAACTAGTAGAAGGAATTGTATAAAGGTAGAATTAGGAGAAACTATTCTTCGCATTTAAAAAATATAAAACTCATTTTAACTTCATTTAATGGTTGCAACAAGATCATAATGATCTAACCTAAGCAAGTTTAATATCTTTCAAAGTTCATAGTAGAGGCGTAGACCTATTAATTTGGGATGCTGCTGCGACAACAGAGTCCTGTGGGAAATCTATAATGTTGAATTAAAGAGTTGCCGTCGTAAATATTGTACGGGAATTGCCATTGAATTGTCTAAAACCTCGCTTTATCGACAACTTGAATCTATCTTTTAACTTTGATTTTTTAATAAAAAAAAGATTTTGTGAAGTCGGTATATAGTCAATGTTTTCATTTCTTTAACGAAACTTTAACATTATTTGCATAATTATGCCTTAACATTGTCCGGTTAATTCCTATTGATTTTACTCTAATATACTGTAATTCGCGTATTTATATATCACAGTAGCTTCAATTTAACATTTATTTATTATGAAACTTAACATTTAGATAACAATGTTTATATTAAATATCTTTGATAAGCAGAGAATTGTTGTAAAGGTTACTTAAAATAGTTATAAACAAACATATTATATATTATAATAACAAAATATAACTAAAGTCGTATGGAATTTATAAAACTTTCACCATCGGAACTCATAAATAAATGTTTTACTATTCCTGGGGCATGAAGTTAATGTATATCCATTGCTTATAATTCGGAGTAGTGTCATTACTACTAAATACATAAATTTGTTTCTTCTCCAGAATTTTATGATTTATGAATGTCTTGGTAGAATGTTTGTTATACACACAATGTTAGTTGCACGAGTATTCTTAATAATTGAGGCTAGGAAAAGGCGATTCAAAAGGAGCGCCGGTTTTGATATATCAAATTAAGAGATTTATTTTAATGAAAAACTAAAATTAAATACATCAACATTTTCATCTAACCTTCCGAATTCATGTATGAAAAATTATGTCATGCATGTGTCCTCTTCTACTGCGCTGGCACGCAAAAACTTTGTTCATGAAATTTGCTATCACTGTACATGTTTCCACTTCTGTTAACCCATAAAATTTCATCCTTCAAGTAATTGATGTTTCGTGGTTTTTTGACATAATCTAATGGTTTCAGATGACTCCAAAGATGAAAGTCACACGACCTTTAGTGGCCATTGATGGTCTGAATCATGTGAAATGATGCAATCCTCGAACCGTTGAGGGAACAACACAATTTATTCGCGGGCAGCGTGGCAGGTGGCACCGTCCTGCTGAAATCACAACTAGTCAATGTCTATTCCATTCAAATGCGACCACACTAACTCCCTAATCATTGTTCGGTATAGGTCGTTATTTACTGTCATGACGTGTCCTCCCTGATCTTCAAAAAAATAAGGCTTGACGACTCCACCCTACCAAAAGCCATGCCAAAATGTCAAACGCTCTGCATACATTTCCTTTTCTTTAATCTTGCGAAGGTTTTCTGAGCCCCAGATACGGTAGTTCTGGTTATTAACAAATCCGTTTAAGGGCACTTGAACGCTGCAGATTTATTTGTTTACGAACCAGGCAGATTATTTTGTTTATTTTCGGTGCGAACTGTTGATTCGTCCGGTGCTTCTTTACGTTCTAGAGTACCGCGAGTTCGCCTGGCAGTAACCGTATAATTCTCTCCACTCTGATAAAACGTTATAACGGTTAACACTCGTTGTGCACAAATGAACGTCTTCATGGTTAGACACAGAATGCAAGGACGACAGAAATACCAGCTGTGTCAACAATCGAAATTCATTTATATGTAATTCTTTTGCAACCGGGCTCTGCGAACCCGTTTATTGTGAAGTCAATTCAATTAAAATTGTTCAAAAATTTCCTTTTTATTGCTTCTATTGTTTTATATAACTATAATTTTATATTTATTAATTTTCATCTCTAAAATTTGTATCAATGATTCAATACACATCACAGACTATTTAATTCGAAAATATTTATTTATAATGTCTGTATCTATTCAAACCCACTTCAGATATACTACTGCATATCTCATATATAGTATAAACCTATCGAATAAAAATTTCCTTTTTACATTAAATGTTACTCGCACAAAAACCTACATTTTCTTAAAGCATACAAATATAAAATGTCAATGAATTTGAGTAATTCTTTTTTAGTTTTTAGATTAGATTATTGCTTAGCGTATCTGTTGACGGTTTACATAGGTATTGAGAAAAACGTAAGTTAGATATTTTCAAATGACAGAGTGTCTTACAAAGCTACATTCTTTTTTTAATACATATTTTTTGTCACGTGTTGATTATTTCCAATAATCATAATGTATCTATGACACAATGTATTTCTTCAACAGTAAGAAGAATTTGTTAAGAACTATATCAACATCAGCAATGTACTAAGTAGGTATAAAGAGATAATAATGTGTTTATAAGAGTACAATGAGGTAAGAAACGTTGGCAAATTGAGTAAAATAACTAGGTTTTAAAAATTTTGTTGTATTTAAAAGTTTTTCTTTTGAAAACTTAATTAGTAATTTCAGTAGTTTAACACTTGTAAGGCATAATATACCCAGACTGTGTAAACAAGTCTCAGGTTTTCAAATATTAGTTTAATACGCCTCCTGCAGGTCTGAGATAAGGGGTGTTGACAATAAACTCTCTCACAAAATTTGCTGTTCCATATAGTAAGCAACCTTACAATAAATTCTAGTTTAACCTTAATTTTTACCAATATAGTTATTACAAACCTATATATATATATATTATTATAAATAGTGGTTTTATAAAATACATATCACTTAATGCAATAGTAGTTCTTTACTTAACAACAGACATGTGAAATGCTTTGAGATTCACGTGAAATGCTTTGACGTTTATGTGCCCTCGTTACTCATACGATACATGTCTGGTTACGCTATTTGTACTTTTGACATTCACTAACAAAATTATTTAATCCTGATATTAAAACACTGCAAATAAAGAGGTTTTCTTAGTACCCTAATCTTTTATTTTTTCATCCCCTTATTCATTATGCTTTAAAATTATTTTTATTTTTATTAAAAATCCGTTGAATCCTCGCTGTGGCATTACATTAAAACACGGTCATCCACGCTCCTTTTCATAATAATGCAATAATAAATAATCTCTGCCCTTCATAATTATAAGCCGAACACTTCAGGTGCTTATATTATTCGATGTACCCCCCCCCCAAGTTGAACCCCGAAGGAGGCAATCTAATGGGTTCAAAAATATTTGTGCGCCTTTGATCTAGCTGACACCATGAGAGAACCTATGGGTTCCCTCTCTTACAATCGCATGGGTTCACCCAATGTGTACGTGCCTTAAGACGTCAGTGTTAGCTCTCGTGGTATGTTATAGCAATATGTCAGCTATAGAAATGTACTGTGAATTTACATATTATATTTCATATGTATTACATGTAAATGTGTGAAGTTTACACGTTTTGTATGAAGTATAATAATTCGTTATAATAGGCCTACCTATTTCAAAAATATTATAACATGGAACCACTCACGAGAAGTATTGTATTCAATTCCTTCTTCTAGTTCACATTTTTCTAATACATATTGTTCAAATTTTGAATCTTTAATGAATACAATTTACTCACAATTTCAGGTCCAAATATATATTTTTTTTAAAAATTTGTTTCTATATAATTATTGTTAATAGAGTTTTTCAAATATCATTTCATGAATTAAATTTATAGAAATCATTTATTTTTATATGGGAGAAAATCATTTCACAAAAGTATCGAAGTGCGCAATATAGTTATTTCATTCTATTTGTCCTAATATAAGTGATAACATATAATTTCATAAAACCGCTAGTTATGTGGTAGAACAGCAGTTTGAACCCATAAGGCATATTACTTTATTTATAGTATTTGTAATTATTTAATTAAAAGTGACTAAAATAAAAAGGAGGATTTGATTTTAAAACATTTTTGTTTATATTACTTGTTTTTTATTTTACTAAAGTATTACTTTACACGCTTTAGAGTTCACACGCCCTAATTGTAGGAAATAAATGTTTTTTATGGATTGAATCCTTCCTATAAGTTAGGTGCCCACGCTCTTATCTGCATGGCGCGAGGTGACGTAACTGCGCTTCGACCCCACTTTGTTTCTCCCTCGTGTTATCTATAGACATTCATTTTGTATTGGTATCAGAGATAAGCATGTACCCAAGTTACATTGCACATGGTAACTAAATCAATAAATCCAACGAACGTGTTCCAACGTTTCTAATAAAAGGTAGAATTATACGTGACGGATACACGCACACGCAAGAAACCACATGCACACCACTGTAATTGTCCCATATCTAACTACATGAAAGCTCATTTCTACCGGTTGAAAATGTTGAATGTTGATGATAAATTACTTATATTACACCCCTTAATTTGACCATGAGTTTTTAAAATTTTACATCGTTTATGTATTAAGATGATCTTCTTTTATAAGAGTGAAAACTAAAGTTCAAACTCGATTATCATACTCATTGTTTTCTACTTATTGTTGTTATGTCTGGGTCAAGTATCATTATCACGCATAGCTGTCACAATGGTGGAGGGATTGACTGAACGTGAGAAATGATGAGAGAAGTTGTGAAGCGCAGTCTTATCTGAAAACAAAACTATTTATAGTTTTGATAGATAACACACGATACATAAATGTAGCACTATATATTTACCAACACACACACATACAAATACATATACAAACCTCTTACTCTGTTTATGTTGTATGATTCACAACTGTAATACCCCTTGGTGGATAGTTTGAAGTTGTACTAATTTTTTCCCGGGTGAGAAACCAATTATGGTTATCATCACCAAGGCTGTACTTGAAGCATGCATTTCACCGCACAATAAAGTATAAAAATTGATTGATGAAGTTTTAAATAAGTAAAGACTTAGTCCAAACGTAATATTAACACGTCGTATTCTATGACTGCCCTCCCCACATTCACATCACAGCGGTTTAACGACCTTAGCTTGATGATTCAAGCTAATGTTTTCATTAGTGTCGCATCCTGTTTTCTCGAACGTCGGGAAAATGGTGTGTTTTGATTGAGCAACTTGAAATTCTTAGTGAGACTTGGTAAATCCACCACAAAGGCCCATTCTCTCCTAATGCAAGTTTATGAGGAAGAATGTATGTCACGGGTTTTTGAGTGGTATAAGCGATTAAAAGAACAAGGGGAAGATGTTGATGATGTCCCACGCTCAGGACTGTCATCAACTTCGAAAACAGGACTGTCAATAATTTCGAAAATCGATGAAATCATTTAGAAAATTGCGAATCTTCTTCGTCAAGATCGTCGGTTAATTATACGTGGATTGAAATAAACTGTAGATATATATATTTTTTAGGAGTCAGTTCGACAAATTTTACATGGATATTTCAACATGAGAAAAGAGTGTGCCAAAATGGTACCCAAAAAAATAACGAATGAACAAAAAGATTAGAAATTTGCTCTGAGGTCTTGAAAAACATCAAGCAGGATCCTAAACTGTTGGAGAGAGTCATTACATGTGACGAATCATTGTTTTTGCATATGATCCAAAAATTAAACATCAATCAATGCATTGGAAAAGCCCAAGTTCACCAGGGCTGAAGTGATTTCGAATGTCGAAATAAAAGTACAAGGCCACTCATAAACATTAATTGGGTTCCAGATAGGCAGACTGGGAATAATGAGTACTATCTTAAATAAAGAGGTTTTGGGTACCTTTCGTGAGCGAATAAGAAGAAAGCGACCAGTGTTGTGGAAAAACAAGCCTTTGATTCTGCATCAAGACAACGCTTCCCCTTACAGTGCACTGATTGTGAAGTCATTTATGTTCAAACATGGTATTCTTGAATTGGAGCATCCACCCTACTCATCTGATCTTGCCCCGTGTTACTTTTTCATGTTCCCAAAAGTGAAGGAAGTTTTAAAAGGAACCAGATTTAGTACAGTGGAACTTTTTTGATAGTAACTTGAAACACTGTTTCTAACAATGGAAAATTTGAATGGAGATGTGTAGAGATAGGGTAGGGGAGTATATTGAACGGGTTGAAGCAAAAGTTGAAATCAAAATAAAATTGAGTAAGTAACAAAAAAACTCGCTACTTTATAGCCACACGTTGTATGTGTTCTATAAAGCTAAACGTTTTTTTCTGACAACTTACAATGTACGCTTTAGAAAATTGATAGTAAGCTACAGATGGCACAAAGAACATTCCAACGTGAAAAATCCATTAATACTTTTAATAATAAGCTATTAAAGCAATAGCTCATTAAGAATTACTATTAGATTCTATAGTGAGGTCTAACCTTTTCCTCTATAATATGGGATTTTCTTGGAACTTACTCATCACTAGAAGGAGCAATAAGTCCTTCTAATATCGGAGGGTTATTTCATAACACCACTTTAATTTGGATTACGATGACATGGATTCGTAAAAACTGTTTGTTTCTTACTTTACTCAATAAAATTGCCTCAATAACCTTAACATTAATAGTTGTGATACCTACATCTTTATAAGTTGAAAATGCGGCTGCTTTTATAGTCTTCTGAAACCTGAGGTACATAAAACCCAAGACGACAATGAAAAGTGCAGAGAATTTTTTTATAAACCTAGTTCGATAATTGTTTCATTCATAATGAATTATGAATACAAATTTTCAATTCTACGGAATCATACCTGGAGCTTTTAATCAAATTTAGATCAATCTTCAAAGATACAAAAATCAATACTTTCTTGTACCTTCATACTTAATATTGGTTGGGGATTGGCAATCTCCTGATGTTCCATTCAAGCAAAACTAAAAGACATACCGTCGAAATTGTGATTCAATAGTACAAGTTCGGTTCAACGTTTTATAGATCAACACTACACCTTGAACGACCTTACATACAACTTTTTTTAACAACTTGGATCCTCTTCTCAATGTATTTAACCCCCAGCTTGACTTTCTAATGTATTTACCCTTTCATACACTATTTTATTAGTTTAAATAGTTAAGCACCTTATCGCTCTTTGTAAGTAATAGTTAAATAATTGCCTATACTCGAAAAAGTTATGGCATTTGGGGGATTGTCACAGAGTGCTACAACTTTTGTGTTATTAGAAAGCTATTTGAAAAAACTAATAATAATAACTGTATGAAGCAACTGTATCGTGATGTTTATTTTTAAATAAATAAAACCTCTAAACCACAAATAACTTTTATTATAATCCTTATGTACATTTCAATTGCCCAGCAATCATCTTCAGAGGTATTTAAAAAATACAACTAACTTTAAACAGCATATTACAACAAATATATAGACATAAACCAGTCAATTCGTTAGCCTACCATTCGATATAGATTTAAAGTTAGTTGTATTTTTTAAATACCTCTGAAGATGGTTGCTTGGCAGTTGAAATGTACATAAGGATTAAAATAAATTTTAAAATAAAATTTATTTTCTTCTCTGTACCATCTTTCAACCTTCTTTTAGAGCTGCTAATGCAAATTGTGTCTTGCATAATATTAAGGGACGGCTTTGTACGCCTCCTATGTCGACATTAATAAATTGTAAGAGAAACAGTGCTTGAGAATTAGTAATATAAATCTATGAATTTTATAAGTATTTTTATTATAATACAACTTATATTCTTCTCTTATAGTTTAATCGTCAAAATTCTACTCTTATTTAAGAAGTTCTGATAAAAGTGAACATAATTTAAGTTTAAAAACCAAGTGATATTACGTAATTCTAATTTTGTAAACTGTTTCTTAAAAATGTTCTACACTACCAGATGTATATTTTAGTTTGATATTATATGTTTTCTTTCTCAATTTAAATAAATCTCCTGTTAATTAGAAAAAAAATTGTTATTAAGAAAATGCTCTTCCTCGAATATGAATTTCAGGTTAGCATACGTTCATGTAAACTAGTAAACATACGAAAAGAAAAATTATAAGTCGATTCATTTTTTCATCAGCAAAAAAACAATTATTTCATTTACTTTTTAATATTTATTTATAATGAATATACATTTACTAGTATAATTCACCCACTTATCGGTGGGTATAACAAATTTTACAAACGTTCAAGTTTTCCTGTTGTAATTCAAAATTCAAGTCGATAACGCTACATCTCAGAGAGTAAAGACCGACAAAGATAATGATGCGGCATCAAGTTCGTTCGTATTTCAACCAGCTTTGGTAATATGTTCTTGTGAAATACTACCCTTATTATTTTTAAGTAGGCTACCGTTACAAATGGTGACAAAAATAATGCATCGGATAATGAAACTTTAAAGGAAAGGTGTTGTAACATTATTTTAGGCAAAAATGTTACAAATTACAGCAGCTTCACAAAATAAAACGAGATATTAGTTTAAAAATATAAAATAAAAAAAAATTGTAAATTATAATGTAAATTATACTGGTTGAGATATTAAATCCACAGGCATGTCATTTAAAAATGCGCCGAAGCGTTACGCAGAAGTTTAGGAATCGCTTTGTAGGCTTTAAGTTTCCTCTTTGGTTGGTGGTCGTGGAATCATGCACACGTCGTAAGATGGGCGTAGCAAAATGGATTTTTGTTTGTTTTGATAGTTTCAATTATGTAAAAGTATAATTTACTATTGTATTTTATTTCAAGAAATGTTGCTACACTAATATTCAACACCGGGCGAGGTTATCAATCAACTCAAATTTAAAATGCTGAATGGTGAGATCTGATCCCGGAGTCATGTTGTACATCGCAAACTCCAGTTCAGATAAGTTCTAATTTTAACATAATGTGATGTAAAATCATAGTTTAACTTTCAAATTTAAAATGTCACGGCAAAACAGTACAAGTTTTTATATGACGTAATATCAATTTTTTTAACTGTTGAATAAAACTAAATTGAAATGTATTTTATTTTAAATAGAAGCAATCTCTTTGTGGATATCATATGCCATCGCCATAAATTCTAAAATAATACAATGTTTGGATAAATTCATGGCCTGTTAAGAGAATGTAAAGCCAGATGTAAAAATAGTGTAAACGTTTCAAATGTATGTTCTCTCCTTCATATTTTTGTGAAATTCTGTGTATTAAAACTTGATTTATTTAAATTAAAATTTTTTTATTATTTATTGAAAGCACCATTCTTAAATTCAATTTAATTCTTGACTTTGCTGGTCAATTAACTAATTATGTAACAAATAACTGCAATATTTAACTTCTATAATTCCTTAAGAATTATATTTAAAAAATTTACCATTAGCCATTAGCTCCTTAAATAATAAAGTTGCGTATTTAGTGATGAAATAGGTTTGGGATGATCTTTGATATATGCACATTACTTTTAGATATATTGGCAAATAAAATATTGCCAACAATATGTAAATAATTGATTAAAACGCACGTATGCACACAGAAAAATAAATTAATATTCATATATACTTTTGTACACAGAAAGTGTACAGCCGTTGAAAACCAATATATTACAGCATGTAAATTCTAAAGTTGGAATAAAATTAAATTACAAATATGAAGATGCACTTAACATGTGTATAATATTGTTTCCTTTCGAATAAACCTTTAGAAAACAATATCAATAGCACATCGGTACAATATATTACAGGTAAAATATTAAATTAAAACCAATACAACAAAAAAAAAAAAACACAATACAGAATAACTAATAATACGAGCTACCTAAGGGTAAAACCTTTGTACATTTTAATGGCAATACCATCATCATCAGTGGGTCTCATTACAAGGCATATATATAGAGAGAGTGTGAACTTACTGAAAAACTGTAAAAGAGTCTTCAGCTGTACCAGAAATTGGAAAAGTACCAGTATTATTTGATAGATGTATGAAATGTAATTGTTTTTAAAAGTTGTCTTTGATAATTTTATACAAACCTTGTTGCCGTTATCCCAATAATCTCCTAACAAATTATATGAGCCTTTTTATATCCCTGTTTTTTTTAATATTTAACGTTTTTGGAGTTAGCCTTATTATTAGATTTAAACCCCTTGAAAGTCTTGGCAAAATATACAATTAGGTACGACAACGGAAAAAAATATTAATTGAAAATAGCGAACCTGAGTATCTAAGATAGGGTGAAATAAGATACAGAACTATCTGTGTTTGCGGATGATCGCTCGCTAAAACTTTCAGATTTAATTGCTCTGGAGAGAAAAAATCCCTGTGATCTCATATATTGGCATTCAGATTTGTTTTATATTAAGAGATTTTATATATTTTATTCTTATACTTAATAACTCTAAAAATAACATAACCTCTCTCTCTTGTTGGTCTTCATTTGTATTAATATTAGGTTTGTTGGGAGTAATCAAAAACCATCCCTCCTTAATGCCACTATTTAAAGAAACGGAAATTTACACTCAGGTTTGCTCATGTTATACTGAACATTTACTGCTGGGCTTAAGCTACGCTCACCTCTGATTCTAAAGGTGTCAAGTTGTTTATGAATAAAACATATATTGTATCGAATAGCACCCTGGAGTATTCATAACTTATTCAAGCCTTACCGCAACTTGTATTCCCCGACATAAAGTTTCGTCTCTGATTTACCCTGCGCAAGGGTTTTCCCTCTCTTTCTATACACTCTCTGTTTCTCTCCTCTCCCTCTATCTCTCTTTTTCCTTCTCTCTCTCACTCTTCATCTCTCAGAAACGACGAAGAAAAAAAAGAGAAATAGGAATAAAAATAATTTTTTAAAATTTTTGTCATATACAGTAAAACCTACGAATATTTAACTGTTTTTTTTTAATATGATATTGTTTGGACAGGCAAACACTGTACTCTATCATTTAATAGATTTAACCTGAAGTTTTCTGAAAATTACATATTGATTTATATATATTATAACATAAATTCCCTTGGGTTTTATCTATGTTATTTCAAATTTGTGAGTTTAATTGTTGCTGATGAATTAATTGTTTTAAAGTGTTGGGCGCCAGTTTACCTAGTGTTCGACTGAAAATTTTAATTAAACATTTTTCTTATATTGTATAATTGTAAATTATACTTCTTATCACTATGACCTACCTTTATTTTTATTATTTTGATTCACTTCTTCTTTACAAGAGGGCAACCAAATTACTTAATTAGAGTTGGCATTACAAAGAAATACTAAAATTTTTAGATATAACAATTTCTTTAATAGTCCAGAACATTATTAATTACTGTTGCCAGTTAAATACAAAGTAAAAACGTTAAATTTACATTTAATTACACAATTATTTCAGACTATATTGTCGAACCAAAATCTTATAAGGTAAACAACCTGTTATTTATTTTCATTCGCTTAATTTAATATTATCATCGATCTTGGCTTCCACCAATCAAATTTGAAATTCGTACGTTATTTTTTTTTAAACTATCCGTTATTTTTGAAAGTTTGCAGTAAAACTGTCCTATAAATTATTATTATTATTTTTTTTTAAGTTTACGTGACACATCCGTCGTTCTCTCCCGTCCCTTTCAACTTTCTGAATCCTAACAAGAAACTCTACCCCATTCCTCTAAGAGTTTTACAAATTGTTTAATTCCTTAACTACTTTTTTTCAAATTTTTTTTATGTATTTCTTTGTCGGCTTTTACTAAGTCAACTTTTGCAAGTATTGCTTACTGTTAATGTTTAGTTTTTATTTTATTTTTTTTAATATTTATAAATTTAACATTATAATATATATAAATCCAGTAAAGCCTAAAGACATAAAAATAAGGATAAGGATAAGGAGGATGTATAGAAATTACACTTGTAATTCGTAGTTTTTTACTGTTCTCAAGTTGAGACTCAATGCTTTAAAAAGGAACTGTTTCATATGTATTTCATCAAGATGGATATAATGAATAGGCTAGTAGTTGTATTATTTGGTACCATAATAAACAAAACTAAAGTTAGGATATTACAAATTGAGAAGTATTGGGAATATGCGCTGAAAATGAGTATCGACACGACCTTCAAAAACACGGCTGGTAGATTTTTCTACAAGAGCATCGGAGAAGAATACATGCAGTTCAAGTCCCTGAGAGGATGGAGGAATATCCTACCTCTAGAACTTAAATACTGATATTCAATCGTCGATCAGATAGATTCCCTAGGGCGAAATCTGTATGTTGCTGATTTGTGGCTGTCAAATCAACGAAAACCAGTCACCTAGCATGACTCACAAAGTACGATTTATGGGGTGCAACACTATGTAGAAACATAGGCTGTGGCAGGAGCTATAGACAAATGATGTTATCTCTCTTAGCATAAAGTTTTAAGTAACATTTGCAGTATCTAAAATATGCTTTACAAAGTATTATCGCCTACGTAAATATTTATTGATAAAACCATCCAATAATATATGTCCATTTAACTTATGCTACAAACTAAATTTTTTCCATGTTTTGATTTTTATTTATACTTTATTAAATCCTGACTATAGATGACAGTACGGACTAGTGAAAGTTTTAATTGTTGAAACAGGTAACATTCTCTTATATACAACTTTACCGTAACATTTTCTCTAAGAATAAAAGAATATTAACAAGAATATCTCTATTGATGTTTCACAAAATCAAATGTTATTGAACTACAAAAATTAATAAATGTATTTGTAAATATACTAAACATTTGTGTTTGAATCAAACGTTTGAGGCTTGGACAAATGCTTGATCCATGTTACCATTAATAAGTAAAAAAACAAACAAATTTTTTAACATGAGTACGAGATTTCTTTCAACTTCTACTTGACAATGTATGCTGGATTTGTGCTTAATATAATTAACTAAGCAAATTATAACGCTTCTGAAGGTTTTTTTTTATAAACTAATATCATCACAAAATAAACCATACAATGCAATGCTGTGTTAAATGGCGATTTATTGTCAATTGCAATACCATTAATAAAATAAATTTGCAGTAATTTTCTATGATGATAATACATTTTAATTTTAAATAAAATCTACAAAATGAAATATTTACATAGATAATGCGATGATGTTTAATAAGGAAGGTTTTTTATTTTGCAAATTAATGTTTTTGGAAATGTGCACTAGCATGATATTTAATATGTAGGTTTTTTTCATTTAAATATTTCATTTTATTTAAATGATAAAGTGTTCATTCCTATCGCCTGTCTGTTAACAATAATTTCCACATAATAAAGATAAAGAAACCTGTAATTATTACAATTAACAGTAAACAAAACAATACAAGTAAGGAGTATAATATTGCCAATTAATAATACTATTTACATTAAAGCAAACACACTAAAATTAAGTCAGCTCCTATTTAAAGCAACAATGAAACATTGTATTTAACTTTGTTTTTATTTTATAATTACAGTTATTATAAATATGTATATTCATATGTAAGAATAATAATATTAAGGGACAAAATAGAAAGCCAATTTCCTTGGAATTTTCCATTTTCCTTTCTATGTTTGCTGTCGGATTATTATTTTTGTTTTGTACTATTAATAGGTTTTCAATTATTCCGTCGCTTGCATTGTGTTGAGTCTCTTTTCCTTTTCTTGTGCATTGTCCATATGTGAAGCAAGGTTTGATACCGTTAATCCAGTTGGTTTGTTTTATTCTTTTCATTCATTATAAATCGTAGAGCGATTCAGAGCGATATTCATTTTTATTTATGACATTGTGTGGTTACAATGGCAACAATTTAATGTTCTGCCATGGATGGTTCGACGACAACCAGAGGTGTGGAAGAGAAAATATCATATTAATTTTGAGAAGTGCATTTATAGATATGGGAAGCCTGTTCAGTGTTACAGCACCAAACGTCGAACATAAAAATACTGAGTTCGAATCCGACCTGGATCCCCAAAATGTTTGTAATTTAATTATTGAATAAATTTTTTTAAAAAAAACTGTGTTAACATCAATTGTCATCCATTATAGGTTAAAAGAATTTTGATCTTGAGTAAATGAATAAAACAGTATTTTATTAACGATTGAAAATTTGTAGATATAGACCAATAAGGAGAGTGAGGTAACAGAAGTAATTGTTTAAAGTATTATAATAAAAGATAGTTGTTATGTAACTTTATTGTAGCTAGGCCTAAACGCTCTGATAACAATGAAATTTTCGTTATATTTTATAAGACATTGTAAACCAATTGTCACTTTATTAATACCGTTGTATTATGGTCTTCAATGTCTATTATTTACTTTCATTAATTATTGGCAATCGGGATCATTAAAATTCAAAGGGTCTCATACAGTTTATTTATTGTAGCGTATTAATTATAATTTAGTCCTTTTAAAATTTGTTGATAAATAGTATTAAAATAATAGAATTAATATCACAATCAAATGCACTTTATGGTTATTATAAAGCACCTAATAATTAGGCTAAAAATTATTGTTGTGTCTATAGAAAATGACTCGTAGCAGTTCAAATAGTCGTAATCAATATAAAGCTGTAAAGTACCGATTGAACAGTAAGGGTTGTGTACAATGTTTAAACTGTTACATCGCACTTCGTACTTTAGATTGTTGTTTTTATTTCTTCATTAAAGCTGGTTATAATTTGTTTCTTAATGAAAATGACCAAAACCTTATATATTTTTCTATATCTTTGAAATATAGGAAAACAAATGTAATAGAATACAGATAAAATTTAATAAAATACTTAACTTTTAACGATTCATCCCAATTGAACATATAACAAAAGTCTAGACCTATATTTTACAATGGTCTACTAACAATATAAATTAAGAGAGAGATATAACTTACTGTTACGCCAATAATAAAGTAAATCTTTTTTTAACATTTACAACAATATGGAATTTTCTAAGAGTCAAGCGAAATATTCCTACCATTAAAGGTCATTAGAATATGTTAATGATAGGAAATAAGTACTGATTTTCCATACATTCAATTGAAACTTTTGTTTTACGTTTTTATTCGATAAAAAAATTATAGTTTGCAGAAATAAACTTATATATATATATATATATATATATATATATATATATATATATATACAATAAAATTATACAACTCATATAAATTACAAAACATTTTTACTTATATTTTTTTGTTGTAAAATCATTATGTTTTAAAATTTTATAATATTTTATGTTTTGATTATTTTTATCAAAATGGTTTTCAATTGCGTCTTTTTCCCTTTTATATTTGCAATGCCCTCTAAGAGTAGAAAGAATGTATCCTCCAGCAATGCGTAGTGCATTTGACTTTCATTTCATATTTTCCTAACATACAAAAACCAATTGTGAATTTGTTCGATTTACGTAGAAGACGATCACTTTGGTTATCCAAAACATCATTCTATTTATTTCCCTTAAGGCAGACGTTCTGTTGCAGACATTTCTTTTGTCCATTATCGTAAACTTTGCTTTTATTTATATAAAATAAGGATTCATGGCAGAACGAAAAATAATAAATTATAATTTTAAACTTACACAGGTTATATAAATAAATTTTCCTTAGATTTGTAGTAAACATATTTCTTACTACAACCTAGGGATTTGATAAACTTTATTATTTTAGAAATTCATTCACAGATATTGAGAACCGTTTAGGGAAATAAATTTTAAACACATTAAGCATAGTGGTTTAATTATTCGACTTCCGTGAGTTCATTCTTTCCAGACACACACACACACACACACACACAAACACACACACACACACACACACACACAAACACACACATACACACACACACACAATATATATATTTATTTATTTAGTTAGATAGTTAGTTATATATCCTATTCAAATATTCAAACGTCAATATAATACTTTTCATCCATCCACTCAAGGTCAAACACATATTTTTTTACTTTTAGTAGATCACACTTGATGTTATTATAGTTGAAAAAAATATTATTCCATTAATTAAATATAATAAATTAACTTTAGTTGTATATAGGAGACAAACCTTTAGCAAAAGGACAAGGTATGCAATACAGTTTTTTCTGTGAATTTAGTGTAGAAATAAGTGATACCATACGATTTCATAAAACAGCTGATTTTATCTTATAGGTTATGGGGTAGAGCAGCAGTTTTACGCGTAGTTGTTACTTTATTTATATGCATTGTAAATGTTTAATAAAAGAGTATTTAAAATAAAAGTATTCTTTCTCGACCTAAATTGGAATTGACTTTAAAACATTTTTGTTTATATTACTTATTTTGAATAGACATATACTATAAGCATATTCTTCTAATACGTTCCTACTTGCACGTAATGAATATCTTTCTGAATCCGTGCCTATTTGAAGTATCTTCTAACTCATCTAAATTAATTTCTGCTCAATGGTACTTATTACCTTGGTTGTTATCTTAGTGGCTTATGAACACCACGAGACATTCAACTTTGTTCAGTAGATTATTTACATTTAGAAAAACTTGGGTCCTTTTATCTAATTTCGTTTTATACACCGTTATACCGCAGACTCTCTTTCGTTATTTGCGTTATTTTAATAAACCTTCATTTCTCAACCTTTTGTTGTTAAATATTTATATGTTTCTATATATGTTTTTATGGCGTTATGACATGAATGTGTTAATAATAAGACTTTATGTAAATAAGTGTTTATGGTGGAAATAAGTTTTTGTTACAAAATAATTGTTTGGAGTAATTCTTGTGTATTTCGTGGGAATCACTAAATTCTTTCTCCTGTGATATACAACCAAGTAAAGATGTTTGTATTATGAGTACAGCATCTTCTACCACCAATACGATACATCCGAGTAATTGTGAAGAGTTTCCCTCTTGTAAAGTGAATTTTAAGAGATAGTTGAAAAGAAAGATAAGAGATTGGCATGGTGATCAGGAGGTTTTCGGGTTTATCTCGTTTGTACTAGAACTAAAGATTTGTAGATAGAACATTGGATTCCACTTCATCATGTTATTGATAATTTCAACATTTCAAGTATTGAACAGGTAGGTATAAAAAGTATAAAAAGCTGTTCTACCACATAACCTATAACATAAATTCAGCTCTTTTATGAAATCATGTGTTGCCAATTATTTTAAGCTAAATACAATGAAGTATCTGTATGCATACTTTGACCATGTTAAAAAGTTTTTCTCCCATATAAAACCAACATTAGGTCGTTAAATATAATTATTGAAGTAACATTTTAAAAAATTTATTAAAACTAAGTACTATCGATTACAAATTTTACAAAATGTATTTAAACTTGAGAGGATGATAAAAAGAATTTTATTTAAAATTGAACAAGAAATATATAAAAAGAGTATAAACTAATAAAGGAAATTGAACAATGTGGAATAGGAAGAAATTATTCTTTGCAATAAACAAATGCAAAAACCTTTTCATTTTTTTTAATGTTAGGAAAAGATCATAATGATCTAACCTGAACAAGTTTAATATCTTTCGAAGCTCATATTAGAGACGTAGATCTATTAATTTAGAATGTTGCTGCGAAAACAGAGTCTTGTAGGAAATCTAAACTGTTGAATTAAAGAAATGTCGTCGTAAATATCGTTCGGGGATTACCGTTGAATTGTCTAGAATCTATTTCTATCGACAACTTGAATCTATTTTTAAATTTTTTTTTGTATTTGAGAAAAAATATTTTGTACAGTCGGTAGGAGTTAGTTGCACGGGAGTTCTTAGAACTTACCCGATACGAAGCTAATATAATTGGAATAGATTAAATGTTATGTTTGTGAAATCATGAAACAGTCATGATTTTTATTTTGTTTATATTGAAATCTAGCTTCTAGTGTTTTATATTACTATAAATTTATAGCTATTAACTTTCATCTGCCCAATTCTGATGTAACACTGCATAGACTAAGAAATTTGAAAATATTTATTTCGGTCTTTATCTTTACAAAACCTCTACAGATATTGTAGGCTATATATATATATATATATATATATATATATATATATATATATATATATATATATATATAAAGTAAATATATAAATTGTAAATTCAATTATAATTCTTGTATTTGTATTTTGACTTAGTTCTTTATTAATACACAAGAATACATATTGCGATATATATATATATATATAAATACTGAGGTTATTCATATACTAGAATTATTTATTAATTTTTATTTAAAGCTTTTCGTTGTTAATCAGTGCCAACATCATCACGAATGAATAATATAATAATGCAAGTTATAAAACATATGTTAAATTTAAAACAGCAGTGTTGCCAATTTTTGTAAATTGCCAAAATCAATAATGTTATTGCTCTTTTTTTAATTATACAAGAAAACTTATATAATATATATAGTATAAATCGATAGGATAGTTTTAACTGTCGCAGCGAAATAGCGTCAGCTGACCAGTAGTAAAACAGCTGTGTGGACAAAATTTGATATTTCCGGTATAGTTTTAAAAACCTAATTAAGGCTGACGTTGTGAGAGACCGAGATTAGCGAGTAATATAGTACTATAGTGATGCAATAGTACAAGTTCAGTTTAACATTATATAGTTCATTACTACCCCTTGAACGACCTTGCTTTGAGTTACATTTATCTGTTTGTAACAACTTGGATCCTCTTCTCTAAGTATTTAACCCACAGCTTGACTTTCTAATCTCTTTACCTTTTGTATGTAATTGTTAGTTAAATAATTGCTTATAATCACGCTTAAAGCTCAAATCCTACTTAAGGATTACTTACTTCTTGTAATATTTAAGGATTACTTACTTCTTGTAATATTTAAGGATTACTTACTTCTTGTAATATTTAAGGATTACTTACTTCTTGCAATATTTAAGGATTACTTACTTCTTGTAATATTTAAGGATTACTTACTTCTTGTAATATTTAAGGATTACTTACTTCATGTAATATTTAATTAATTAAAATGTATTGAATAAAGTTTTAATAGTAAAGGTCACGCATACAATAAATATGGAAGGTGATGGATATTTTACGTTACAAAAAGGTAACGATTAAAAATTCATTTATATTGTACAAACATTTTATGTTTTCTACGGCTGCTTTTCTTTTGTTATTTAAGACGTTTTCAGCTTGACTGTAGAGATAAATAGGGATTCGATTACACTCGGCAACCTTGCATCTCGCTTGAGGCATACTTCATTATTTGGATAAAACAAAATAAGATTTTCATAAATCTAATAACAATACAATTTCTTTTATTCCTCTGATCTAAAACACAGTTTCAAAGAAGCATATTGCTTGAGAAACCTTTTTCGTGGTACAGAAAAAAAATACGAACTGAGGTAAAAAAAAAACGATACATCAGCTAAAAAATATCATTTAGGTTTATTTTTTTTAATTGTATAAATGTATTGTTTAGGTTTAAATTTGGCTTTAAATGCTCAAATTTTGAAACATTACAGCCTTACAGAAAGACACAAAAAGCGGTAAAAAATAAATCTTAATACTCACTAATGTGTAGAATATTATTTGAATAATGATTGTGACTAAGAAGTGCTGAAGAAGGAACACCGGTAAATGTTCTTTTTTTAGATTATTACACGAATTTACAAGTACATTACGTACACCAACCTAGTATCTGATTAAGATAGACTTTTTTTTTAACTCAACTAACACTGAAATCGGAAAATACGTGAGACAATAGACATTATAAAAATGGTAGCAACACTAGTATTTCTGATTTTAATATCAAGGTTTAAATAACAATTGTGCAGAAATATGCCTTTCAAAAACTATATTCTAAGTCATGATATTTGTATCTGTAATATTACTCAGATTTTTTTACACATCTTTTCTTTATCTTCCTGAATGGCCAAATCTAAACTGTTAGTAGGCATTGTTGCTGGTCGTTGTCGTTACACAGATATAAGCGACCAGTTTCGATGAAATGAGTTTAAACCGTTTGGACATTCTTATTTTCATGGACGAATCGGCTCTATCAGATATATTGTGCCCTTATACCTGCAACTATTTAATACAAAAATACCATAGATTCTTTGTGTAACCTAAGATTAAAAAAATATATATGTACCAGTTAGATATGAGCAATCAGTTGCGATGAAATGAGTTTAAAACGTTTAGACATTCTTATTTTCATGGATGAATCGGCTCTACCAGATATATTGTGCACTTATACCTGAAACTATATAATACAAAAATACCATAGATTCTTTGTGTAACCTAAGATTAGAAAAATATATGTGTACCAGTTAGATATAAGCGATCAGTTGCGATGAAATGAGTTTAAACCGTTTGGACATTCTTATTGTCATGGATGAATCGGCTCTACCAGATATATTGTGCACTTATACCTCCAACTATATAATACCAAAATACCATAGATTCTTCGTATAACCTAAGAATAAAAAAATATATATTTACCAGTTAGATATGAGCGATCAGTTGCGATAAAATGAGTTTAAAACGTTTGTACATTCTTATTTTCATGGATGAATCGGCTCTACCAGATATATTGTGCACGTATACCTGCAACTATATAATACCAAAATACCATAGATTCTTCGTATAACCTAAGATTTAAAAAATATATATGTACCAGTTAGATATAAGCGATGTGTCAAATTTGTTTACTGAAAATAAAGACCTTTTAAATAAATGTTTTATAAATTTCTGTATTATTGATTAAAAACAATTTTAAAATATACAATATCAAGAGCACCATGGTACAATATGTATATTAATAAAAACTTTGGAATCGGTCAAATACCAAAAGAATAATTAAAACTAACTGATAATACAAGTTACATAAGATCCTTAATCTTAGGTAACTTGAATAATCATTTTTGTATATTATTTTTGTGGTATTGTGGTTGTTTCTAATGGTGTATTGCAAAATTTTAAATGATTAATATTATAATTAAAATATAAATAAATAGGATATTGTTAACTTGTTTGTATTTTATTATTACGTCAAAGTGTAAGAATTTCAATTCAAGCAAATATTGACCAAACAGGTTATTCCAGTAGACGTTATAAAGATCTCACTGAGAGGAAATGCTTGCTCTAATTTTGTTTGAAACTCGCAACGTTTTGTCTGTTATATTTTCATATAGCTTGTCTTAACTGTACGATCAAAAGGGTTATTATTATTTAACAAAATCATAAAAGTAACGTCTAGTTTGACAAATGAAACACATTTTCATATGTAATTACACATATTTGAAGAACTAAGTAACATCTATTAACATATTGGTTGACGGAATTTGAAACCGTTGTTTCATTGACGAAGCCTAACCTGCTACTTGCGACGGTTGCACAGTTCCAAGCGATGATTTATGGGTGTGGGATTAGTAGGTTGTACACGATATAATAGAAAAGGATGTCAGATTCGAACTGTGTGAGGTCGTTAAAGTGGTTATTTTTGCGTTGTGTGACTTTTGTATATTTTAAAATATTCTCTGTTGGTATTTTTTTCTGAGGTTACATTTTCTATCTAAACAAACAATTTTTATCTAAAATTTTAGCTACATTTTTTGTTAAATTTAAAATGTTTTGTATGAGTATGAAGAATAAAATTCACGAGTTTTGTCATTTTTTTTAGCGACAAAACACCCTAACCACAGGACTTGAATAGTGCTCTTCAATACTAATTGAAATGGTCCGTAGGTAACAAATTATATTTCAAGTAATACGCATTATTTTTGAAGTGAAAACGTTTATTGCTGTTGTAGGATAAAGACATAATTTGGCGTCAATAAAATTTCCGTCAGAATAATAGGGTTAGTAAAATTTCCAAAAAGTTACGCTAAGAGTCACCTCAAAGTGATAACATATGATTATAAGTTATGTCGTAAAACAACGTAGGTTATGCTACATTACTGAACATTGTTTAGGAAAAGGTCATTATTTATTAGATTTGATCAGTTTTTAAATATATAAATTTATTTTAATTTTGAAAAATCCTAATCCAAATCGTTATATAGCGATAATAACAAATTGTGCATTTATAGTCTAATTTTTTAAATGAAAACATTTTCTAGGCTCTTCTGATAACAAATGTTTAGGTAATTTTTCATTTATCTAATTTAAATGTTATTCTCAATTGAAAACGACTGTAGACGCGGCTACAAAGGTTTTGACTTCCATTGTCACTCCACCAAGTGCCTTAATACTTTGAAAGTTTTGTTATTATTATTAACTTTATTATAAGGACAAAATAACAAAAAGAATGAGACCTAGGTTCATTTAAAATTATGTTTATTGCATAACATAATTATTTATTTTCTTCAATTTTAACCCTCTTTAAGAGCTGTTAATGTAAATGTGCCTTGCATAATGTTAAGCTACAGCTTTGTGCTAATCCAATATCGACATTAATAAATTGTAAGAAAAGGAGTTCTTTATTGTTGGCAATACTATTCTACGGATTTTATAAGTATTTTTATATTAATATTTCTTATATTCTTCTCTTATAGCAGAAATTATAAATTTCTCCTCTTATCTTTATCGTCTTCTTTTAAATTATACTATTATTTAACAAGTTCCGATAAAGTGTACATAATTTAAGTTTAAAAACAAAGTGATATTAGTTATAAATGTGTAAACTGTTTCATTAAAATGTTTTACTTTACCAGGGGTATATTTTGATTTGATATTTTATTTTTTCCGTCCTAATTTAAATAAAACCCCTGATATTAGAAAGAAATGTGTTACTAAGAAATTGCTCTTCCACGCATATAACTTTCGGTTCATTATACGTTTATGTTCACTAGTAATTGAAAAAAAGAAAAATTATAAGTCAATTCCCATTTTCGTCAGCAAATAAAATAATTATTTCAGTTAATTTGTATTATATATTTACAATTATTGTAACTAAAACATAATAACCTATGCGTTAAAACAGCGGTTCTTCCACATAACCTATAATATAAAAACAGCTGTTCCAATAAATCTTATGTTTTCACTCGTTTTAAGCCAAATAGGACCTAAGAACTAAATTCCATACCTTAGCCCTGTTGTGAAAAGTATTTTTCCTATACAAAATTAAAATAATTTCTTTAAATTTAATTAAATAATTATTATTTGAAAAATCTCTAATAATATAAAGTTTTATCGTCTACAAATAAATATATATATATATATTTGTGTTCGAGTGGATGAATAAAAAGTATTTTACTATAGAATAAAAATTTGAACAAGATATACATGTGTATGGAATATGGATTTAGCAGATGGATCAAGGTGAGTGTAGACAAATAGAAGGAATTGAATAAATGTAAAACTTTACTGGTAGAACATAAAATAACCAGCTGTAGAGTCTTAGAATTTACTAGTGTAATTCGCCACTTATCAGTAGGTATAACGAATTTTTAAAATGAACGAGTTTTTCTGTTGTAATTCAACATTCAAGTTGATAAAGTTACATCTCGGAAAGTAAAGAGTGACAAAAATAATGATGCGGCATCAGGTTTGCTCGTTTTTCAACCAGCCTTGTGAAATATGTTCTTGTGAAATACTACCCTTATTATTTTTAAGTAGGCTCACTTTACAAACTCGCAGGCGACAAAATTAATCCATCAGTTTATGTAACTTATAATGAAAGGTATAATCAGCCGTTAGTTCGTTAAATATTAAAGTAATGTTTACTATATATGCTTATTACTTTTACACAGATTGGCAATTAAAACAATGCCAACATGTAAATAACTGAATAAAACTCCCATGTATAACAAAACGTTTTTAATTATAATTTATTTATAGCTTTATACACTGAATTAATGGTATTTTATAATTATGAATGTGTATGGCGTTAAAAAATATTATATAATACATCACATAAGTGGAAAAAAGGGAAAATACAAATGTGATGAAAGACATAACTCGTGTTTAATATTGCTTCGATTCACTTAGTAATTGAAATCAGTTCTTAGAACCCAATATCAAGAGTACTGTGGTACAATATATTATAACTAAAATATTTGATAAAACGCAATACCACAAAAATAAGTAATATTTTTGAAACTATCTAACAGTAAACCCTTGTACATTTCGATGCATCATCATTACAAATTTAGAATCTAGAATACAAACCCCTAAAATAACTAGTTTTTTTTTGTAGCTTGTCAGTTAATAACAATACCTAATAGTATAATTTGTAATTTATTGTATTTTATATTGTAATAATACCCTCTGATGATAATATCATGGTCATTGAAATGTACATAAGGGTTTATTATTTGGTAAATTTTAATAATAATTATATTGATTATTTTTGTAGTATTGGGGTTGTTCCTATGTTTTGTATTTTACGCATTTAGAATTTTTAAATCCGTATTTTGGGCTACAGTAATAAATCATAAAAATATAATCATATTTAACAAATATAGAGCAAAAAATATTATTTGCTCCTATAGGTTGTCTAGTTATTTAAGGGGTAGGGGTAGACACATATCCCCCATCCTTTTGAGAGCAGAACAATTTAATTTACATAAATCGACCCTGCTCAAGGCCATACTCGCTCAAAGTCACGGGATCATTGGATAAATAATATCTTTATTTCATTTTACCTAATTTCATCTACCATTTTTTATCGTCCTTCTTACGCTGCTATATAACAAGGAAACACAGACTATTGCTGAGGTTAGGTCTTCTTCTGGTATTTGAAAAGCTCGTGTGATAATACAATTCTCTTTATACTATCTGTTAATGAATGAGTTGTACCTACCCTCAATCTACATATATCTATGTATACCTACAACCTATATTAACAATAATAAGAAGAGATGTAAGGTAACTCACCTCAGTTGAGATAAGGTGAACGTCTGGAAAGCGACCCTGCCAACACAATGTTATAAATTGTCTTTATTTCCATTAATCGAGGATCGTTCTGATTTTTTTAGTCTTACCTATATTGTCTATAGATAATAGATGTCTTCCTGTGAATCAGCAGTGCATATTCTTAAGCACAAGTGATATTATGATGTCTTCTCACTTGTTATCTATCCTATATCTGTGGGCGATAACAGCCATAGTAGGCGGTAAAAGTCAATATATCTGTTCGACACAAAAGAAATGTAGTTGTGCCTCATTCTACAGCAACATTAAGTTTATTCATTTCACTGTCATCTTCTGCCTTCTTTACATTAAAACATTGTTCTTTACTGCCAAGTTTCGAATTGTTCCGTTATCAAATTTCTTAATAATGTAGGAGTTTAGTTTAAAGCTTTGATAAAGACGTTAATCTGAAACGCGTCAACAAAGAGCAATGTTTTAATGTTAGGAAAGGCAGACGAAGGTACTAAAAAGTATTCCAATATTCCTAACGGTAACAAAGATGATTACACTAAGAATTTGACTTTAAAATTAGTTTATTTAAAATTAAACAATTGTTTTACGAATACCTGATTTGCCTATACAGCCTTAGTATTCTTAAAAGTAAATGTTATCAGGTTTATAGGAAGTTATCTATCATTAGTTGTCATGATAACAAATACAAATGTATTGTCAGGGACATTTTATATATTCTTTATTTAATAATATGTATCTATAAAAAGATAACAAGTTGGTTATCTTGAAGTTGGTTATCTTCGTTGGGTCGTCCCAATGAATTATCATTTGTGAAACGTTAAAACATCTGTATTTTTATTCTTAATTTAAATGGGGTAAAACTATAAATTGTAAAGTAAAAACATCTGTCTTTGGCTTGAATTGTGAAAACATCGTCGGTGGTGTAAGCCCTATCCAAGGGGTTTTTATTCGAAAGATAGAAACGCCCACTTTAAATCTACTGATTTAAAGCCCCAGATAAACGAAACAATATCATCAATAGAGCCGTGGTAAGAAAGATTATAGTGGCTCGAATACCAAATATTTTTTTTTATGAATACATAGGTTTTTATAGAATGAGGCGTTATGTTTTTTTGTTCGCTTGTACAGTCTAAGTGAAGGAAAATCACGCACACAACTTCACGTAGACAAATTATAGTAGTATATCAAATAATGTATATTATTATTGTGTCATAATATATACAGAGTAAGTCAGGTAAATCCTAATTAAAATAATAGAACTTGTCTGAGTCTTTGATATCGTTCCACTGGCTACTATAGAGGCTTTAAAATGGTCCTAGTCATATCACACACAAACAAAATACAATTTATACATACCTGTATTTAGCATTTATCTATTTGCAAGCTTATAATTTCAGGTAATGAATAACAATTTTGATTTCCAGACAATAATCTAATATATTATATAAAAATTGTTCTGATAGACAAGAATAATGCTAGATTGAAATTGTTAGCAGGTCTAAATCCAATTAGATAAAGAAAACATGAAACTGATTCCTGTTGCCAAAAAACGATATTGTCCAAAAGAGAACATATCCAAAAGGTGATAATCCTAATTCATCCAAAATAGTTTAGTAATTTGATTGGTTTGGCACAGTAAATGTGTTATATTTTCAGGTAACAAAAATGTAACTTTTTTTATAAGCTGAAATCATATTTATTAATGGTAATCTCCTCTTTCGTGTGTTTTTAAATATACTATTATAACTAATTTTTGTATTCTATATATCAATAAGTATATGAAGCCTATAAGTAGATAAAACCTTTGTAGAAGAGCACTTATATTTTTAAAACAATTTTTATTGGAAAATATCTTCATTATTAAACGTACCTATAAACGTATTCCTAATATGTTCGAATAAATATTTACCTCTGAAACAACTGAATATAGCTAAAAACTGCAATGGCTCATACACACTGTATATTAGTTGCACTATATATATTATAGAATTAAATGTCTTGTTAGCGCATACATATAATAATGATATGTAAATTATATGGTGACATAGATATTTACTTTAATGTTTGTTATTTGAATTACAAACAGACGTTCAGGTAGATAGTCAAATAATTTCTGCATGATAAGAGCCTCTGTAAAGGGGCTATAAGGCGAGCTAAAAATCCTTTTGTTTCGTATAAATGTAGTTGAAAGTTTAATTATTACTGAAGTCAAAGTAAGGTAGAACGAGATAATACAAGGATTCCAGATTTCTTAAAGCATTGTGCCCATTGCATAAGACAATTATACATTATTTTTTGTAGAATATTCAGTAATACACTTTATGTATAATAATACATATATTGGTAAGGGATAGTTTCATTTTTACTTAAATACCTTAAATACCTTTTAATACTTTAAATAAATACCTTTCATTCTTACTTAAATATCATAAAGCTATAAAAACCATGCTCGGCGTAGGGTGGAGATGAACTTTTCAATATTTTTTTTGAACTTATTCAGTTTTTGTTTGTTTTGCAGATGTATTCTTCAAGTGAGATAATTACTTTCGAATAGTGAAATAAAAACAATTTAAATATATGTGTTTTCAAAAATAGCGTTTCTGAAAACTAAATTATAAATAACATAATAAAATGTTATTCATTTTAAATAATTTTATGATATAACAATAAAAATAGCTATATATATATATAAAGTAATAGTATATTATAATAAAATAGACAGGGTTATCCTATACCCTGATAAGCCTAATTTAATAAATTCGTATTAATTAAAGTGTAAATTCAAAATGAATAATTTTTACACAAACGGAAGATTTTCAACCAATACAGAGACTTCGGTAGTTGCAGAACCGGCCGATAGAGTTTTCAAATTTCGGCCGCTAGAGAATTTTATCTCAAATTTGTTATTGAACAACCAATTACTGAAACAATGACCTGGCTCTACACTTCTTCCCACCGAGATCTTCTGATCTAACACAATGATATCGTGTTCTAAGTGAAAAATTACAAAACTCTTCTAGACTATAAAATAACACCCCTGTTTAAGTTTTATAGGTTTAAACATAAAACTATTTCTTTTTTACGTCATAAAGTTAAATCAAAACGCCAATATACTTGTGATTTCTTGATAAAAGCAGATATCCCATTTGTAATAAATAAAATAATTACTATATAAATAAGATTTTTTTTAAAACTATCAACATGGCGAAATTATTAATTGAAGTAGGCTTACTTTAGGATAAATGTTTTCCATCTTTATCTTCGCCAGTATCTAAACTGACCATTTGGAAGCGATTTGCCCCGTAATGTGGTTCGAATGACGAGGAAGCGAGACGCGACCAGAAACCAACTACACATTGAAGAAGATCGCTTAGTGTGATTAAAACTTAGGTTTGACGATCGTTATATACCAGAAAATACAGGAATAAAATTTATATATATATATATATATATATATATATTAGGTATATTATTTTTATACATCATATTTTTTATTTAAAGAATTGCTTTCTGGTAATAACTAATTATAAGTTCCGGAAGAGAGGCGGTCACCAGTGAGGAATGTTGTATGTTGCTTAGTGTCACCATTGAATTTAAACCTGAGCCAAACTCACTCGCAAAACCTTTCATGTTTAATTATGTTTTAATTGCAAAATAATTAATTTCATGTACATAAATTTATTGTCGCCTGATTCTGGAAAGGTTTTAACTGGAAACAGTTTTCATGCTTGAAAATGAGTGATTAGTTTTTATTGGGACCATTTAATCATTGCTTAGTGTCACCATTTAATTTAAACCTGAGCCAAACTCACTCGCAAAACCTTTTATGTTTAATTATGTTTTAATTGCAAAATAATTAATTTCATGTACATAATTTTATTGTCGCCTGATTCTGGAAAGGTTTTAACTGGAAAGAGTTTTCATGCTTGAAAATGAGTGATTAGTTTTTTTGGGACCATTTAATCATTGTTTCATTTGCCATTTAATCCTGTAATAAATAATCAAATAAGTCCTAATGATGTATATATATAATAGACTTTGTAAGTTAATCGTCTTATTGCATGACGTTTGTGCTGTTAGTGTTATTGTAATGAAGGGTATTTGTAGTGGAATTGTATGAATACGGTAATTTTGTAAATATTATATATACCAACGTAACGCATGAAAAACGTTATGAGGTGTTTATTAATATCATCTTATTGAAATATACCATAATAATAAAGGTGAATTTATAACACGAAAATACTATCTATTGTCGTATAATAATAAAGTATATTTTAATAAGATAGTATTACTAACTATCTCATACCTTTCTTCGTGCATTACATAAGGTCATTAGCGTATTTATAGTTAGCACATTTAGTACTTTTGTTAACTATGCTGCTTTTCTCTTACTTCCTTTATACTTGTAACAAGAACACAAATCAATTCAGCCTGTAGGCCTATAAGCTACTTACTCTGTGTTGGCATATAATTCAGATATTGGAACATCCTACTGGCCACTTTACTTTGTTCACAGAGTAAGTAGCTTATAGGCCTACAAGGTAAAGTGGCCAGTAGGATTTTCCAATATCTTTAGTTATATATCAACATTGAGTCCAGACTGAAGTTTTTATCAAAGAAGTACCTATATTTCTTAGTGAGAAACAATATAATTTTAATGGCGAATGGTAATGTTCGAGTTATATATGTTTATTATATTGCATACTTCTACTTTTACTTGTTATTTCTACATTTTTGTAATATTTTGTTTAGTTATACTAAATCATAATTTAGATTCGTTTTGTAAGTTTTGTAAATTCTGTTCAATAGTGTGCAACAGTAGGCCCTATATTGTTCTTCAATTTCTCTCTATTTTATCAGTCAAATAGTTTAGTATATTTTTGCATCTAGTGATTCGTTTTATATTGTAGCTTTTTACGGTATAGTACAAGTGAAAATATCCTAATTTTCATTTGTTGTGTATTGGATATTAAAGTTATATTATTGTTTATTTTTGCAATTTATTAAACTTCAAATAATACGAAGTTTTGCCTATCTCAGAATGAGTAATTAACCTTATATGAAACTAACAAATTCCAAATGAGTTTAAAAAAAAAAGGAAAACGGGATTGAAATCTAATCAGAACTTTTTTATGTTAAGAGCAAAAGAGAAGGAGAGAAAAAGAGAAGGAGAGAGAAAGTTACGGAAAGACCTAATGAGAAAGCAAAAGTTATGGTAATAGCATAATATTTTAAAATATATGCCATAATTTGGAATACGTTTGTCGAATTTATCGATGCAGTCAGAGAGTTTGGTTTGAAATTCCACTTAGGCACGTGATTATCTTTGATACCAATATAAAATGAATATATTCCAGCGAGGAGGATCTTCGCACCATGGCGATAAGCAGGGTGGGTTGTTAGTTTGGAAAAACGCTCTCTTAGTTTCTCTAAATCACCGTGGATTTCTGAGTAACCCTGTGAATATAATTGTGTTTATCTTCTCTTTGAAAAATGTAACGACCATTTATCTAAATATAGTAACTGTAAAATATAAATAAAAACTAAAATATTAAATAACAGTTGTGAAATGTATATTTTTGTACATTCTAGTTACACAATATCAAGAGCACAGTGGTACAATATATTACAATAAAAATATTGAAAAGAACCCCAATACCACAAAAATAATCAAAAATAACAAATAAGACAAGTTACTTAAGATTAAACCCTTATGTATGGAATGTATGTATAGAATGAGATTCTAGTTTGTAACTTCTTGTGTGCTAGATTGTGTTTTGTAACTAGACCCTCTGATGATGATGACATGGTCATCGAAATGTACATAAGGGTTTAATCTTAAGTAACTTGTCTTATTTGTTATTTTTGATTATTTTTGTGGTATTGGGGTTCTTTTCAATATTTTTATTGTAACATTCTAGTTACTTTAAAAAATTAGTTCAATATATAGTTCTTTGTAATAAACAATACAACACGCCATTTGTGGATGAAAATTTAAACAGTTGTGTAACAACTTATTTTATTAGACTTAGGTAGTATACATATTGAGTAAGTAGAGAAAATTAAAAATTATTTAATGATTTTAATATTTACAGTTCAGGTTAATTGTGGTTATCTACATAATCATCAAAATACAAAAGTGGCTAACGTTTCATTATCTTCCAAGAGTAAAAATCGATAATTTCCCAAACGCAAATAAGACACTTTAATAATTAAATGACTTTTACTCGTGGATAAAAGTCTTTTGTCGGCTAACTGTTGTTAAAACTGACTGGTTATACTTTAGTTGGGTAAGATAATTTGATCCATTTGCAATAACTCAATATTATTAGATACTAATTACATTAATTAAATTTAAAAAGATAACGTTTAATTGTTTCCATGTATTTTTATTTAAAACAAGTTATTTGAACTTAATAAATATCCCTTGTGTGATGTTCAACAAGTAAGTAGAAAATTATGGATGGATGTTGTTTTTCACGTTTTGTAATGTTTTCGTTCGAATGCTAAGAATTATTTCCCCTCACATAGAAATGCATTATAACCTTAAAATAACATGATTATTTCCGCTTCCGCTAAAACCGTTTTTAAAATGTTTCAAACAGGAATCTTAGATATTTCGAGTGTAATATTATTTTAAAAAAGAATAACATTATTGGACTTTACATTTAAAATTTTTGAGATGTACCATAAACGGTCCAAATCTGGCATATGTAGCCCTTAGCATTTTTTAATATCCTGTGCCAAAATAAATAATGTGATCTATTCATCTCACGAAAATATTCAACAAGTAAATGCCAATTGTAATTTGGTTCCAAGGGACCTTTATCTAAACTTGTTCGTTAGCAAAGCCTTGAATAAGTTAGGTTTACGGCATTTTGTCAATCGCTATATATATGTTGTCACATTCACTTAGGCTCTAACATCTGATGTAATTTATTAAACCTTAAACGTTTCTCTGACTATATTAGAATATTTCTTTTAATGTCTAGAAATGTTAAAAGTATCTTAGGCGCTAAAGAATATAAAACACAAGTACATACAAATAGTGTTGTACGATCATTGGTTTTTGTTCGAACATTTCAGAGTTGGATGTGGTAGGAGGCCCACTACATCTGTACGCCTCTAAGTCAACGTAATGGTAATTTGATTAAAATACCTTTCTAAAAAAAACCTTTCTAAATATTTCGAAAAATTTATTTAAAAACTTACTATGAACAATTATCGGTAGGTTTTGCATAACGAGACTGAGCTAAGTTTAGTTTCGGTATCAAAATAATAATTGTGAAAATAAGGAAGTGTTCTTCGCCATAAATTAGGGGAACGGAAGATACCATACAAGTAATAAATGAAGATAAACCAAGGTTCCGACTAGTAACGAAGACACATTGAGTTTTATTTGAAGAATAGAAAGCAAGGCAGACTTTTCAAAAATTACGTAAAACAAAACAGTCATTCAAATTCATTTGAAAAACGAAAACTATTTAATCTGAACCAATATTTTAAAAGTAAAAATAAATATCATCCTTGACAATAATAAAATAGGAACTTCGCTAATTATACTTTATGTAATACATAATTATGTACATATTATGTACATCATAATAGTTAGATGTTTTAAATTCATACCTTGGTAAAAAAGTCTAATCATGATTTACTATTAGCGGAAGACTACTTTCAACAATACACCATCAAGAAAGATACAAAACTATAAAAAAATAGTAGAATGAAAACGTTACAAATTATGTATCATCATATGAATCAGGAACTTATAAAAAATCAGGCATTTTAAAATAAAAAATATCTTATAGAGTTGCCTGTGAATTATTAAGAATGATCGATTTAAGGAACTGGTAACCAGAGCTGACATACACAAAAACTTGTATAAAGTTGTGTAATACTTGAATACATGTTGTGAAATTATTATGGATTCATGCCGCTATTTAATGCAGGAGAAAATAAGAAAATAATAGTTATTAAACAATATTATTATGAATTAAATAGATAAAACTAAATAAAAATTTTTGTTTAATTTTCCGTGTTTCTGGTGCTATTTATAGAGTATAAAAATTCATTATTATAATAATGTGGACTCAAAAATCCTAGGCTTACAACATCAAATTGTTTTCAGTTTAAAGAAGATTTTATTTAATGAGGAAAACAAAGGGAACGTATCCTATAGAAATCCGATTTAAACACAATATAGGTATTTTTTGTTTTAAGTAGGAAAAACATGGCATCAAAAAAAACCGTATGTATATTTCAGCTAGAAATATTTATATGTCATCACTCTAAAATTTCATACCAAAAGAATAGAAAATATTGGAAAATTATAGTATTTCCAATACGACAAACATTTAACATTTTTACTCCGAAGTAAACATGAGATTAGTTGCTAGCCTAATAATTACAGATGTAAAACTGTGTAGAAATATTTTTATTGTAATTCAAAGGTAATTGATGTAGGTTTCTGTTTAAACACAAGAAACGAAGGCGTTTGAAAATGCTGCTGAAACTATAATTATCTGAAATTGTTAACCGTCGCCTTTTGCCTTTTCCGTTCATGCTTTACAAAGAGTAACTTGAGATAACACAAACAGATGAAGAGAGATAATTATTTTCTAGTTAAAATACGTCTAGGCTAAATATTATTCATTTAAATTTAGCTTTGTTAACATGCCTTTTCTAGAGACTATGAAACAATTTTCAATTACCACTTTAGATAATAGTTTATAGCTAAGTATTAATTAAGAATAAATTTGAATATTTTCGTCACCGAAATTTTTATGAAATGGGTGGAACAGGTTAAATAGCTCAAATTTATGATGAGCGTTGTCCTTTTACTATATTTTGCTACATAGCTTAACTCTTTAAGAGTATCGTAGCTGGTGATGTAATAAATGTTAATTGCCATATTTAGTTAAATAGAAAAAATATATATTTAGAATAACATCAACTGAAAGATAAATTTAGAACTAAATTTAATGATTATAAACCCCGGCATCCTCATTGGCCATTAAGTATTTTCCAATGAAATATCAGGAAAATCAAAAATGTGCACAAAGGCATAATAGCATGTCAGTTACAAAACACGAACCACGAATGTGAAAATACTTTGGCTGCTGGTGTACCTGTAAAAATGTTCGTTAATTTTGTGGCCATAAATGAAGGAGGCATAATTATTTAATGTTTTTTATTAGTTAAACTGGTAGTCACAGACAAACCTTTATTTTTACATAATACTAACTAAAATCGTTTTTTCTCTCTAATCTTCTTAACACGCACTGGTTTTCGAATAGTTGTACCGCTGCTGGACTTGGATGAAGATGAAGTCTCTTATTATGGTTTCTGGCATCTTCTTTATTTCTTCTGTTATCGTCACGATATTCAGATCTCAGTGAATATCTTGGTTTTTCCAAGAACAAGATTGAATAATTTGAAAATTGGACAACTTAAAAACGAGCTATTTTCAATAAAAGATTAAAAATATAAACAAAATATAAATATTTATAATTAAAATAATTTTTTAATTAGAATTTCGTATGATTATTTATTAAAAATTATTAAAAGCTCTAAAGATAATAAATTGAGCATAACACTAAAGCTATTTGGAATAAAATGCTTAATCTTCTGTTAGAAAAGCCAATGTTGTCAATCAGTAAAATCCCCTGATTCTTCACTCAAGCGAACCTAAAAATAAAGCGATGAAAGTGTTAGCAATATGAATGATTTGATAAAATCCATAAAGTCAGTCTGAAGAGCTTTTGTTGTAACTCGTGGTGTTATTCTTTAGGGATTCATATGTAAAATATTTTTAATAACAATTTGAGAAGACCTTTAAAAATATCTCTTTATTTTAAGCGTCTTTAAAATTCGAGACCCATAACTAATTGCTTCTTTACCCACTACGTCATTAAATTGTATTAAATCTACTATTTTGATTATTTGTTCTAATTACTATACGTCTACTCAAATTTCAACTTGAAGTCCTGTATATGGAATAAGAATATCTATGTGGTTATAAACAATGAAAATATTGGAAAGAACCCCAATACCACAAAAATAATCAAAAATAACAAATAAAACAAGTTACTTAAGATTAAACCCTTATGTACATTTCGATGACCATGTCGTCATCATCAGAGGGTCTTATTACAAAATACAATCTAGCACATAAGAAGTTACAAACTAGAAAGATCTTGTTTCACTCTGGTTTGTAACTTCTTGTGTGCTAGATTATCTTTTGTAATAAGACCCTCTGATGATGGTGATGATGACATGGTCATCGAAGTGTACATAAGGGTTTAATCTTAAGTAACTTGTTTTATTTGTTATTTTTGATTATTTTTGTGGTATTGGGGTTCTTTCCAGTATTTTCATTGTAATATATTGTACCACTGTGCTCTTGATATTGTGTATGGTTATAAACTCTTTGAATAATAAAGACCATACATATGGAAACCAAGCATATTGATGATTTTCACAGCAGTGGCTACTAAAGTAAGCTACAATTCATTTATATCGGAAATATGCTTTGTACTTAATCAAAAATATTCGACTTCGTTTTTTATTGTTAAAATGTTTTGAATATAACAGTAACGTTTTACTGAATAGAGGTCCATTACGTCCGTAAACTTGATTCATTTCCTAAGGCAACATTAATTGTAAGAAAGGAGATTTTTGATGAAACTAATGTATTCAGTCATACAAGAACGAGTTAACGTCAGCAAATAAAAATCGCCTTATAACATTTCAAAACCATTGTTCGTAAAGCGATGAAAGTGTTTAGCAAAAAAAATGATTTGTTAAAATCCATAATGTCAGTCTGAAGAGACTTCTTTTGTAACACATGGTGTCATTCTTTAGAGATTCATATGCAAAATATTTTTAATAAAATAGTGACTTTTGTACAAGAAGATTTTTGTACAAAAAATCACTTAGTTTTATTCACTTTGTTTGTCTTTAAAATTGGAGACAAATAACTTGTTTCTCTATCCATGTCATTATATTTTTTTAATGTGTTATTTTGATTGATTTTTTTAAAATTACTATACGTTTACTCACATTTCAACTTGATATCCTGTTTATATATTATGAGTATCTATGTGATTTTAAAAACCTTGAATAATAAAGGCCATTTATATGGAAACCAAGAGCAGTCACAGCTGTGGTTACTAAAGTAAGCTACACTACATTCACATTGTAAATACACTTTGCTCTTAATCAGATATATTCGGCTTTGTTTTTTATAGTTAAAATGTTTTGAATATGGCTGTTACGTATTTAAAATTAATATAGACTCATTTCTTTTATTTTAAACCCGCCGCCAAAGTCAGACAAAGCCCACCTGTGATAAGGTTTGTTCTGCCGTTTGAACGGCATAGCAGGTTAGACCTTTCCGGAGTGTAGACCGATACCCCTACGTTCCAGTATATTATTATACTTTTCAATCTCCGTACCATAGGTACTAGTATACGTGAATGCTACTATTTTATTAATTTTTAAACCGAATGTGACCAGTGCGTGGAATACGAACAAGTTTTCTGGCTAGAAATCGCTTATTTAATACGCGAGTGCGATAAGTGTGTATTCCATGGTGCACGTAAGTACAAACTAATTATTTATATAATTATAATAATTATTGGTCCTCCGAAACTATTGTTATCAAACAAATTTGATCCTCCAGGCCGGATCTTAAGCCTTAAGACCTATATACAAAAAAAAAAAAAAAATACAATTCATTATATGTGTTCATTCTACAATTTCTACAAGTTTTTTCAAACTTTGTCTGTGCATGCAAACACTGGAAAACTAGTTTCATGTCTCAGTATATAAAACAGCTGATACCTCTCTCATCTTTGTTTGGCTTTGGCGTGCATTAATATGTTGGTTTAAATTAATTGTAAAAGTTTATGAAAAGTGATTTCAGTTGTTTATAGAAGGTTATCTCATTGAGCCTACGTCGATTTGTTGTTAACTTAGGCTTATTTATTTCTCCGTTAAACATATACGCTCATAGGCCTAATCTCTTTAAAACATTTTGTAATTTAAAAATTAAAGCAATTATCTCATCTTCTACTATAAAACCATCATTTAATCATGGCAAAATCTTTGGCAGTTATTAAATCAAAGAAAGACAATATATTTAGTCAAATTCAAGAGATTTTTGATTTAACAAAAAAAACATCTGATAAGTCAATCCTGCAAAAATTGTTGGTGCGCGCTAAATCTATAAATAGGCTTCGTGAAGAATTTTCTGATATTATAGACATTTATCATGAACTAGAAATACAGGCTAACCCGAATTTTCAACCCAACTACGCTCCTCTTAACAGCATCAACGAGTTAGTCGATTATGTTAATTCTACCGTATATTCGATAGAAAGTAAGATGTCATCAACAAGGCCTAAATGTGAAATAGTTACTCCTCAGTTACATATACGACTGCCTAAGCTTGAACTCAAGCATTTCGATGGTGAATTTCTCGAATGGACGCCATTCATTAATATATTTAACGCTAGCATTCATGAAAATGCATCGTTACCAGCAGTTTCTAAACTTCAATATTTGTTGAGCGTTATCTCAGGAGAACCGCTAAATTTAATTAAATCTCTCCCTATTTCTGAATATAAAGTGGCCAATGACTTATTAAAAGAAAGATATCACTCGCCGAGGCGGTTAGTTACTTTACACCTCAATCAAATTTTAGATTTGCCCTCTGTAAACAACACGCCTAAACAAATGAGAAATTTTGTAAATTTATACTCAGAAAATACACAAGCTCTTAAAGGTCTTGACATAGATGGCACTAGTAAAAATCCTTTGTTATCTGCTATGCTTTTACGAAAAATGGATAGTGAACTTAGAAACAGTTTTGAAAACTTCCGTTCATCAAATGTTACTCAAAAGAGAGTTGACTCCACTACAATACCTGATGCAGCGGAAATTATTAAGTTTTTAAGTAAAGAATGTAATGAAGTTGAAGATGCCAATCTTCATTCTCCTTTCACCTCGAAACCCTCCTCGTCTGGATCACGCACCCAATCTGGTTCCCAAAATAAATACTTTAAACAAAAGGTATCACTGATGTTCTACAATTATGGAGAAGGCTCCTCCATTAAAGTTAAACCTCACCCATGCTTTATATGCAATAAAAGTGACCATAAGGTATATTCGTGTCCTGACTTCAAGAGTCAAGACGCCAAATCCAGTCTCAAAATTGTAAAGGAAAAGGGGCGTTGTACCTCATGCTTAGGTACTCACCATCTTAACGACTGTAGGTCAAAGTTTAGTTGCTACAAATGCCACAAAAATCATCATACATTATTACATTTGGAAATTACTCTACGCTGCAACGGACCACACCTCAAACTTCGCGTCAAGACTCTTCGACACTTCAACAGGAAATAACCCCTTCTCCAATCAGTGTGACCTGTCAAGAAAAGCAGAATACGTCTGATATCTCTAATACTGTTCTCTTAGGCACTCTACTTGTTAAGCTTACCTCGTCTAACGGTATTACTCATGTATTTCATGCTCTTGTTGACTCTGGCAGTCAATCGTATTTTCTCACCGAGCGTATTGCTCAATTATTGTGTGCTCCTCGTACTATGATCACTCATAGTGTGGTAGGATTGTATCAGGTGCCCTTACGCTCAAAAGGTATCACCTCAGTTGCTGTTGAAACTCTTAGGGGCAAGGCTATTTCAATTAATGAAAGATTTTTAATATTTAAAAAAATATGTGTTAACCTACCAAACACACAAGTAGACTCTGAAGTTCGTCCTTATGTTTTGGCAGACCCTACGTTTCACTTGCCAGGAGGCATAGACGTTCTTCTTGGTGGTGCTTTATTTCCACTCATACTTACTCAAGAAGCTTATAACCTCGGACCTGGTTTACCCAGGTTAATAGGCACACACTTTGCCTTTTTAGTAATGGGTAACGCACCATGTCTATGTGGCAATGAACTTCATAGTAACTCCAGCTCTCAATTATCAACTGCACTTCTAGTTGTCAACGACATTGGCCTTCACTACTCACTACAAAGGTTTTGGCAACAGGAAGAACCCCCTGCTGGGTCTAAGCTTTCTCAAGAAGATACATTATGTGAAGATCACTTTCTCGCCACTCATACTCGGGACCAATCTGGCCGATATTGCGTCCGACTATCATTCAAGACTGAACATCCTCCTCTGGGTCAATCTCGTTTAAATGCAGAAAAAAGACTGCATTCTCTAGAGAAGAAATTTAGTGCTCAACCTCAATTTAAATCCCTATATACTGTTTTTATGGCTGACTACTTAGCCTCTGGTCACATGATATACGCTCATAATACTGATCTAACTGTACATCATTATTTCCTTCTTCACCATGGTGTCTTAAAGGGGTCTAGCAGCACAACTCTTTTACGTACTGTATTTAATGCTAGTTCTGAAACCTCTAGCGGTATTTCTCTTAATAATATTTTATTAACAGACAAAAAGTTGCAAACGAATATTTGTGATTTATTACTAAATTTTCGGATTCATAACGTTGTTTTTTCTTGTGACATTCGTCAAATGTATAGACAGGTAAAAATGCACCCTGATGACCAGTGCTATCAGATGATCTTATGGCGTGAAAGTCCAGATCAGCCCTCTTTAATCTACAAGCTCACGACAGTGACTTACGGAGTGAATTGTTCACCGTATCTTGCCATTAGAACCTTACATCAGCTCGCTGCAGACGAAGGTGACTCCTATCCTGAAGCTGCAAATATTCTACGCACGCAGACGTTCGTAGATGACATCATCTCTGGAGCTGACTCTGAAGAAAAGGCTTTGAGCCTCCGTAAGCAACTCATCTCGCTCCTGGCTCGCGGAGGCTTTGAACTACGCAAATGGACATCTAACTCCAGTCAACTGCTGCAAGATCTTCCTGATGCTCATTTAGAGAGCCCTGTATTCCTTCAAGGCAGTAAACAACCACATTTCACTATATTAGGTCTTCACTGGTCAACCTCCACCGATACGTTTACCTATAATTTGAATTTTCCTCACAATTCCAGGACTAAACGTCAAATTCTCGGTATCATTGCCTAGATTTACGACCCTTGTGGCTTTCTCTCACCCATTGTTATGTGGGCCAAACGTTTTATGCAACTACTCTGGATCAAAGGATTGAACTGGGATGAACCACTTCCATCTGAACAATTGAAATTATGGCAAACCTTTACAGACTCGGCTAATACTCTACGAGAAATTGTAATTCCTCGTGCATTACGAATAACACACTCGAGAAACTTTGAGTTACACGGTTTCTCAGATGATTCTGAGAGCGGTTATGCCGCCGTCGTTTACTTGAGATGCCAATTTAGCGACAACGCTGTGTTAATTCGGCAAGTAATATCGAAGACTCGGGTAGCCCCTCTGAAAAGGCTCACGGTACCTCGATTAGAGCTAAGTGCAGCTCATTTACTCGCCCAACTAGTGGGATATGTTATCTCTCTTTTTGAAAAAAGGGTGGAATTTTCTTCTGTATTTCTATGGTGTGATTCGACAGTAACACTGACATGGTTACAAACACCTCTTCATCGATTGAAGACGTTTTTCGCCAACCGGGTAGCCCAGATACAAGAATTAGTGCCTTCTCATTACTGGAGACACGTAGCGAGTGAAGATAATCCTGCTGATTGCGCGTCGCGTGGGTTACTTCCACAGGAGAAGAGAAACCCATTTCACCTATATCTCTCATATTAACTGCTCCTCATGAATGGGAGCTCCTCACTCAGTTTTCTCACATTAGCCGACTCCAGCGTGTGATGGCTTATATTTTGCGATTTACTCATAACGCTCGTCATTCAAGAAAGCTCGATGGTCCTCTCAACACTCTGGAAATGAGAGCGTCAAGACTGGCCATTTTCAAGATGGTTCAAGAATCAGCGTTCAGAGACTACATCGTTGCCATGAAGAAGGATCCAACTACACCTGCCTCGTCACAACTCCGCCGACTTTCTCCTTTTCTCGGCAAGGATGATATCCTACGAGTGGGAGGACGTCTCAACGCTTTAAAACTTCCTACGGATGTGCAACATCCTGTGATTTTGCCCAAACGACATCATGTCGTCAACCTTCTTATTGATTTTTATCATCGAAAATACTTACACTCGGGAGCTCAATTGACTCAATCACTTCTTGCACAGGATGTGTGGATACTCTCGGCCCGAAGTGTAAGACTCTCGCATTTTTCAGTGTGTAGTACGTTTTCGACACAAGCCTCACAATAAATCTCCGCTCATGGGTGATTTACCAAAAGCAAGATTAACTCCTTCTCGACCGTTTCTCAACACCGGAATTGACTACGGAGGTCCTTTTAACATCAAAATGCACAATTTGCGCTCGATTCGCTTGACCAAAGCATATATTTGTATCTTTGTTTGCCTTGTGACAAAGGCTGTACACATTGAAGTAGTATCGGACCTGTCGACAGATAGGTTTATTGCCGCTCTCACCCGATTTGTGTCTAGACGCGGTCTTTGCACAAATATTTATTCTGACTGTGGAACGAATTTCGTTGGAGCGAATAATGCTTTACAAAATCTCATCATCTCTTCAGGCCGAACCCCTCTTGCTGAATTCTCATCACAACACAATATCAACTTTCATTTCAACCCGCCTGCAGCTCCTCATCAAGGTGGTCTTTGGGAAGCAGCAATCAAGAGTGCAAAACATCACCTCCGACGTGTCATCGGTGAACATATTTTAACTATATGTGAATTTTCCACTCTCACCACTCAACTAGAGGCTATTTTGAATTCGAGACCTCTCACACCTCTGTCAAACGACGCCTCAGACCTATAGGCACTCACCCCGGGTCACTTCTTAATAGGATCTTCATTGTTTTCAGTTCCAGAAGAGGATGTTTCAACGTTCCTGCCAACCGACTCAAGCACTGGCAGCTAATCAAGGCCTTTCACCAGCGTATTTGGAAGAGATGGCATCTAGAATGTATCCATACTCTTCAGCAACGGGGGAAGTGGAACGTGCCAACTGTCAACCTGCGCGTCGGCGACCTGGTGTTAGTGCATCAACCTGCACCACCTCTCGCATGGCCTCTGGCTAGGATAAGTAGTGTTTCTCCAGGAAAGGATGGTGTAGTAAGAGTGGTTCATTTGAAGACAAAGCAGGGAACCTTGACAAGACCTGCTCACAAGGTTTTCCCTCTACCTCTACGCTCATAATGAACTTGCGCCATAGTGCGCTCAATTTTTGTAAAAGAGATATTTTTATTTTCCTTTATGAACGTTTTATTTTCATAAACTCTCAAGATATTATATTTGTGTTAGTTCTCTTTGAATCCTAGAAGGATTCAAGGCCCCCGGTATGTTACGTATTTAAAATTAATATAGACTCATTTCTTTTATTTTAAACCCGCTGCCAAAGTCAGACAAAGCTCACCTGTGATAAGGTTTGTTCTGCCGTTTGAACGATACCCCTACGTGCTAGTATATTATTATACTTTTCAATCTCCGTACCTTAGGTGCTAGTATACGAGAATGCTACTATTTTATTATTTTTTAAACCGAATGTGACCAGTGCGTGGAATATAAACAAGTTTTCAGGCCAGAAATCGCTTATTTAATACGAGAGTGCGATAAGTGTGTATTCCATGGTGCACGTAAGTACAAACTATTAATTTATATAATTATAATAATTATTGGTCCTCCGAAACTATTGTTATCAAGCAATGGCAGTAAAGGAAGGAATGTTTAGGAATGTAAAGGAAGGCAGTAAAGTTTATTAGAAAGGGAGTCCACTACTCCAGTAAACTTGATTATTTTTCTAAGGCAACATTATTCAAAGAAAGTAATTTTTTGATGTAACTAATGTCGTCAGTCACATAAGAACAAGTCAACGTCAGCAAATAAAAATCGCCTTACAACATTTAAAAACCATTGTTCATAAGTTACTATTCATCTAGTTATTAGAATAATATATCGCTCGCATTTTAGACTTTTATATAAAGTTATGCATATCTTACATTTCACAATTCGTGATATGAATTCGCTCTCCTTAGAATAGCTAAAAACTTAATATATAAATATTTGCGTTATATAAAGGCAAATTACTGGAATATTTTCCTAAACAAGAGTTATTCTGGAAAGAATTTTTTTATTTTTAAAAGTTTATTTATAATGTATAATTTCAGATACACCTAAACTTTCTCAATGTTATGGCTAATATAGGAAATGACATTTTTCTACTTTAAATAATTATCGTAAGTTATTTATAAGCTAGTTCATGTTCCTATAAGTTGTTATAATGTTAAACTGTTTTGATTAGGTAACCAAGACAACAATCAGTTGAAGAGAGAAAACATTCCATTTAGAAAAAATAAATATAAAAAATCCTTTTATTGTTACTGAGTTTCTAGAACTGTACCATTTTGTAATGATTGAAACGTCAAACATCGACAACAAAACAAAATTAAATTAAATATCTATTTATATACTTTTGTTGCAACTCGTTAGTTTTTTTTATATTGTTGTTATTATTACTATTATTGCTTGACGTATTGTTTTAATTTTTTTTAAAAATTAAAATGAAATTTTATGTAAAACAATGTAAAATTTAAAACAGTAAAAATTAACTTCACTTAATTTTTTCAAGTGGGCTTAGAGAAATGTATCGCAACTGAAGGGATTTTGAAGCAAATTGTAACACCATAATTTTACCATGTTGACTACGATTATGAGTTACTTTTGATAATTGGAGCTCGTTATATTACTATAGTTGACCGTTTAGAGCTTTATCTCAGTACGTTGTTCATAGAATTTAGTATCATTACAAAATAAGAATATTGTTAAATTCTTAAATAAAAACGAAAATGTTTTATCGTATGTCATAAACAATAGCTTAAAAGAATGTTTGTTTGGTTTTAATTACAAATAATTATGAATTTGTCTGTTATAAAGTGCAAAATTGCATATTAAGATTCTACTAAAAAGAAGTTAATTATAGGTAAGTAAAAGAACTGTTTTCTGTTACACAATTATTAGAAAATATTGTTTTATTATTATTATTTTCAAAAGATAGTACAGAAAATTATTTATAATAAACTAATACTTTTCACCATTATTATTATCCATTAAATTAAATTACTCCCAACAAAAGTTTAAAATTATCCTTAGAATACATAATTTATCTTCTGTTTACCCTTTGATATTATTTTAATTGAAAAGTCTTTTGTATAGCTTTTAATGAAGTTCATATCTGCATTATATGAACCTTTGTTCTAAGTTTCATTCTAATAAAACCAAGATGTTTTTCTTCGTATTTCAAAGTATTCTTATGATTACTGAGGTCAATGAAAGGTAGAGAGAAAGAAAGACGCGACATAGTTCCTTTGAATATACCTTACAATGCATAACATAATTTATTCTTTCCCGTTTGTAGCATCTTCAGAATTACAACTATCTTTTAGATTTTGATGAAAATGCAAGCTGAATACTAATGAAGGGCATCTTTGTGCTATTCCGATAACGACAATTGTAATTTATAAAACATTTCTTGAAAATGATGAAAAACCTTGAGCGTTTATTAAACATATTTTAAAATTAAATATTATTTTGAATGAGTTGGGAGATATTTTTTTACTAGAACAGATTCGTGAATCAATTGATAACATATATTTGGAAAATGTGCCTACAATGATAATTTTTGTGAATGAAATGTTATTCACTCTAATATTTTAAACTTTTATCTATTTTATCAGCTCACTATTTATTTCCTTCCATTAGTTCATACTCTCCATATATACAAATATATTGTTCAAATTTGAAATCGATTATAAAATACCTTTTATTTATCCATTCAAGTTCAAATACAATTTTTAAATCGCTTCTGTTAGCTCATACTCTTCTCATATATATTTTGTACATATTTTCAATTCTCATCAAATACGATTATTAACGATAATGTTTTTTAAAGTGTTTTTATTCATCCAATCCAGTTTAAATACATTTTTTCCAACCCTTAGTAGATGGCAATTGATGTAATATAGTTTCTTTCAAATTTATTCAAAAATTAAATTTAAAACTTTGTGGGGTTTAGCCGGTCTCAAACAGAGAGTCTTCATGTCCGAGATCTAACGCGGCTTGACCCTGCGCTAACTTTCCAATACCTAGTTATGTGTTTCTCAAACATGTATATTATTTTTCCTTCAATAGGTTGTCGTCGAAACCTTCATTATACAAGTAAACTGTTGTCATGGCTACCATAAATAGTGCTCTAGGGTAACTTAAATTTTATTAGTCTTTGGTAACCTTATTAGCAATATATATATTATTATACTTTTTTTAACTTGTAGTAGGCTAGATACGCCCTTGACTTTAATAACGTATTATCAAATAGTAATTCAATAATTATCTTAATTCAAATAGTTTGATTGTTATATGGGAAAACAATTTCCCAAAGGAATGAATGTATGTAATATACTTATTTCGTCCCATTTGCTTTAAACTAGTTGATAGCACAGGACTTCATAAAACAGCTGATTTTATGATATAGGTTATATGGTAGGACAGATTTTTCAATACATAGGTTATGTTTTGAGTTATAATAGTATATTTATAATAATTCATTTACAATAATTGTAATTATTTAACATAAACTAACTAAAATAAAATTTCTCTTTGTTTCCCTAGGTAGGAATTGACTTTAAAACATTTTTCTTCATATTACTAACTGGACACAAAACAAACACTTGTGTGTTTCAAGTTAACTTACGAAAAGTGCTACAAATAATTTTGTTTTTTCCGACCTTTTTGTAGTTTTGTAGACCTGATAGACATAACGACGTGGCACCAGGTTCACTCGTTTTCAAAAGCTTTGTGAGATAGCATTTCCATATGCAACGAACGTTGTAGACATACGTAGGCCCATTTTACCAACGCTTTATGAGTCAATTGGATTAAATAAGGTTAAATATTAATATTCAGAGCATTAGTATTTTAAACATTTTGATAAATCTTTTCTGTGACAAATAATGTTTTGATAAATTTTATTGAACTGGTTTTTTATTGGGTAGTAACAAATAAAGAAAATTATATCATATAAAAAACTGTATTTAATAAAACGCATACCAAAATCTGATCTACGTATTTTATTAGGAAAATATATAAATGTAAATACATATCCTTTACATATTTTTTTACTATTTTACATATTCTTGGAGTAGTAATAAAATATAATTCTCACATATTCAAGTATATTCGTTTACTTTTAAATAGGACTATGCAGAGCGTAATAGTTATGTAGATAATATTAACAGAAATTTAATTATTTTATTTAATTTTAATTGTAATGGAAAAAAGGATATAAATAGAAATATTAATAATTACAATAAAATAAAATTCAAAAATAATGAAAATATAAACATTTTACTTCTCCAGAAAACTGTCAGATGTTGACCCAGACACTCACATAGAAATAACTATTATACCCCTGACATTTGTCTATATTGTAAACACAAAATTATTTTTTTTTCATAAAAATATAATAAATCACTCTCATTACGACTATTTTAGAGAGTTTTTCAATTCCTTTTATTAGCTCACTCTCTGCCTATATATAAAAATTTGAAATCGTTAAACACTTTTTTAAACATCCACCCTAGTTCAAAAACATTGTTTTCTACCTGTAGTGGGTGACAATTGATGGTAATAAGGTTTTTTCAAATAATTATTTATTGGTTCAATTTTAAAACGTTGGGGATTAGGGTCGGATTTCTACTGAATATCTTCACGATTGAATTCTAGCAGTTTGGTACTGAGCATACATTAACACAGCTATGATATATAATTATGTTTGTGTAACCAACTCACTGTCGTCGAAACCTTCACTGTACGACCTTAAATAGTTGTAATGTTTACCACACTTTTTGTAAATAATCTTCTGGGATTAAAAACTAAGAAATACAGTAAAATAAATAAACTGGATTAACGGAATCGAACCTTATTTCACAAATGGTTACAAACGAAAGCGAAAAGAAACGACACAACGCAAGAGATGAAAAAAAAGAAAAAGGGAAATAGTAACAAACAAAAGTTTTAATCCAACGCCATATATATAGAGAGAGAAAAAAGAATAACTTCAATGTAATTCACTTTCTATTATGCCACTTATATGGTTATTCTATCATATGTATATTCAAATTATTAATAATTGTAATTATTAAATAAAAAAATTTTAAATAAAATTTTTCATTGTTGACCTCATTAGGAATTGACTTTAAAAATGTATACAGTATATATATTATTTGTTTTACAGATGATAGACCTCACTTTTAATGGAATTCAAAGTGTACCTTAATAATTAGTGATTTCGTCTCAACTTGAGTCAGCAATTTGTTATTTCGACAAAAGAGAATAAATAATTATGTTATGCAGTGAGCAAAATACAATTTTCAAAGACACCGTAGCACCCTCTTTTCCGCTTTGACTTTCGTATAACAACAATTTCTTGAACCTTCCTAGCAACAAAAGCCTTTTGACTTACAGCTATACTATACAGATTTTATTATAAGATACTGCAAATCTTTGAAATTATTTAAACGTCTGTTTGTAATATAAACAACTATGTAAGATGTGATATCCTATTAAATATAAAATGATTTGTTTATTATTACCTATTTAAAGTATAGGGGTGTGCTAGGAATCAAGTACAAGTAGGCAGAATGTAGAGTGGTAATATAAGTGACTCCTAGTTAATTCACTTTATAATAAAAAAAACTAATTATTGAGGAATATAATATATCCTATGTAACTATTATTATCTATAAGAAAGTTTTAATATAGCTAGTAATATAGAAATAAATTGCGTAAATTCATACTTAGGTCAACAAAAAAAAAGTTTATTATAGTTAGATTCTATTATATTTTGTTTATTTACATATGACATAATCACAATATCATATGGCAAACTCTTTTGTCCAAATAAGGAATCATTCATACAATCAAATTAACATATTATACTATAGGTCAAATTTAAAAGCTGGCAATTGGTAGAAATTGTGCATTCGTTACCTATAAAACATCAGACACTATCGTCATTCCTCAGCGGGGCCTTAAATGGCGACCTACCCGTCACAACCCTTACATTAAAAAGTATAAATAAGTAACAAAATGATGAATCAACCCTATGAATCAGAGGAAGTCCAAGGGTCGATGTTTTTTAAAATGACCGTGCAATTACACCCTCTCCTAATCATCGGCCTAACACCAAATATCGCGCAGCCCCCAAGTGCCAGCTTATAAATTTTTAACTATACCCACAAACTACTTTCATTTAATAGGCCTCTTTATATACCTCGTAGAAAAAACATTTCCACCTTTCGTTAAGTTTCCTCAGTGCCTGAGTGCTGGATTTCATTCATATAACCATACAGTACAAATCCAACCTAAAACATTATTATTTTTAAAATGTAAAAAATTAATTATATTTGAAAAACCCGTATTAGCAACAACAGTCATCCACTACAAGTTTAAAAGCAATGTATTTAAAGGTAAGGGGATAAATAAAAATTATTTTAAAACCGATAGAAAATTTGAACAAGATACACACATACGAGTATAAAGAGAGAAAGCTAATAGAAGGAATTGAAGAACGAAGGAATTTGGTAAATAAAAATGTACTAATTATTTCGCAACGTCTTTCAATCTTTGCATAGTTTATTTTCTCAGATTTGTTTTGTAACACATCACGCTTTGAATATAATTTAAATTTACACCCTTAATCTGATGTCATACAAATAGCATAAAAACACATGTTACAGAACTATTAAATGACAATGTAACTTAATTATTATATACTTAGGTATACATTTTTAAAAACTAATACTTTATTTTGTACGTTTTTCTTACATAATATTTTACCATATAAGGTCACTTTGGGAATTTTATAATGAACCTAATCTATCAAAGAATTGTCAGATAATTCAAAGTAAAGTTAAATGTTTGAATTTGTCTCTGAAAAAATACTTAATGAATGTTTGTAATGTCCATAACGGCATTCAACTTCCCAATAGCTAATTCAAAATCATTATATTTTAAGATTAATCTCTCACGCTTGGACGTCTTACTAAATAAGTGTAAAGAGACGCATAACTGAATAAGCACATTATTCTCAAACATTTAATAAGGTATATCTTAAATAATCATGTATATTTTTGGAGTTATATGTTTTCTTAAAAGCTATGAATAACTAATAAAATTATTTTCTGTAACCGAAACGATAGTTTATACAACTAACCGTTATCCAAGCAAATGCAATATATAAAGAACTATGCTTGCTATCGTGAAGTAACAATATGAGTATATTTAGATAAAGAATAGTGGATCTAAAAACCTTTATTTGCGTATTTATTGTAAGCATAATTTGTTGTTAATATTTGTTTAAGCGTACAATAATCTAAAAACTCAATTGAACAAATAAATTTAAATGTTTTGTTAAGGCCCTATTCTTGGATTTAGGTTACAAGTATATGGTACCGTAAAAGTTGTCACTGTCATAAACATTTTGTAACTTACCATTGGCAGTAATCCTTGAGGCGCGGTTTAAACTAAAATCGTGAATGGTATCATGGAAATATATATGCCTGCAATTGTATAAAAATAGCCGAAACTATTTATCTCAACCGTGGTAAATAGTTGTGATAAGAATTATATTGAGACTTTTTATTTATATAATCCCTTAATTATATAACATTTACACACCTATGAGCAATGTGATTTAGCATTCTCCATTTCCTAGTATTTTGTGGGAAATACTATGGGTCTTATTACAATAGGGCTGCCTTGTACGAGGGCTCTATTATAACCTGGCTGTCAAAACTATTAAAGGTATTGGGTAGAAGCTACAAGTAGACTGGATTGTTTTTATTTAGGTAGAGTGTTGCACAACGTTTTTTTCCCTAAGATTTTGAGGTTAAGTTAATACAAATAAAAGACGTACACAAACCTCACCAATGGCATCATTTATTAAATTAGACGCGTTTTAATGACAAAGTTATCATCATCAGTGAGTGTAGCTACTACAAACACTAAACTTACAATATATGTTGTAAGTTGTAAATAGAAGGTTGCAGTAACTACACTGACTGATGATGATGACTTTATCATTGAAACGCGTCCGAGATAATAAATTATTAAATTGTAAGTTTTGTGTACGTCTTTTTTTGTATTCGAAATTTGTAGTAATTTTGCTGGTAGTAAATTGAAGGTCGAAACATTAAAAACGTTATGAAATACATACAGATCGGAGTTCTAAAATAACACTGAGAAAATAAGGTTATCGTAAAAGGTGCAACAGAATTTACAAAATAATGCGTTTGCAAACAGAGACTAAGAAATCTAGACGACCTAGTGAAAAGAAAACAGGCCAAAACTGGCTAAATTAAGAAAATGTAAGAGTATTGGTGGAGGACATACAATAAACTGAAGTAATGGAAGGGAGGAGAGAACATGGATTAGAGAAAGCGAGGTCTGTTGTTTGAGCAATCGAAGAAGGAAGATCGCCGTGCTTTTGAGTGGAGAAGTCTAAGTACAGTTGAGATAATAAATATAAATATACATACATAAATACGTTAAAGTACTAGAATTATCGTAAAAGGTGCAACGAAACGATTAAAGAAAAATAATTTTATTAGGTAGAATTTTTCTATATATATATATATATATATATATATATATATATAAATATATATATATATATAGAGAGAGAGAGAGAGAGAGGGAGAAGGAGGAAGAGGGAGAGAGAGAATTACAGAGAAAGAGAGGAGGTGTGAGAAAGGGGAAAGAGAGAGAGATTAACTGGTAAATGAATTAGCCATGAAAACTAAAGCAAAATAATTACATACTTCAAAAAAATTAAATATAAAATATATGTAGGACAAAGACTACTAAAGTAAAGTCATTATTGGAAGAACGCAAAGATAATTTATACTCAATTTATACTAATTTAAGACATCTCAATTATGAGCTCTGAAATCTTTAATTCTGTATAGCCTACACTGCAAAAGCAATTACTTTACCTTCAACTCTTCATTGTCGTCACATCTTTTGTCTGCCTCAGGTAATCAGAAAGCATTGAAAAAAGTCCCTCCATATTTTTTTATTTAGGCATCACAATAGTTATTATTGATATGTAAAAAAAAGTACGACGTAATTAGGTACTAAATAATTACTTGTCAATTAAATAAATAAAATTTCTTAGTTTTGTATTTGTTACAATATTAAAACTTATTTGTTCTAAGAAATTTGTATTAAAACACAGTGGGAATTAAATATATTTATATATATATATATATAAATTCATAATGTATATAAATGTATATATATATATATATATATATATATATATATATATATATATATATATATATATACAGGTTCTGATTAATACTAAACTGATATTACAGAAGTTGTGTGTCGCTTCTAAAAACCTTTAAGGCACATTAATATATTAAGATGAGAATGGGAACTTTATCCTACTTCATTCAAAGGTTTATTCGATTTTCTATATGATTGTTGTCTATTTACCAATATCTAAATGTAACACTTTTACATAGATTTATTATTTATATTCATATGATTCTTATGTTCATAAATGCAATATTTTGACACATAAATGTATAAAGAACATAAAACACTACCTATAAAGGAAACTCCAAATTACAAATCATACCGTATATAGACTTTTGCGGTTTTAAGTAAGCATAACCTTAAATTTTAACTTTATTCAATGTCTGTTATTAACTGTTTCATGTGTTCAAGGTTATTGACAGATCATAGACCAATTCATGCTAGTACAAATACGTACATGAAAAATACAAACATAGAGTACGTTTCGGTTTTCGGTTATCGAAAACGGAAATTCGAACCGTAGACTCTATTTGTAAGCTCTTAAAAAAGCTATTGAATTGGTCTGTGATCTCTCATTAATCGTAAAGACATAACCTTAATTTTGGGTAGTTCACAATACTCTAGATCTTGTATGGTGTCATTTGTCCCTTGCCACAGTGAAAGAGCTTCTAATGACTGAAGTTGCTTTTCAACGATATGATGGATGTCTGTCACATACAGAGACGATTACGGTCAAATCTAATTATACTATATTTTACTTTTATTAAAACAACATAAACCATGTATCTAAGGTTATACTATTATTTTTTTTAACCAATACAAAAGTAAAAGTGAAATTCAGCTCACGTAGAATATTTGATCGATATAACCAATCAGTTTAAATTATATTCTGCATGATTTATAGAAGTATAAACAAAATATTTTTTAAAGTCAAATTCTACTTACGTAATCAAAGAAAATTTTAATTTTAGTAACTTTTTATTATTATTTTCAAATTACGTAAATAAAGTAATACAACCAATATATTAAAAAAGCTGCTCTAACACATAACCTGTAACATAAAATCAGTCGTTTTATGTAATCATACTCGTTAAATGGACGAAGTAACAATATTGCTTACCTTGCCCCTTTTGTGAAAAGTTTTTTTTGTATATAAAATACTAAAATAACTAACCAAATTTAATAATTTAATTGTTATTAGAAAAAACCTAATTACATCGAATGTCATCCACTAAAAGTTTTTAAAAAATGTATGTGAACTAGAGTTGAATATAATTATGCTTTTTTTAGTAATTGTAAAAGGCATTTTTATTGGATATTGCTTGTGGCCATGCTTTTGAGTTTATCCCTGAGTTTTAAAGTTATATTTATTACATATTAATGGCGATTCAATAAATAACAATTTCAAAATATATTCCAGTGTTTTCTAAATAGTCACATTTGGTGACGTATGTCGATTTATTATGCAACTTAATTCCCAACGTAGGGAAGGAGTTGCGATTTTAAATTTCATAACCACTTAAACATCTTCGTTAAGAACTCTTTAAGCATTTGTGTCAATACTATTTGTATATAAATAAATTTTCAGTTATTTTATTTTGTCAAGTATCAAAATAGTATTTTAGTTTTGATAATAGTATATACATTGTACCATTGTCATAATATTTTTTTTCTTTTAATATAATAAACGCTCTAAAAATGGAATGTTTTCTAAGAAATGAAATATTTTTTTCACTTTTGAAAACCACTGCAAATTTGATATTGAATGCATAGATAATAATCCATTTCCTACAATTGCCATTTTTTAAAATCGCACAGAGTAACTTTTCGAATACTGTATGCCATATATACGCCTCGCCTCATCCCAAATATTATCTATGATCTGTGTTCAATCTAATTGAGTTATCTGGGTTGTACGATATATGTATCAAATATTAACCTAAAAAAACTTTATGTTTGGATAATCTTTGTGCATTTAGATAAAACACACTACATAATACCTTTACATTTGAAGTGAAACATAGTTTTACTATATATTTCAGTATCAAAGATATATACACCTAAAGGATATAAAAGTATTTTTCAAATGAAAACTGTTTCAAAAACAAACACATAATATTGGCTAAAGCTTTCAGAGGATTATATACAAAAATTATATAAAATATTTCTTTAAATTAAAACTGTTTTATGTATGTAAAATGTTGTTTGATTTATTCTACTAACCCTGTTTTAAAATCTACATTTTGAACTTGCATGAACAGAACTAAGCTAGTGGTGTTAACATAAAAGGTCATTTTCAAATACGGTCCTCTTTCAATTTTCAACAAACTCCAAGGGCTTTAGTTTATAGTATTTAAAACGCATTTCTCATGAAATAAAAATACTTTATAATTCCTTTTAGAACCAATTAATAAATCAAAAGTTATAATTTCGTTTAAAAAACTGCAACAGTTCAACTGGCCTTGAGGGTTTTTGTAAATATTTAATTCACATTTACAATATAGATTCTTTGTTAGTTTAAAATTAAATAAGTAAATCTGAAAAAAGTAACTACAAATCCTCCAGACCGAAAATATCTCCAAGATTGCACACTTAAGCACGTTACTTAACAACAGTTATAACAAATATCAGGGTTTTTAAAAGGGTAAATTAAATAAATAATAGGTAATTTATTATAGTGCAGTTCATTAGAGTCCTGAACTTGTACATTAGTATACACAATTTTTTCCATTGTAAATATTGAGCAAAAGTACTGACAACGAATATTTTCAATCGTTAATAAAAAATTTTTTATTCATATGTTCTTCCACTCAAGTTCAAATACATTTTTTCAAACTTTTATGAAGTGACACTAGATATTAATAGATTTTTTCAAATATTAATACTTAGTTGAATTTATTGAAATAATTTAGTTTTATATGACAGAATAACTTTGCACAAAAAGGCTAAGTATGCAATATATTTATTTCGTCCCATGTATCTTAAAGTATGTGAAGGTGACAATTGAAGGTGACATATATGTTTACGATTTCAATAAAACAATATGGTAACGTATAATACGCAAGAAATAAAAAAAATGGCATGTAACAAGTCCTTTCAATTAATTAGCCACCCCCTCTGCTTATCTTCTAGACGCGAGTTGACGTAACTGCGCTTCGGCCTCACTTGGTTTATCCTTCCCTTACATATAGACATTTTATATCACTGTTATATAGGGTGATTGATTTATTCACCAAGAGAGACTATTTGCGGAAACACATACTCGCCAGCTCGATCACACACACACACACATGCGCGAGCGTGCGCACGTTGCAACGGGCAGTTTGCTCTTGAAATGTTTTTAATTTTTAAGTTAAAAAATTAAATTATAACTACCAAATGTTAAAATTTTTATGTTAAAGAAAAATGAAAAGAAAAGTACCACATAGAATAACAGAGTGGAAAAAACCAATTTGTTATAGTATATTATACAAATTATAATTACCAAATAAATTTAACAAACCGGAAGTGCAGTGCCGATAATTAGGTGCAAGAAAATAACTAGAAAAATACTATTTAGTGAACATAGCCCCCTACAACCACCATCAACATTTCTAAAGAACAATTAAATTGTGAGAAATCTATAGTGAAATCATAAACCATAAAACTTTAGTAAATAAAAAAATTTCAGCAAATGTAAATAAAATAAAACGTTTTAAGAATTAGAAGAATGATAACGAGGTTAAGCAAGATAGTTTACGCAGGGCAGAATCAATCTATAACACGTTAATAACAGTTGTATGATCAAGCGGCTAGAGAGGGAATTACTGCGAGACCAATAAATACGGAAGCGCAAGAGCTTTAAGGAAAAAATTAAAATTTAACAAGTGCCAAACAAAACTATGTTGATAGACGGCTTCTACAATAACGTTTCTATCGTCAAATAATAAAAGTAATAAAATAACACAAGTTATAAAACGTGAATCGGCAATCGGTTCTTCCATTTATTAGAGAATATAACTAAAATAGTAACGACTTATGGTTTCTGTGTCCGAAAATCAAAGGATCCAAACAGGAAGAAGCAAGCCTCAACAAAATCAATCGGTGAAGAGCCGAAGATGGCAGGAATTTAGAACTTTTCGCAAGTCATTTTTTAAAGTCAAATTTATTAGATAAAATTTAGTACACTTTTCAGAATATAAAAATTCACAATTTTGATTCATTAAGAAATAAACAATGGCTTCACTCTAAATAAATTTGTTAAATAGTTTTAAAAAAGTGAAATTTTTCTTCTATGTAATAGTGAATTGTGTAAAATAATTAAAATTTAATGAAATAAGTCAATTTTTCAAAAAAGACAGGTTTTTGCATGTAAATTATTCAAATATCATAATATAGTGTGTAGACCGGCTTAGTCATGAAGAAACCATCAAATGAATATTTAATTAAAATTATTAAAGTGGGTTCGACTATAAGCTTGGTCATTTTTAATAAGGTCAAAAGAGTACAGAATTGTTGAAAAAGTTGTAATAATTCAAAATATTAAATATGAGTAATAGTTTCATGTAATATTGGTGAAAACTTTTGAAATTATTAAATAACTATTATTATAACAGAATATTATATTAACACTTAAAACTTCAATTCATGAGTTAAAATTATAGAAATTATTAAAGTGTGATATACTATGAAAATACAAATTAAAATTTTGGTTTAGTTTGCAAAAATCAGTGACTAAATTGATTAGATAAATTAAATATATTTAAAATAATAATTCAATTAAATATGTGGTGGTAAAATATTTTCTGCATATTGAGAAATGCATTAGAACTCATTAAGTATGTAATTTTGTTGATTTTTATATTATTTTGATTCATTAAAAATTATTACCAAATTCTTTGTAATTTATTTCAAAATATCCGTTGTTAAATAAATAAATAAAAAACCCAAAGTTATATATCAATAGTATTTAAATTCATAAAATATTAAATGCAATAAAATAAAAGCCTAATTTTACAACATGAAAGTTTCCTCCTGAGAGTAAATCAAATTAAAATATTTGAGGTGTAATATATGGTATTTGGTTTTTTTTAAAGTTAAAGTCCAGATACAAGTTCCACTAGCATATTCTAATTAAATGTAAAACAGTAGCCTATAAAAAGGTAAAAATAAGCAGGAACATATTTTGCAAGGCCCAACCTGCATCACCTGTTAAGAATGGAACATGGTAGGATTAGTTGTATGTTATGATTGTTCATGCTAACATGTCTCTTTTCAGCTGACAAAATTACTGACATATGTGACTATATAGCCCTCAGAATATTAGTTAACATTAGTGCGTATTTTAGAACAGCAAGTCAAGTCAGCGTGTCATTATATGCGCTTAAATGCGTTTTAACCAGTGACATTTGGTTAAAAATAGATAGAGATATATCGGTGGTTGCAACACACACACACACACACACACACACACACACACACACACACACACACACACACACACACACACACAACACACACACACACACACACACACACACACACACACACACACACACACACACACACACACACACACACACACACACACACACACACACACACACACACACACACACACACACACACACACACACACACACACACATACACACACACACACACACACACACACACAAACACACATACACACACACACACACACACACACACTTTAGCGATACCTATTTTTAGATCTTGGGAATATCGATATGAATTATGTATATCGATATGTTCACTTCAAGAAATACAAACGGATTTTTATACCTTTATTATCATATGTACATTTGATTTTTGGAAATGTTTTAACAGTTTCCACTAAAACATTAAAAAACCATTGGTTTCAAAATCTACAAGTATGTTTTACTCGTAATTATCCAGGTAATTTCATCAAGTTGCCTACATCGTTTTCCATTGTAAACATTTCGCTTTTATTATTTATTTTTAGCAAGATAGGATTGGACGACTGTTATCAAACCGACAGAGATAAAAATCAAATAACTTGATTTACGTACGAATGCATTTTCCTGTTAAGGATCTGATGTATGAAATAACCTAATTATAAATGTAATACAACTGTTTTCAATTAAAAACATACATAAATCTTTTTGTAAATGACATTTGACGTCACTGATGAAGAGCTATTGATGCACGATTCCAATTAAATGATAACTCTATCCCAGCATTCAACATCGCTCTCGGTTGACGTGTAAGTAATGTATTACCAACAAGAACTATTGTGTATATATATTGAACGAGAATTATAAATGATAAATTTGAATTTTCTAAAGTTCATTTTAAAAAACATAACTACCATACCATGAGCTATCGTTCACTCCAAAATAATAAAACACCCTTAAAGTAACAAAGACCTATGGTCTTCAGACGTGTTTCGCCATCAATGCTGCCTTCATCAGTGATGAACAAATTTTAATTATAAATTTATTTTGCGGTCATAGAATAATTCATCTGATAGGATAAACTCTAATTATGAATAGTGTGTTTTAAATACAGGAGAAGGAAGCATACCTACCTTTTTACTGGTGAATCCTGATAATAATTAAAGTATATTCATGTTTAGCAAAAACATTATTTAGTATTATATTGGATGTTTAGGTGAAATTTTATTCGTGTGTGTTTCAATGGATTTTACTGAAAGATGAAAGTCAGTTGTTTTTAAGTGTACTATTATCCATTTTCTTATTAGGCATAAATTATATATATATATATATATATATATATATATATATATATAAATGTATATATAAATGTTTTAGTTTCTAAAAATTATTGATATCGTATTTGCTTTGATTACAACATGGATCGTTTCAACCGATCGCTGCATGAAGCTGTAGTTAATTTATTTTTTTATCCCTATAGCCATTTCTGAAATTTTAAATATTGATATATAGTCGCCGTAAATCGAAAAATAATTTTTCATCGCAAGATAAAGTAATTCATCGTAATAATATATTTTCCACTGAGTTATATTCTTTGGCTTACATTTGCCTCAAAGTTTGGTTATCAGAAACTTGATAGCAAAACAAAGGTTTGGATATAAACAAAGGTTTTTTCGATCATTACATCTAAAGCTGAATACCTTTATAAATTAAGCCTTAGTATATTGTTCTTAATGTCAATTGTTCTCTATTCCTTAACTCCTTCTCAATAGAAGTCTGATATTAAAATTGATCGTGTTGGACCAGTATATGGTCGAAACATCGTTTCGAAGGCATAGATCTATCACACACCTGTACAGCAAATGAAGATTATCATTTTGTTCTTCCAAAATAAAAAAATCTTTCTGTTTAAATTTCCTTCTATAACTTCAAGATCCATAACTAAGAACTTCTTGGCATCCTGTGTTATTTTACATTTCATCTCGCATCAAAATTTACCTGTTGTATGGTTGAAACGGTTACAGACTCTACAGCTACATGTTATCTAGAAGGGTTTAAGGTTTTGGATTAAATGCGAATATTTTTAAAATGAAAAAAGTACTAATGGTTAACGAGAATTTTACTGTTAAAAAAAATTGCCATATTAATTTGTTTATGAATTGTATAAACTAATATTTTAGGTTATTTTTTTTTTAGTATTAAATATCAAATAATTAGGAATAACTTTAAATACACAGGTGCAGTAAATAAAGTACGAATATAGTAATGATTTAGAATGAAAGCCATGTTTAATTTAATCTTTAAGAAAGAAACCTCATTTATATATGATTACGTTTATTCTAATGTAATCCAAATACAATGTATTGTTATAATTTCGGTTCCTAATGGCATTACTCAAAGATATATTATGTAACGTAAAAAAACTCTTACAATCAAATGAAGCTACTTAAAGTCAGAACGTTTCTAAGAACTTTGTCTTAGGAAAACTTGGAAAATATAAATTTGAAAATCAATATTTAAACCAAAAAAAAATAATTTATTTTTAATAATATAATAATTTTCTAATAGCTATTTTACTGTAGTAACGTTGTAATATTTTTTCTTACCTTAAGGAATTACGTGACTATTTTGTTTCAAAAATGTGAATTCTTTACGAAACGGAGACTTTCATCTGCTTAAATTTATTATTCTTGAAAATATTTAACAATATAAGTAATTAGAAAATTTCGTTTGCTTTTATTAGATATATTCTATGTTAAACAGCTACTAAATATGGCGAAACCTGTATTACGGCCTATTTGTTTTATCCAGCACTGTTCTAGAATACCATATTTAAAACATAACGATGCACGCTTGCAAACATTCCGTTTAAGATTGATTGAATTAAATCTTTTTTTCTGTGATTCTGTGTGTCTTTGATTTTTGAAACAGCATGAATCTCTCAGCTATTTGTTTGATTATTATTAACGAAATATTTCTTTATCGATCAAGACAACGAAACGTATTGTTTAACTAATAATCCTCAATCATAAACAGGAGTTTCCGACTTTGGAAGCATGTGAGATGCTTTGTATAAAGCGGCTTTATCATAAACCTCCTGATATGTAAACGATTAAGTAGAAATACCGTCATTTTAGAGTAAAGATCTGGTCGCAAGTAGTTTTTAATCAATATATAACAAAAATAAAGCTCTTAATATAGTAAAAATATATTTAACATATAAATTACCTAGTTTATTTTAGATAGTAAAAAAGGGAAAGGTATAAATGACAAATGAGTACAACATGTGGCTTATTATTATTATTATTATTGAAACACGGAGGGACCTTATCGGTGTAGAGCACTTAGCTGCAGCCTTTGTATTCTCTTCCCATCCCTACCACAGGACTAGCTTAGTGGATACCTACCTCTTTGCAGAAATCAAGTACCCACCTGATGCTAGATCTTCTGATATCCTCTGGTGTACATACCTGCCAGCCAAACCACTTTCTCCTTGCAGCTCCCAAAGCAGGACACTCACAGAGTACGTGGATTGGGCTTTCCTCTTGGTCCTCGTCGCATCTCTTGCACACAGGGGACCTACCTAGATTTTCCAATTTTGTATTGGAACCCCCTCAGATTCCCATGGCCTGTAACCTGCTCTACAGTAGCTCTGAAATGATGTCTACTTAAGGAGAGTAGTTCTTTGCCCCACAAATCTCCTGAGTAACCCCACAGTACCTTGGATTTGTTACAACCCAAGGTTGCATTCCATTCTTCCCTGCACAACCTGTCTATATGTACCGAGATCCTCTTGCGAACCTCCTGAGGCGGCATGCCCACTGCCCTCAGCAACGGTCCTTGGGCTATACACCCTTGTTTTGCTAAGGCGTCAGCTCTCTCATATTCTATCCAGCCAGAATGTCCTGGAATACAGGTTAGGATGAGTGAATTATACTTACTCAGCTCTGCTAGAGAAGCCATAGTCTCAGCCACCAACCTAGAGCTGGTACTAGCCTTACCTAAAGCCTTCAGAGCTGCCTGACTGTCCGAGCAAATCCAGATGGTCTTGCCCCTCCTGCCAGACCCTATTATTTCCTCAGCACATGGTTTGATCGCGAGCACCTCCCCCTGGAAGACAGAGTTGTAGTACTCCAGGCGATAACAAAATCTGTCTTGGTGTCTCGGTCCACTAAATCCTGCTTCCACTCCTTCCTTCATCTTGGACCCATCGGTGAACCAGATTTCACCATGTCTAGGTCTATACTCCGCCCATGCCTCTCTTGCAGGAATAAGGATTTTGTAGTTTCCTTTTTCCCTTTTAAGAGACAGTATCTTATCCAGAGGTTCTATCCAGAGCTCCTTCAGTGAATCCCCAAATAGCTGTTTAGTGGCTTATTAAGGTATGTTATAATATTTTCTCAGCTTCGTGTCAAAATAAATATTTTAAAACCGTTAAAATAAATCAGCGTTCCATGAAAAAACTAAGAAACATGCAGCATTAAATACATTTTTAAGCCTCCAATAATAATTATATGACATTCTTATTTAGAAAACCTAATTAAATCTAAAAAGTAAATAGTCACTGCATAGTAAAATTAATTTATGCAAAACTTCATCTAATTTTACAGAACATTAACCAAACAATATTTGTTTCCTTAAAAGTAGTTAATAATTTTCCGACTGTTTAATGATCAATATTGAAACTACCTATTTAAGGGAAAACATAATGTGCATTTCAATTTTGTAATTTGAATATAAAATGTGTATAATTTTCTCATTTCAATAAGCAACCTAATTAGATGTAGGTTGTTATATGTAAGGAAATAATTAAATATCATACATAATAACACTGTGTGTAGGAAAAAACTGCGAATATTAAATAAAATATACCCCTTTTTGTGTTAATTTTAACTCGCCCTTGGTAACGTAGGAAATATTTACCAACCTAGAAGTCGTATGGTAATAGAAAATGTTTTATTTGTCAAGTTGTTATTGACTAAGGAACCACGTCCCTTATGTGCGTTCTTAAACTAAAAACATTGTCCTTTAATACATTAGAACTTTTGAACCGACCAACAAATTATTATGAATATGGAGGTGTTGAATAATATTTTCTATATCTTCTTAATAAAGTTTTTGAAATATAACTTAAGAAGAAATAAACAACATTGTTATACGATCGTATGGAAATAAATAAAGTTTTTATGTTGTATTACCTGCTTTTAAATAATTATTAATGTGTTACAAAACATTTCTCTCTATTTTTGTTTATAATATATTTTGATAAATATAATAATACTTTGTTAAAAAATAGTACATTAAAAATCATTTAAAATTACATTTTAAAAATTATAAAAGTTATAATAATTTATTAAATGTTATATGTGCATATAAGAATATATTAGTATTTTTCAACAATAGAATATAAAAGTTTATAAACTTAAAATGCTAAAACCTTTTATCCAAATGACAAGGTTTGATTTCACTTTATTTTTCTCTATTACCTTATAACAAGGGTACAATAAAGAGTTACATAATATTCCATAAACTTACTTCAAAGTAAAAGTAGTGTAAACGGTGTATTATATTACAACTAGGTTATACGTGTATTAAATAAAAGCGGTTTTATCAATTACTTTTTAACCCAATAATTGAATAAATAAAAGTTTGAAAAGTATTTGTCATAAATATAAAATGTTATAACTTCCCTAATTATTATGATGTATTAAAAATCATGAAAAAATTGAATTTGATATTTACAGGAAACCTACTAACAATAACAGATATATTTTAAATAGTTCCAACCATTGTTATACACATAAAATAGCATCATTTAAGAGTTTGGTTAACAGAGCTGTCAATGTACCACTTAGTCCTAGACGATTTTATAAGGAAATTAATTATATCAAAGGACTGGCTAGATATAACGATTTTGATACCAAAGTTATAGATAATATTGTTAGGAAACAAATATTAAAATAGGTTTTGAACACAACTACCACTCTTCAAACAGAAGTTAAAAAATGTAATTTTATTAGTTTACCTTTCGATAATATTTTAACAAAAGGGTTAGACTCTATTTTTAAAAATGTAAATGTTAAGATAGCCTATAAAACTCAAAATAAATTCAAGCATTTATTATGTAACCCGAAAGATAAAATTTCAATGTTGGAAAAATCAGGTATTTATAAGATAATTTGTAGTACTTGTGACGAGATGCATATAGGTCAAACAAAAAGAAAAATTGTAATTTGATATAAAGAACATCTTGCCCATATTAAATATGATAGACCTGAAAAATCAAGTGTAGCAGAACATCTTAGTAATCAGCATGATTTAGATAAAAATGTTATTTTAGCTAAATGTATAAACTCAAAAAGTTATTTAACAGTTATGAAAGTGTTTTAATAGTCAAATCAAATTGTAAATTAATGAATGATAAAAGACCTATTCCTAACTCACCATTATATACTTTACTAAAATAGCTTTCTTCAAATACGATGTATTAATTTAATTACTTTTAGTTTATTTTTTGTTATTGCTGTAGTTTTTATTACATATGTATTATTATAATGTACTTTTTGAATTAACCTATTTGGTTCTTGATGGCCGATAGTTATTTGTTGGTCAAAGGCGGAGAGGGTGCGGAGAAGGGGCGGAGAAGGGGCGGAGAGGGGCGGAGAGAGGCGGAAAGGGGCGGAAAGGGGCGGAGAGGGAGCGGAGTGGGTCGGAGAGGGCGGAGAGAAACGGAGAGGGGAGGAGAGGGGACGGAGAGGGGAGGAGAGGGGGCGGAGAAGGGGCGGAGAAGGGCGGAGAGGGAGCGGAGTGGGTCGGAGAGGGCGGAGAGGAACGGAGAAGGGCGGAGAGGGGCGGAGAGGGGGCGGAGAGGGGGCGGAGAGGGGTGGAGAGGTGGCGGAGCTTACCTCACGCCTATATATAGCAACCGCGGAAAACGATTGGTATCATTCTAGTTTTGTAACTTCTTGTGTGCTAGATTGTATTTTGTAACAATACCCTCTGATGATGATGACATGGTCATCGAAATGTACATAAGGGTTTAATCTTAAGTAACTTGTTTTATTTGTTAATTTTTATTATTTTTGTGGTATTGGGGTTCTTTTCAATATTTTTATTGTACTATTATTGAAATAAAATAATTGCAGAAAGAAAAGGAAAATGTGCGATAGATCGTTATGTGGAATGAATTAGGTGAAAAATTATTTTCTTTCTCATAGCATCTACAGAACTATAGCCATCTCTCAGAGTTGCTGATGAAAATGTGTCAGGAATAACGACCGTATTTGGGTCCTAATATACCAACAATATTAAAATACAACTTTTAAAATAAGCAACCCTTGAGTTTTTATTATATTTCTCTAAAGAATATTATAAGGGACGTATATTAGATTTCGTATATTCTACTTTTAAAACAAAATCCTCAAATTTCTACAGTAATTGATAATGTTCTGATAAAACTAATGCCGGTTGATAGTTTAAAAATATGATAGATAATATAATGATAAAAAAAATAAGTCCGATATTAAATATATAAAAATATTCAAAACCTCTTACTGTTAATTGTTATTCTTAGACGTTATATTTATATTTCTCAGTATTTCGTACTTTATACACTCTATTTTTTATAATTTTATATTTTATATTTTGATAAAACTTTGTTCCTTTAAAGTAACTCTTTATTTTATTTATCATTCGGTCTCTGTCTTTGTTAATAAACCTCTAGAGTATGGTTGGAACGAAAACAAACAACATGAAATCATGGGAAAATCGTAAGTTAATTCAACCGTAGCCCAATATTTTACTATATTTTTGCAGATACAATAATTTTGAAAAACTTTTGCGTTATATTGTTGAGTTTCAACATTTAAGACGATAAAATTACATCTTAAGAAGCAAAGTGACAAATATAATGATCTTGCGTCAGGTTTGTTAGTGTTTTTGTCTTCTCTGTGAAGTATTAACTGTGAAATACTACTCCCTATTATTTATAAGTAAGCTCATTTAACAAAACTCATTGGATTATAAGTCTCACGTAAAATATAAAATGTTTAGATGAATAGGTCTATTTTTTTATTTACCATATATTCTTAACATTTTATAAAATTGTCTCCTGCCTAAATAACTAAATTTTCAACATTCCTTATGTATTTATTGTACTAATCATTTAACGTCATTAAATTAATAAAACGCTCCACAAGCAATGATAATTTACTTGTATTGATTTGATTACTAAAATAATTACGAAACAAAAAGCCTTTTAGTAACAACATTTCCTTATCATGTTATATCCTCACTCTAGGTCTCAAGCAGGTCTTTATAATTTTGCTATTCTTACAATGTTCCAAAACCTAATAATAAATATCGAAATCTTGTTGCAGTTCATGACGGGCTGGTTTTTGATAAATAAATAACCATAACCCTTGCTACAAAATTTTAAACACCTTGATGTACATTTCGCTAACACAGTTAGCATCATCAGAAGGTTATAAATATACGATTATGTTTGTAACCTTCTGATGATGCTAACTTTGCTGGCGAAATTTACATCAAGGGTGTTTAAAAATTTGTAGCAAGGGTTATTGTTATTTATTTATCATAATTACGCTACTGTGCTCTAAAATAAATCAGCGTTCCATGAAAAAACTGAGAAATATGCAGCATTAAATACATTTTTAAGCCTCCAATAATAATTATATGACATTCTTATTTAGAAAACCTAATTAAATCTAAAAAGTAAATAGTCACTGCATAGTAAAATTAATTTATGCAAAACTTCATCCAATTTTACAGAACATTAACCAAACAATATTTGTTTCCTTAAAAGTAGTTAATAACTTTCCGATTGTTTAATGATCAATATTGAAACTACCTATTTAAGGGAAAACATAATGTGCATTTCAATTTTGTTATTTGAATATAAAATGTGTATAATTTTCTCATTTCAATAAGCAACCTAATTAGATGTAGGTTGTTATATGTAAGGAAATAATTAAATATCATACATAATAACACTGTGTGTAGGAAACAACTGCGAATATTAAATAAAATATACCCCTTTTTGTGTTATTTTAACTCGCCCTTGGTAACGTAGGAAATATTTACCAACCTAGAAGTCGTATGGTAATAGAAAATGTTTTATTTGTCAAGTTGTTATTGACTAAGGAACCACGTCCCTTATGTGCGTTCTTAAACTAAAAACATTGTCCTTTAATACATTAGAACTTTTGAACCGACCAACAAATTATTATGAATATGGAGGTGTTGAATAATATTTTCTATATCTTCTTAATAAAGTTTTTGAAATATAACTTAAGAAGAAATAAACAACATTGTTATACGATCGTATGGAAATAAATAAAGTTTTTATGTTGTATTACCTGCTTTTAACTAATTATTAATGTGTTACAAAACATTTCTCTTTAATTTTGTTTTTAATATATTTTAATAAATATAATAATACTTTGTTAAAAAATAGTACATTAAAAATCATTTAAAATTACATTTTAAAAATTATAAAAGTTATAATAATTTATTAAATGTTATATGTGCATATAAGAATATATTAGTATTTTTCAACAATAGAATATAAAAGTTTATAAACTTAAAATGCTAAAACCTTTTATCCAAATGACAAGGTTTGATTTCACTTTATTTTCCTCTATTACATTATAACAAGGGTACAATAAAGAGTTACATAATTTTCCATAAACTTACTTCAAAGTAAAAGTAGTGTAAACGGTGTATTATATTACAACTAGGTTATACGTGTATTAGATAAAAGCGGTTTTATCAATTACTTTTTAACCCAATAATTGAATAAATAAAAGTTTGAAAAGTATTTGTCATAAATATAAAATGTTATAACTTCCCTAATTATTATGATGTATTAAAAATCATGAAAAAATTGAATTTGATATTTACAGGAAACCTACTAACAATAACAGATATATTTTAAATAGTTCCAACCATTGTTATACACATAAAATAGCATCATTTAAGAGTTTGGTTAACAGAGCTGTCAATGTACCACTTAGTCCTAGACGATTTTATAAGGAAATTAATTATATCAAAGGACTGGCTAGATATAACGATTTTGATACCAAAGTTATAGATAATATTGTTAGGAAACAAATATTAAAATAGGTTTTGAACACAACTACCACTCTTCAAACAGAAGTTAAAAAATGTAATTTTATTAGTTTACCTTTCGATAATATTTTAACAAAAGGGTTAGACTCTATTTTTAAAAATGTAAATGTTAAGATAGCCTATAAAACTCAAAATAAATTCAAGCATTTATTATGTAACCCGAAAGATAAAATTTCAATGTTGGTAAAATCAGGTATTTATAAGATAATTTGTAGTACTTGTGACGAGATGTATATAGGTCAAACAAAAAGAAAAATTGTAACTAGATATAAAGAGCATCTTGCCCATATTAAATATGATAGACCTGAAAAATCAAGTGTAGCAGAACATCTCCTTAGTAATCAGCATGATTTAGATAAAAATGTTATTTTAGCTAAATGTATAAACTCAAAAAGTTATTTAACAGTTATGAAAGTGTTTTTATAGTCAAATCAAATTGTAAATTAATGAATGATAAAAGACCTATTCCTAACTCACCATTATATACTTTACTAAAATAGCTTTCTTCAAATACGATGTATTAATTTAATTACTTTTAGTTTATTTTTTGTTATTGCTGTAGTTTTTATTACATATGTATTATTATAATGTACCTTTTGACTTGACCTATTTGGTTCTTGATGGCCGATAGTTATTTGTCGGTCGAGGGCGGAGAGTTTGCGGAGAAGGGGCGGAGAAGGGGCGGAGAAGGGGCGGAGAAGGGGCGGAGAAGGGGCGGAGAAGGGGCGGAGAAGGGGCGGAGAAAGAGCGGAGAAGGGGCGGAGAAGGGGCGGTGAGGGAGCAGAGTGGGTCGGAGAGGGCGGAGAGGAACGGAGAGGGGCGGAGAGGGGCGGAGAGGGGGCGGAGAGGGGGCGGAGAGGGGGCGGAGAGGGGTGGAGAGTGGGCGGAGCTTACCTCACGCCTATATATAGTAACCGCGGAGAACGATTGGTATCATTCTAGTTTTGTAACTTCTTGTGTGCTAGATTGTGTTTTGTAACAAGACCCTCTGATGATGATGACATGGTCATCGAAATGTACATAAGGGTTTAATCTTAAGTAACTTGTCTTATTTGTTATTTTTGTTTATTTTTGTGGTATTGGGGTTCTTTTCAATATTTTTATTGTACTATTATTGAAATAAAACAATTGCAGAAAGATAAGGAAAATGTGCGATAGATCGTTATGTGGAATGAATTAGGTGAAAAATTATTTTCTTTCTCATAGCATCTACAGAACTATAGCCATCTCTCAGAGTTGCTGATGAAAATGTGTCAGGAATAACGACCGTATTTGGGTCCTAATATACCAACAATATTAAAATACAACTTTTAGAATAAGCAACCCTTGAGTTTTTATTATATTTCTCTAAAGAATATTATAAGGGACGTATATTAGATTTCCGTATATTCTACTTTTAACTAAAATCCTCAAATTTCTACAGTAACTGATAATGTTCTGATAAAACTAATGCCGGTTGATAGTTTAAAAATATGATAGATAATATAATGATAGAAAAAAATAAGTCCGATATTAAATATATAAAAATATTCCAAACCTCTTACTGCTAATTGTTATTCTTAGACGTTATATTTATATTTCTTAGTATTACATACTTTATACACTCTATATTTTATAATTTTATATTTTATATTTTGATAAAACTTTGTTCCTTTAAAGTAACTCTTTATTTTATTTATCTTTCGGTCTCTGTCTTTGTTAATAAACCTCTAGAGTATGGTTGGAACGAAAACAAACAACATGAAATCATGGGAAAATCGTAAGTTAATTAAACCGTAGCCCAATATTTTAATATATTTTTGCAGATACAATAATTTTGAAAAACTTTTGCGTTATATTGTTGAGTTTCAACATTTAAGACGATAAAATTACATCTTAAGAAGCAAAGTTACAAATATAATGATCTTGCGTCAGGTTTGTTAGTGTGTTTGTCTTCTCTGTGAAGTATTAACTGTGAAATACTACTCCCTATTATTTATAAGTAAGCTCATTTAACAAACTCATTGGATTATAAGTCTCACGTAAAATATAAAATGTTTAGATGAATAGGTCTATTTTTTTATTTACCATCTATCCTTAACATTTTATAAAATTGTTGCCTCCCTAAATAACTAAATTTTCAACATTCCTTATCTATTTATTGTACTAATCATTTAACGTCATTAAATTAATAAAACGCTCCACAAGCAATGATAATTTACTTATATTGATTTGATTACTAAAATAATTACGAAACAAAAAGCCTTTTAGTAACAACATTTCCAAATTATGTTATATCCTCACTCTAGGTCTCAAGCAGGTCTTCATAATTTTGCTATTCTTACAATGTTCCAAAACCTAATAATAAATATCGAAATCTTGTTGCAGTTCATGACGAGCTGGTTTTTGATAAATAAATAACCATAACCCTTGCTACAAATTTTTAAACACCTTGATGTACATTTCGCTAACACAGTTAGCATCATCAGAAGGTTATAAACATACGATTATGTTTGTAACCTTCTGATGATGCTAACTTTGTTGGCGAAATGTACATCAAGGGTGTTTAAAAATTTGTAGCAAGGGTTATTGTTATTTATTTATCATAATTACGCTACTGTGCTCTGTATAAAATTTCGAGCTCGTTTTTAATTACTTATTACACTTTTGCTTTTACTTACGACCAGACATTTTGTTAAGTAAAAGTTGTTAAATTGTCAACTTACACTTGGAGTACACTTAGTTAACAAAACGTCTGGTCGCAAGTAATAGCAAAAGTGTAATAACTAATAATAAATCAGACTTTTCGAGTATTTTTATTTGTATTGTTGTTAATTTGATTGTTTAAGTTATATTTTAAATGAAATATATATCAACAATTTTGTAGAAAAAAAAATCATATTATGAATACCCTAAAAAAGTGGAATATTTTATATTCAGACTAATTGAATTTTAAAATATCATCATTATACTTTGAGAAATTTACAAAATAAAATGACACCAATTTATTTTCAATACATTTATTCAACAAACACTTTCTTGCTCTTTAAAATAGAAAATGTGTTTTTAGGCGATTGTGCACATTTATCTTTCATCAGAAACTTTGAAAGAATGTTTTATTACTGAAGATTCTACAAAGGAGAACATATAATTATGTTATGCAATGGGCACAGTGCTCAAGTAAACAATTCCTTTCTCCCATTCTCTGACTTCACTAATAATAACACTTCTAAGTAACTTTATAAGCACAATAGGTCCTCTAGCTTCCCATACAGATCTACTACAATGGTGCTTGTTATACAATACCAGTTGTTAGTAGCTATTTAAACGACTCTACGTAACTAAAATTACAAACATTATTTACAAGTACGAATCTCCTCATATATTTGACGTATTTTCAAATATATTCAATAACGTATATACAATGAAGATTTATATTTTGCTTGCCTAATTAAAAGTAATTAACTAAATAAAGTATAATCGGGGAAACTGTGTCAGTAGTCTACCTTTACCAATGAAAATGTTCCACATTTTATTGTTTTCACTCAAGTAATAATAAGTTATACTGTTTGGAAATTAGAATATTGAAACTGTTCTGTCAGAGTATTTGATGTTTCTATCTAAATTTGCAGAGAATTTTCATGATTATAGGGCATAGGCATATTCTGTGTAAACTAGGGTGGGCCGAAAAAAGTCAAAATGATCAGATAGAAACCTAACAATAACAAATATTAGTGCTTAAAATTGATTTCAGGGGTACAAGAAGCTAGACAAAAATATGAAAGCATTAGGTTAATATTTCTTAGAATACGCAAATGGCTCAAACATTATATTTTTAATTAAAAATATGGTTTGACAATATTTTCTATATTTTATTGAAAATGGTGTTACATTAATTATTTAACTAATGTTTATGTGTATTATGCCAACTTTCACATGACACTCTTCCCTAATTCATACAAATCTACTCAGGACTCACCACGAGGAGGTGGTGGCACTTCGAGCTCCGCCCGTGTCCTCCCATCTTCCCGATCATGAGATCACATTATTTATTTTGATCGTTTAAGTGCTAATATCTTTCTCTTTTTGCTTCAAATTAAGGTCTTATATAACCTATCTGCCAGTCTGGATATGATTACACCATCTCTCGCTGCTCCATCGCACCCTGTTTGAGACGATTTAGTTACTTCTTTTACTGGCCTCTCTACAGCTTGTATGTGTGTTGGCAAATTTACAAGCACACCTTAAGCCTGAATGGCAGAAACTACATTCTTCAGGATTCTTTTAAGGTCTTCTTGGGATAGGTCCGTTTTAGTTGGTGGTATGTGAAATTAACGAGTGAAAACGCTGAAACATTTTATTTCTCGAGTATGCACCAATCGTCAAAATATCGTATGATTTTAATGGCCATTGTATAATAGAGTTTATTAATAGTTCTAAGTTCTCTGGCGACTCATTTATGTTTTAACTATCCTGTAGTTTGAAAGTCATTACGGAATTTTCTATAAAACACAACGTTTCTAGCTGATAAAAGATTTGGAAGGCCTTTCAAAGACCTTCTTGTAAATAACCCCCACTTACAGTGCCCATACAACACGTATGAAGTACACAACATTATTTTGATATATCTTTTTATTTATTCATATCATTCGATGCGATTTATTCGAACTTTTCGTGTTTTCTATATGGGTTTAACCAAATAATCAATAATGTCAAAAATAACGGTAAATTACTACATGTGTATCAATTTACACAAATCGCCTTATAATTATTCTGCTTTGTAAGTTAACAGTTTCGTAACATGACATAATAACAATATTATGCTATTAGTGAAAATGTTGTTTCGGGTATAGGTCTAATTGTTTGGGACTGTTTTTGGTGCAATTGTCCAAGTGGGTTAGACATATGTGTCTATAATTAAGATAGATATTAATAAAATGATATTTAATGGGATAATATTTATTTTATACTTACATTATGTATTAGAATAGGTTATAACCAAATTAAAGTTGAATTTTTATTCGATATATTGTATAAAGGCTACAAAACAGCGATGATACTGATATATAATATGTTCTTATTCTTATTAACTTTGATTTGAAAAACTAAAATAATATACCAGCTGTGCGAAAAGGAACGAATGGGCGCAGTACAATTTGTAAACCTCTCAATGTTGGCTCAATATATACTCCAGGTTTTCGTTTTTAAAGATTTCTTGTGTCTATGGCGACTCAAGATTATTCCTAATGCTATAAGTGATAGCACTTTTGTGGTAAGAAAAGCTAGAAGAGCTATAGCTCAAAGGACGTTATTGGTGAAGTGTAGAGGTATTGTCATTTGCCTCCTCAATTTGCTCATTTCAACGTTAAATGTAACGACATTCATATTTACAGCACACCAAGATTTATAAGGGCAACACACTAATTGCCAAAACGTTGCACTAATTAAATAAACTTACATGATTCGATATTTAACTGGTTTAGGATTACTTAATACTTATTTCGAGAGATCAAATAATCAAGTATTATTTCATTTCCAGAAAGTATAAAATATTATTGCCATATTCCTTTCCGTTAAAACCTAAAGAAATTTAAGGTTAGGATATGTTAATAAATCTAAGTAGAGGTTTAGCGAATTTAATGATTAGCCATATTAATTTAATTTTATAAAATTTAAGTTTAATTTTATAAAATTTCCTGGTACAATTATATGACCCATGGAAGATACCTATACTTAAAATCATTGAAAGTAATAAATCGCAAAACATGTTCAACGGGTAAATGCCATTAGCAATTTTTGGCAATGATACCTTTGTAAATATATTTGTACTCTGGGAACACGTCGGGAATTACCAAAGTTCTCAGTTTTTGTCAGATGTTAATTATCTGAACATAGGTTAAATTCTAGACTACAGAAGTTTCTGAAAGCCTTGGAAATCGTATGGTATGACTAAATTATATTTATCTCCTTACTGAACACAATATTTTATACATATAGGTATACAATTATAGTAAACATAGTAAGTAGTAACAAGTTTGATGCGCTCTCATTGTGCTTGCTCATTATGAGCGGGTGCTTGCTTTTGTGCCTCGCTCTCGTTGTTAGTGGGTGCTTGCTTTTGTGCTGCGCTCTCGTTGTTAGTGGGTGCTTGCTTTTGTGCTGCGCTCTCGTTGTGAGCGGGTGCTTGCTTTTGTGCTGCGCTCTCATAGTGAGCGGATGCTTGCTTTTGTGCTGTATTCTCGTTGTTAGTGGGTGCTTGCTTTTGTGCTGCGCTCTCGTTGTGAGCGAATGCTTGCTTTTGTACTGCGCTCACGTTATTAGTGGGTGCTTGCTTTTGTGCTGCGCTCTCGTTGTGAGCAGGTGCTTGCTTTTTGTGCTGCGCACTCATAGTGAACGGGTGCTTGCTTTTGTTCTGTATTCTCTTTGTTAGTGGGTGCTTGCTTTTGTGCTGTGCTCTCGTGAGCGGGTGCTTGCTTTTGTGCTGTGCTCTCATAGTGAGAGGGTGCTTGATTTTGTGCTGCGCTCTTGTTGTTAGTGGGTGCTTGCTTTTGGCTGCGCTCTCGTTGTGAGCGGGTGCTTGATTTTGTTTTGCAATCTCGTGAGCGGGTGCTTGCTTTTGTGATGCGCTCTCATAGTGCGAGGGTGCTTGCTTTTGTGCTGCGCTCTCGTTGTTAGTGGGTGCTTGTTTTTGGCTGCGCTCTCGTTGTGAGCGGGTGCTTGCTTTTGTGTTGCAATCTCGTGAGCGGGTTCTTACTTTTGTGCTGCGCTCTCATTGTGAGCGGGTGCTTGCTATTGTGCTGTATTCTCGTTGTGAGCGGGTGCTTGCTTTTGTGTTGCGCTCTCGATGTGAGCGGGTACTTGATTTTGTGTTGCACTCTCGAGAGCGGGTGCTTGCTTTTGTGCTGGGCCCTCGTTGTTAGTGGGTGCTTGCTTTTGTGCTGCGCTCTCGTTGTGAGCGGGTACTTGCTTTTGTGCTGCGCTCTCATAGTGAGGCGGTGCTTACTTTTGTGCTGCGCTCTCGATGTGAACGGGTGCTTGCTTTTGTGTTGCACTCTCGTGAGCGGGTGCTTGCTTTTGTGCTGTATTCTCGTTGTGAGAGGGTGCTTGCTTTTGTGCTGCGCTCTCATAGTGAACGGGTACTTGCTTTTGTGCTGCGCTCTCATAGTGAGGCGGTGCTTACTTTTGTGCTGCGCTCTCGATGTGAACGGGTGCTTGCTTTTGTGTTGCACTCTCGTGAACGGGTGCTTGCTTTTGTGCTGTATTCTCGTTGTGAGCGGGTGCTTGCTTTTGTGCTGGGCTCTCATTGTGAGCGGGTGCTTGCTTTTGTGCTGGGCTCTCATTGTGAGCGGGTACTTATTTTGTGCTGCGATCTCATTGTGAGAGAATGCTTGCTTTTGTGTTGCGCTCTCATTGTGCTTGCTCATTCTGCTCTCATTGTGATCCGGTGCTTGATTTGTGCTGTATTCCCGTTGTTAGTGGGTGCTTGCTTTTGAGCTGCGCTCTCTTTGTGAGCTAGTGCTTGCTTTTGTGTTGCACTCTCGTTAGCGGGTGCTTGCTTTTGTGTTGCGCTCTCATAGTGAACGGGTTCTTGCTTTTGTGCTGCGCACTCATAGTGAACGGGTACTTGCTTTTGTGCTACGCTCTCATATTGAGCGAGTTCTTGCTTTTGTGCTGTATTCTCGTTGTTAGTGGGTGCTTGCTTTTGTGCTGTGCTCTCGTGAGCGGGTGCTTGCTTTTGTGCTGTGCTCTCGTGAGCGGGTGCTTGCTTTTGTGCTGCGCTCTCATAGTGAGCGGGTGCTTACTTTTGTGCTGCGCTCTCATAGTTAGCGGGTGCTTGCTTTTGTGCTGGGCTCTCATTGTGAGCGGGTACTTATTTTGTGCTGCGATCTCATTGTGAGAGAATGCTTGCATTTGTGTTGCGCTCTCATTGTGCTTGCTCATTCTGCTCTCATTGTGATCTGGTGCTTGATTTGTGCTGTATTCCCGTTGTTAGTGGGTGCTTGCTTTTGAGCTGCGCTCTCTTTGTGAGCTACTGCTTGCTTTTGTGTTGCACTCTCGTGAGCGGGTGCTTGCTTTTGTGCTGCGCTCTCATAGTGAACGGGTTCTTGCTTTTGTGCTGCGCACTCATAGTGAACGGGTACTTGCTTTTGTGCTACGCTCTCATAGTGAGCGAGTGCTTGCTTTTTTGCTGTATTCTCGTTGTTAGTGGGTGCTTGCTTTTGTGCTGTGCTCTCGTGAGCGGGTGCTTGCTTTTGTGCTGTGCTCTCGTGAGCGGGTGCTTGCTTTTGTGCTGCGCTCTCATAGTGAGAGGGTGCTTGCATTTGTGCTCGTCTCTCATTGTGAGGGGGTTGCTGGCTTTTGAGCTGCAATCTCATTGTGAGAGAATGCTTGCTTTTGTGCTGCGCTCTCATTGTGAGCGAGTGCTTGCATTGGGAAACATGTTTGAAGTTGATTGTGCTACTCTATCTGTAAGTCCATAGTCCCACGTTCTAAAATATACGCTGTTGAATATAGTTAAGAAATACAACCTGACCTAGAACAACTAGATTTCAGTTCTTTATCTTTGGATTGTAGGGTTAGCTACGTGTTCTAAAGAAAAAAAAAATTAAATTTAGCAAAGAAAATTTATGGATAGATTATAATATACAGAACAGGCTAAGTCATTATCAAAAAGCTGAAGAGAATTACAATTATAACAAACAATACAAATGTTAGAAAATGTATTAAGGACACAACGTGCTACAGAATATAAAAATAATTTGAAAGACAGAAATTAACTGGATGGAAGTGGAAATACCAGTAAATGTTATGATAGGTAAAATATTTCGTGAAGGTAGGATGTTATTGGCAGTTTGTTAACTAAACTTACTTCGTAATAAATTGTAGGACTGGCCTATGTAATTTCATATATTTAATTTTTTAAGTAATAAATAAAAACGTTTTACATCCTACTAGGACATAAAATAAAACCAACCTATTTGAAATAATGTTAGATTTATGTTGGTATATTTGTATTGTTTACTTTATCTTACTGAGCAATAGACCTATATCTGTTACAAATATGATTGAAAATTCACATATTGCCAATTATAAACAACAATACAGTTAATATAAAACAATAGCACAAAGCTCTGGATCTATGTCACATTGAGCTACGCAGGGAAATTTAATATTTCCCTTGTAAAAAAAGTTGTCTTTGGAGAAATACTGTGAACGTTAATGTTAAACGTAGTAATGATTTGTTTTAGAGCATTTACTTTTATAATAATAATATAACTTACAATTGCACATGCAAATATCTTGGCGTTTTTTTGAGAATATAAATTGTTTACAAAATCAATATAATAATTATGATTATCTAAAACTTAGGGTATCAACGAAACGTTTACCTAAAGAAAAGTAATGTATTGTTATAGCTTTGTTGAGAAATGTGTATCAACGAAACGTTTACCTAAAGTAAAGTAAACACTCACACAACATACACACAATAAACACACACGACACAACACACACACACACACACACACACACACACACACGAACACACACACAAACACATACACACACACACGCACACACACACACACACACACATAGACACACACACAGTTACACACACACACACACACACACACACACACACACACAAACACCCACACACACACACAAACACATAGACACATACACACACACACACACAAGGCATTTTAATAGTCTATCAGTTTCAAATTCTCTGCCCTAACAAGTAGCCTAGCCTTAAACACTTATACTCGTATATCTGAACAGGTTTATGGGTTAATACGCTATATAGCTGTGTATATTTTAAAATAAACTTACGCCATTTTGTAATTATTCAAAACTTGTCATTTTTTATCTCTAATATTTTATTGTTATGTTAATTTATTAAAAGCATTCTCTTTTAGTTTACCGTATGCACGGATGGATAGTTTTAAATATTTGTTTAGAAGTATACAACAATGCATATACACGTTATAGGTATTTGTAACAATGTTATTATGAAGTAAATAGTTTATGTTTGAGTTGAAATTATAGCGTTTTAACTGATAATGCTCACACAATAATATCTTAATAAATAGGACATCGTGCCGATCGTATAAACATTTTAATATCAATTCTAACTTACGTAGCTAGAACATGATACGCAGCTACTTAGTAACATAGAAATCATATTGTCTTACTGTACTAAAAGGTGATGTATCATGAAGTAAAACTATTTAAAAAACATTAATTTAAATATATTTCGAATAGTTGGAAATAAATTGATATGGGTTCTGTTTAAATAATAGGAATAATACCCTTTGAAATGTTATAGAAACTTTATTTCTCTGAAACGGTTAACTGTAGTTTTTATCCTTTCCGTTCATGCTTAACCTTTGTAACTTTATGAAAATACAAAGAGATGGAGAAGGTAATTACTTTTAAATTAAAATTATTCCAGTCTAAACAATAGCTTTTAAACTTGCATTATTTTATTTCCAAAAATACAAAGGCATTCCTGATTAAATGTACATTTTTGAACCTTTTTCTCACATTGTAAAACATTTACAATGTTAATGGGCTTATAACTTTCAGGGCAATCTGTTGGCTGCGGCGACGACTAACGACGGCTCCCTTACAAACTTCCCGTCGGTTGCGTCTTGAAGTCTCCCTATCCGTGACAAATACTTCTTACCATAACCACCTACTCTACCTCGATCAAATGATTACCTGACCTATCCTAACTGTCGTTAAATCGCTGAACATTAAAACACTAAAACAGTTTAACCCACAAATACTTCTTTGACAGGTCCCTTTTATTTAAACGACTTTCACTACAGAGTTTCGAAAAACATAATTTCAAAACCCGAAATTTAAAACTGCTTTTCACCCTAAGGCTAGCCTGTGAGTAATATAGCCTAAATAAAAATAAGGGATAGCTTTTTTTAACTGTTTGTCTTTTTTGATTTGTGTAATATTAATTTTTATTTTAAATCCATGTTAACTTACACGTAGGCGTAGAATACTTCATATCTTCAAACTGACTCTGGTTTACCTTATTTAATCCTAGGTTATCGATTAAACTTACTGTTTACATTCAATTCGTCCTAGATTGAAGGAATTACGGTAAGATAAACTGTTAGTTAAATACATAAGGACAACATTATCGACGTGGGTTTTCCATTCGTCCTGATGAAAATTTGTATATTTTACGTTTATTAAATTCCAATTACTTACATTGTTTGTAGTACTTCTAGGCTAATTGGTAATGTGTAATGTGATAATAAAAAAAATTTTAAATTGGTTATTTGTGTTGTGATCATTTTTTAATCTATCCTTCAATAAAAAAGGCAAATATAAATAGTCTATAATTAAATGTAGTAAATCCAGTTTCTTAGTATAAATGATCTACTATTCACGGACAACAAGCTTTCCGTCTACAACTTCAAATAAATGAAATAACTGGGGTGTAATTTAAATCAGCATAATGCTTTTACTATACCTTAATTGAAAAAAACCTTCTTTTACCCAAACCCTTGTTTTCTTAAAGTTCCTTATCTCTAAAACATCTATAGAAAGGGCAAAAGACAAAGTTTTTTTCTCCTCTTTTTACGAGTCCGTAGTAATTACATAGAAATTCAATTATGTATTTATTCTGAAACAAAAAGCCTCATTTATTTTAAATAAGGACAGTAAAACTATCTGAAATTTCAAAATGTGTATATAATTTTCAAATATTTGGATCTTTTAAATTCCATTAGGCATCCGGTGGATAAAGTTTAATTTCCACTTTCGTGTTTATGATGTTTGTAAAATCTTTATTAATTTAAATAATTTATATTTAAAAATGTATTTAAAAAGGTTATTTGATGGTATGCATGTATTAGACAGTTTATATATATATTTTTTTTATTTGTTTTTTATGTAAGGTCAGGTAAATATACATTTTTTGAAAGCAATTAAATTTATTTAACTACAAATTTTGTCTAAGTTGTATATATTACCATTGTAGAATAATAATATTTTGTTTTTAAGATACATTGATGGGTTTGGATATAATTTATAATAACGTCTAATAATATTGAAATATAACATTCCCTCTCTTCATAACAGTAGAAGCTTTATTGCCATGCATTATTAGAGTAAGTCTAGTATATTACCCTTGGTCCTTTGGAAGCCTTTGCTCTAGGAATACTTTTACATGACCTACATTATTTTTAAGATAAGGGAAACATCATTTATATCAAATTATTGGTAATAATTTCACACTACTGATTATAATAGTTATAGTAATTGCATTATATATATATATATATATATATATATATATATATATATATATATATATATACACACATATAATTATATATATATATATATATATATATATATATATATATACACATATAATTATATATATATATATATATATATATATATATATATATATATATATATATATATATATATACACATATAATTATATATATATATTTGTGTGTGTGTATGTGTGTGTGTGTGTGTGTGTGTGTGTGTGTGTGTGTGTGTGTGTGTGTGTGTGTGTGTGTGTGTGTGTGTGTGTGTGTGTGTGTGTGTGTGTGTGTGTGTGTGTGTGTTAGAGAGATAAGTTACTTTACAGGAACAAGAGAGAGAGAGAAGGAAAGACAGACTAACAGAAAGACGGATAGACAGACAGAGAAAGAGAGAGAGGATGCAATTTTGTTAATAATGATGCAACCATAATTCAACAAAGAATTATCTCAACAATAAACAAATAAAATGTGTATATGACTATGATTGTATGAGTATACAACAAAAAATACAGTTTTGATATTTATAATATTAAAAAGGTTCATATAACGTTGCATAAAAGTAAACTTATTTTGCAAACTTTTTTTCCAGAAATGACCTAAAAGGACCTTCATCGTAGGGCTAAACACTACTATTTTTCTGCTCAATAAACTTTTTTATGTTGCTCTTGAGCCTGTCTAATAATAAATTCACCGTACCAGCAAAAATAATCACTATAACATTGGCTAATGGCGGCTCAAATCCTTATTATGAGGTAGGTTTTTCATTGATTATTTATAAGTAGGTTGTAAGATATTAATAAATCTTCTTTAGTAAGTGCAACACGAAGGCAGAGTCTGAAGTTTGAACATAAAGAGCGAGCTAGTCTTTGCTGAGCGTCAAGGAAGATTAGGATGAGCCAGCAATAAAAAAAGATCAGGTTTAAATGGATAAGAACCCTCCCTGGAGTTTCATTTAATTATTGTTATAAAAATCAAAAGCAAGCTGCTTCCTAGATTCAACTAATGATTCTCAACATGACACTTAAAAGAATTGAAAAAAGACCCCAAAACGAGAAAACGATTCCGTTTTCCTAACGGAATTTGAAAAACAAACATTTTATACTAACTAGTTTATATCAAATGTAAGATTTACACTTCAATTGTAAATTATAATATGTTTTTTTTTATAATATTCTGTTACTTCTTTAATACAACGCAAGTAATTAGGACCTCTTTGTAAACAGAATATATTTTTCGGCTTCGAATAGTAACTGTAAAGCCAATATTAAATTTTCTCCCTTACAAATAGATAATAGATAGAATTAAAACAGGGATGAAGGTGGCGAACGAAAACAAAACGTAACATAATTAAAAAGATGTGAAAGGCTTTTCAAATTATAACTCTGTTTAAACCTAAAGCCTACACAGCGTCTACAAAGGTGAATTAATAGGATTTTAATCAACTTTACCTTCATTTTCTGGCAATTTGCCTCTCCGTTTTATCTTTTGACGTTTTTAAAGGAAAATTAAAGGATATTAAGTTTGAAGGTAATATTTGTTTTCGTGTATGTTAATATAAAACCGATAAACCTTCTGCTTTGCTTCTAAAGTGATAGGATTGTAACAAGGTCTATTTATTTTAGACTCTTCACAAAATTAAATAAAGTATCTTTTAATATTAAAAAATAATAATTTTACAGATTTTTTATTTTGTTACAATCCCCAAATTCTTTTGGAATTAAAAATAATTAAAATCAAACGATCTAATTTTCATGTTTACTATTTAGATAAACAAGGTCTTTTGTTGACCCTCATGTGTCTGCCATTCCTAGAACTCCCGAATGCCTTCCTACTGACGTGCTTCGAATAATAGTACTTATATATGTAATTCGAGGCAATATATAGACCATTCTGATTGATATTATTCTCCAAATCACGTTTACAAAAGAAATATAACGCTATGCCAGAAACTTGTCTCAAAACACATTTCTTATAAATCATTTACTCCAGCAGGAATCTTGAACATGATATCAATATGTAAGCAAAAATTTGTTTTTGAATAAACGTTTTTGGAACCAATTTTAGGGTTTAAAAAGAGAGTATTGGCGAATATTTTTACGGTTGTTTTAGATCTGAACGAGCACGGCTCCGTTTTTCTTACAGTGTCTTCGTCACGCCTCCCATATTAATGTTAAGAAAGATTACTACACACTAGATCCTTACTACTTATAATCAACTATCATATTTATTTTTATTACATACCTATCTCTTATACGATGCTTTGTAGCAGCCAAATTAAAATTGCTATGTTAATGTTCTAGACTATCAGCCCTTCATATTATTTTTCACTCATACCTCATGATGCCACTCATAAGGTTACACTTGCGAATGCTAACAATACTTTTAGGCAAAACGCTAGAACAGCAATATTGTTAAAAAAGAGTTCTTGAGTAGGAAATGGGAAATGTAACAATTGATAATAGCTTAATAATAATTATTCACTTCTTCCGATTTCTATTCGCGATACTTGTCTTTTTTTCATACGCTCTTTTAGTATGTAGTTGGTATAATAGTCCACAACTTTAATATATTAGTACCGGTATTGATTGTGTTGACTCACAAGTAAATATAACAGTACCCGGGTGTGAGTCGGTCCTTAAGCATAAGAAGAGTAGGCCCGAAACGGTTTGCTGAGCTGAAATATAAGTATCCGAACTAGGAGATGAGGAGCTACAGCAATGAAACAGAGAGCCTGCGGAGCAATTTATAAATGATAAAATTTGTTCGATTTGCAACATATCTTAAGGGAACAGATGTCGATTAAAGGGCATTGTTCAAATCCAGCTAAAATAACAGAAGGAGAAACTCATGACCTTGGATCACGCGAAACAAAAGGTGAAAGAGACAATGTTAGCGGCTTACGACCGATAGCTATCTTGCCTAAGACAATATATTTTCATGCTCTTTATTGTACATTATATTTTGTACGTTGGAAAATTTTATATTTAATAATTGGAATCGCGATGCAGCTATTGAATAAACACTTCAAAATATTGTTGACTATTTTTTTCACATTATCCGTACATTGCTCTAGTTTATTATCTGGTAATCATTCATTAGTGTACACGTTCAAACTCCACTTCGTTCTTCGAACATTATTTTTTAATGTTTGTCTCCTTTTTGTCCTTCACCAATATACTTCATCGTGCTAATTCTGATATTTCCAAAAATCTCCGACCCTTTGTTTTAACCTTTCAACTTGCCATGTTTATAGCTATTACAATATTCCTCTATTAACAACTTTGAAAGTTTATCTTCTTCAATACTCAGAAAATAACTTTAATACAGCCGCAGTTAGAGGAGAGGAGGAATATGTATATATATATATATATATATATATATATATATATATATATATATATATATATATATATATACATATATAACTATATAAATAAAGAAATAAAACAATTTACAAATATAAGAATAATTTATTGAATTTACAATTCAAAGCTTTTCGTTGGCAAACAGTACCAACATCCTCAGGAATACTAGAAATTTCTAAATTTCGACGAAAAGCTTTGAATTGTAAATTCAATAAATTATTCTTGTATTTGTTAATTGTTTTATTTCTTTATTAATATACACTATTATATATTATTATATTATATATATATATATATATATATATATATATATATATTGTAACACTCTTAAAAATAAGGTGTTACATGTAAATTCATTTATATATTTAATTTTTATTTAATAATTATATCGTCCCAATATAAAAGAACATTTTTGTTCTCTTGGTGCACATTGTGAATCTATCGTAGGTAGTAAGCGCTCCTAGTGGGCGAAATTGAAAAATATCGTACGACTTAGTAGCTTAAAGCAATTAAGCACATCACGCTATGTGACGTAAACATGAGGTGATACCTGTGAACCAATCAGAATATTCATATGTATGAATAAGGGTGGGAGTTTGTTTGAAAATTTAAGTTAGTGCGTCCTTGCAACAACTCCACTTCTCTAAAAGTCTTCGAGCGAGACGGACGGGATGGCATTTTCGGACATAACTTAGAAATTAGTAAGCTTCCATTATTCAAAATTTAAGATGTCAAGGCCGGTACCAAATTTTATAAACGAAACTAAAGAAGAAGTCAGAAGCGATTATTTATGTGTTTCAAATAAGTTAAAGTTTATATCATTTTTTTTAAGAGCGCCGATTGCAAGAGCGATGTGATTAGTGTACAAAAGCGATGTGCAATGTTTAATGATATGTGTTAAAGTGTTTTACAAGTAAAGTGCACAACCAGGTACGTTTTAGAAAATAATAAAGAAAATGTGTTTTAATGTTAACTAACTTAAATTTTAAATGATATAAGACTAACACATGAACGGTAGAAATCGCCTTTAAATATTCATTTCTAAAATTAAATTGGAAAACTTAAGTTACTACCTTCTCGATATAAGTAAATTTGTAAAGTTAACAAGTAATTAAAATATGTATGGAATAGTTAGCAGTAACTAAAGGTTAATTACTCGACACATTGGTGTCATTTATTTTTTTGTAATTTGTCATTGATTAATAAATTGTTTAACTTTGTATTTTAAAACTTTCAATTCTTATTTCACAAGTAACCTAGTTCTAGCTTCAAGATATGAAGACCGTTACAGACCGATAGTAATCTGCCTCCTGTACCGTTAGAACTGGAGCCCTGGCAAGTAAAATTAAATATTTTGGTAATAAGCAAAATAACACATTCAAAAAAGTAATACTTACCCCCCCCCTCGGGGTAAAAAGGGCCAGAACGTTACAATATATATATATATATATTAGATATTAGTGTCTTGTTATATTCCAGCTATTTAACTAATTTTCTATCTACCCATGTACGATTCTCCCAATAGGAGAACATGTTAAGACTCATGTCTTGACGAATTCCTTGGGTAAGGGAGGCTAAAGTTACAACCCTACAACTAGATGAGCTAAGGTAAAGAGGCCTGCGAGAGGGGCTTCTAGCGAAATGCTGGTCCCACTGACAACTCTGGCAGTTATTGAACAAACGTTGGCTTCTGAAACCATACAAATTAAAAATTCATGAAACACTTACTACAGAAAAGTAGTATCTCTAAAATAGACAGTGATGCAGAGAAATATTATTTTGCTAAGTGGAAGAAACTAACCAAAAAATAAGACGTCCTGAACCATTGAATAATAAGCGTATGTTTAAATACGCTATGGAAGGTTATTACAAAACACAAATTAGTTTTTTTCAAATATCCTACTAATAATGTACAATGTACGTCTTTTGATATATAATTTTTAATTATTTTCTAAATATTTATGGAACATATAACATTGACTTATGCAATCAATTATTCTCAATCTAAAAGCATTGCCTCTTTGATGTGCATTTTATAAAGGATTCTTTCATAAAAAGTCTTTAGCATGTGACGCTCCCTCCTGTCAATAACATACATTATGGGCTCCTTAACGGCGTCCCATACGAACAGGTTAATTTTAAAGACAATATCTTACATTATCTCTCCCTTAACGGCGTCCCATATGTACATGACAACTTTAATAGTCTGGCTGTCACAATATTAAAGTAAATATTCAAATATACGTCGTTGTAAAATTCAATTACAAGCATAAAATCCTTGTAGGTTAATGTAAATAATTTAATTTCTCATAGGATAATATACAAGATATTTGATTTTTTCGTCACGGTTACATTTCGAGAAGCTACGACTAGATTTATTAAAATGCAGGATTTACGTACATAGATTATTAGTGTTATTTATATTGAAGTATAACTTATTGAACAATATTGCAAAAAATTGTCAGTGTATAGTAATCATTATGGTTTCTTCGTGATTATTATTATAAATAAAAAATATAATGATCATTCAATTGCACTGACAATTTTGTCTCCATTATCAAATTCAAAGGCAAAAAAAGGATATAAACTGAGCAGTTGACTAAATTATTTCTCGTTGGAAATAAATTACTTAAATATATTGGGACATGAATATATATGGTAAACAATTGAAAGAAGTATTGTTGAAATACTTAAGCATCTGCTTATTATGTAATACCAATATTGAAAAAACTTACTTACTTACTATCCAACGCCCTTGGCAGGTTACCCATTTGGTGGCGCGCTGCCCAGTAGATGCGGGAAATTTATTTGTCTTCTGCTTAGTTCACAGAGTTGGCTGAAAGGGCCGGACACTGGGGTAGAAGGGCTGCGTCTATCCTGAGGTGTTGGCACAGCGTAATGGCCACATCTTCGCTTAACCTTATGTGATGCAGATGGGCTGCCAGGTAGTCGTGGCCAGTGGTGGTTCTGACCAGCTACTGCTACGTATCTAGGCAGCTACTGCTACAACTCTAGGCAGCTAATCATCTCTAGGCAGCTACTTCTACAACTCTAGGCAAGTTTCGGGGTATGGGAGAGTCTATCAGCTTAGCCCAATTCTTCCGTATGCTGGCTTGCCTGTTACGTGTACTGGTCCAGTTGTTTCCCGCTTGGTTGATTGCGGTCTTTGCAGAAGTGTAGGACTCAGTGCATGGTGGTTGTTGGAGAGCAGTACCATTTTTAGCGAGAACATCGGCTTTGACGTTCCATTCCACGCCAACATGGCTTGGGATCCACTGTAGGTGTAAGGTCCAGCCACCTTCTATTAAGTTGTAGAGTTTTGCGAATTGGCATGCAGTTTTTTTCTTGCAATCAGTGTACTTGCTGTTTGAGAGTGCAATTATTGCAGCTTGACAGTCTATTAGAAATACACCTTTTTGTTTCTGTTCCAAGTCTTCTAACCATTTTGCTGCCTCATGTATTGCAGTGATCTCCCCATCATAATTAGTGAGAAGTGCCCCCACTGCTATGGAGCCTTAGAAAGTCTTGAAAATATACCCAGCTCCGGTATTTCCTGTTCCCGGCATGGATGAATCGTCACGGTATATGCGGAGCCACTCTGATTCTGGATATTTGATGTTGATCGTCTATAGCGCAGCTATTCTCAGTTCGACGTCCGGTGACATATGTTTTGGAAGAGGGTGGTTTCGAAGCGTATATCTGAGGTTGGAGAGAAGCGGGCTGTTTTCCCACAGGTAGAACATTTCGGCATCACCAAGCAAGATGTTCCATTTTTCTCGATAACCACATCCTCCAGCGTCGTCCAAGATTTCGACATTGGTCTTGCTAGTTATGTGAGAGTGGGTTATGACAAGATCAGGTTGCCAGTTATGTGGGGGTGGGTGATGACTAGATCAGGTCTTGCTAGGCTACCTGAGTTTGAATAGAACGTTAGTGGCGTATTAATCACATCTAGCAGGCAGATGTCTAGGAATTCTTCCCGGCAATTTCGTACATTTGTTGTTCTTTGATATTCCCATCTCGTTAACGGGCTGTTAAATTCCCCTACCAGTAACACTATTTGGTTGTAGCCGGTTCTCTAGTATTCCAATGTCAGGTGCATTATCTGCAGGATTCTACAGGAAGAACATTGAAAACCTCTGTTTTCCTTTCCATGTGGTTACTTGGATTAATTCTAGTTTATCGCGATTAGCCATTTCATGGAGTATTTCTACGTTGCTTATTTGAGAGATTTTCTAAAACATACTATTCCTGACGCTACTTGTCGGCTTCTTTTGAGTACCACAGTTCGTGTAATCAAGCATTTCATTAAATTGGGGAGTCTCCGTAGAAGCTCCCGCTTCAACAATAACATGTATATCCACATTCTTGGATAGGATGTATCGTTTTAGTTCCGAGAAGGTACTGCTAATTAGACCTCCAGCATTCCAGAAGAGAATCCGCAGATCTGTGTTCCATGCCTTTAGAAGGGCCGGTTTAATGTCGAGGAGTTCACATTATGCTCATGTTTGGTCGGCGCTTTGGCGGCGAATTGCTGTTGCTCATTTAGCGTTACCCAGGAAACATTTGTGGTGCGAAGACCACGTACGCGAGCAACATTGCCCCCCAAATATTGTCCCTCAATATTTAAAACATCATATTAAGGCAATATACAGAACATATAGTAAAATACAAGAGTTATCATTGGCAAAAAGCACACCTTTTTGATTGGCATTGGTCAGTGATTTAAAATTATTACTAATTTTAATGTTATAATATAATAATAATCTTTATACTACTATTTATAGGATTAACATATTATATTAGACAAAGTGCAGGACTGTTTTATTTGGCCCTTAAGCTATTCAAGGAAATTCAAGGAAACTGGCTAATACACTAGTTAATCATTTCGAAGTTTGAGTCGATCTGGTGGGTAAAAGATATACAGGACTTCTTTACCGCTATCGGGGTTAGAACTCGGGGCTTTGTATGGGCAATAAAGGTCTAAACCAACTGGACAACTAAACCAGCTATATTATCAAAAAACAATGCTATTAAACCGTAGTGGTAGTATTTCGATTAAATCCCAGATGAATTTAACACTGAAAATTCATTGCAAAACATCTCGACATCTAATCAACAACCTCTACAAAAAGTAGAAAGAGCCTGCAAATATTTTCCTTATATTTGTAGCATTTAATTTGTTTTGATATGTATTTAGTAAAATAACTTACGTTTACATGAAAGTTCATGAACTTCTGAATAGACGTTTTTTAAATATTTGCAATATTAGATATAAAGTGAGTCTTTTTTATTCAATATATTCGCTATTAATATTTTTTTTTTATCTATCCAATCAAATTTAAATACATTTCTGTTAACCTGTAATGGGTGACAATTGATCTTAATAAAAGTTTTTTAAAATATTGGGGGTCTAGATCGGATTCGAACTGAGCATCTTCATGTTCGAAGTCTAGCACTCTGTCACGGAGCCAAATTTCCATAGCTAGAATGTATTTTTCAATGATATAATTGCACAATTGCAAGGAAATTCGCTTTAAATTTTGGAACTCATTATTGTTTTTCTTACATACGTATGTATATATTTAGATTATTTGTAATTATTAAAAAAAACTATATTAAAATTTCTCTTTGTTGTTTTCGTTAGGAATTGACTTTTTAAAAAAATGACTTCTTTGGTAATTTTAAGCTACTATCAATTGTTAATATATACTTTAAAGTAATAGATTGTAATGTATTTTTCTTTAATGCTTTTAATTTTGTATAACAATTTCCTTTTTAGGAATCATTTTTTAGAAGTGGAAATGTATAATTTGCCAATGATTTGATCGAAACCTCTTACTGTTTATTAATTGTTGTTATGTTATTAAACTATAATTTCATTATACTAATAATCTTGTTATTATTACGTAACATTTATTCATTTATTACTTTTATATCCCATAAAACCTATACGTTTATTGGAGCTTTTAAACACTAAATGTCCTCGATTATTTGTTTAACTAAAAGTGAATTGATACATACTAAGCTAACGGTCAAGTATTCAAAACTATATAATAATAGAACAATTAATATAATATTGATATTTATTGTTTATGCAAAAGCAGAACACAAGGACAAAACGACAGTATTGACGAGTAATGTAGGTCGAACAATAGAAATGCTTTATCTTTTAATTGAAAACCTGTATCAGAGATTTGAACACACAAGTGTCATTCACAAAATTATGTACGCTTTGTTTCAATTCCTGATTGGAAATACTGAACTGAAATGAGTTAGGATTTGCAATAAAAACGAACTAGTCTGAAATTGGATTTAAAATTTTAACACTGTTTGAACTGTTAAACAATGATCAAAAGAATAGTTTAAAACTGTTGAACTCAGTTACAAAAACAATTATATATATATATATATATATATATGACCAATAAAACACCTATATAATCTATATCACACCTATATAAACACCTATATTGGTTATATATATATATATATATATATATATATATATATATATATATATATATATATATATATTGTTTAATATTCCTTATAATGTTGGTACTGTTAGCCAACGAAAAGCTTTGAATTGTAAATTCAATTATAAATCCTGTATTTGTATTTTGACTTAGTTCTTTTATAATACACAGGAATACATATTGCGATATATATATATATATATATACACACAAAATTGTATATTTATATTTACTCCAGTTGGTAAAATAATTTTAATCAACCTCTTTGGTAAAAATGTGTACAAAAAAAAATATTTTCGAAGAAGAGAAGCAAAGGGCATTTTGTAGGTATTTATGAGGGTTTACAGGTATATTGTAGGTTTCACTGATGTTACAAAATCGCTTACTATTAGAGTAGCAATGAATTCATTTAAAACGATTTATTACTTTTAGTATTATTATAATTCGTAGACTTTACCTTTTTTGTTTCTTTATCATCAACCTAATTTTAATTTGTATGCATTTGTCGAATTATTAAAAATTAGAATAAATAGATTTTACGCCTATTTCCCAATATTATTTCTTCCGAAACGAACGTGTATTTTTTTCTGTAAGAAAAACTTGTTAATTTAGTCAACAACAGGAAATAACTATTGTATTTAGACTGATCGTTAACAGATTTCTGTTTTCGTGGTTCCATAAATGTCAATAATATAAAGTGACACACAAATATAGATAGTTTAACACAATGTCTGCGCATTCTGTCTACGTGTTCATCTGTTGTTACTTGATTATCCTACCTTAGTTGGTTTCTCAGTTCAAGATAAACAAATTCTTTCCTATAGGGAAAGATGAAATCTTCCTTCATTCCTGTCTCAGTTTTAAATTTATAACTTTTTACGATTTGCCACAGTACGCTATATTGTGTGCAGGCTTTTCAAATGTACGAGACACTTGCATCATTAATTATTATCTATCTCAATTCATAATCACACATTTACAATATATTGTAATACTGCGTTTCATAACATAACAAATTAAATTTAACGAAGTATAGAATTACAACGCAATGATGCCAAACTACTTTGAAACTTACTTACTTCTTACTTCAGCCAACGCCCGTCCTTGGCCTCTCAGCCATCCGACGCCGTACCTCCCAGTATAATGTAGCGAGTCCTTCCCTGGACTCCTCGTGAAAGATATCTTTCAGGCCGTCACAAGTGGTAAGATGCTCTGCCGTCCCTTCGTTGTCGGAGCAGAGTGGACAGATTGGTGTGTCCACCACTTTCATGCGATGCAGGTGTCTCTGTAGGTAGTCATGTCCAGTGGTCATCCTAAACAAAGCCACGGCTACGCCTCTCGGAAGATCCAGTGGTATGCTTGATTGGATGATCTTTTCCCATTGCTTTCCTGTAGCAGCTTTTTCCCCGTCCCATTTCACGGAGTCGCTGATAGTGCTGTTTATATTCCGACAGACACTGCAATATGAGAGGGGGAGGATCGGCTGCGCCAAGGAGCAGCCATGCTTGGCCAAACTATCTGCTTTTTCGTTTCCTCTGATGTCACAGTGCCCCGGCACCCATTTTATTGCGATCTGTGTTGTTTTCAGCAACATGCGGAGTGTTTTCTGGCAGTTGTTTATTTCCTTCCCTTCTTTTGGCTTTGGGAAGGCGATCGCCTGAATCGCGGATGTTGAATCCGAGAGGAAAACTACCTTCTTGGTGTTGGCCGACAGAAGAATCTCTCTGGCCGCTTCGCCGATGGCGGTCACTTCTCCTTCGAAGTTGGTTCCGTTTTTCCCCACTGCTATTGATTTTTGCCCAATTGAGGAGAAATATCCGGCTCCGCATGCGTCATGCATTGCCGATCCATCTGTGTACCGATGGCCGGATACATTCGTCGGCAGGATACCTCTCGTTGATCATAGCTTCTGCTAGTACTTTGAGTTCGCAGATTTGGATGTCGGCTTTTCTCAGACTTACACCAGGTATTGATGTGCACGATGGTATTTCGGTCCTTTCCTTTATATATTTCGTTTTCTTGAAAGGTTGTCGCTCTGATTCTTCCAATCCATGTCTTCTTCTTATTTCTGCGGCTTTTGCCAGTGGTGTGACTTGGGTTTTAAGCCTTTGGCTTGCGCATCTGTATTTCTTCCAGAAGTCATCGTTGGTTCTTAAAGCTCTTTCAAAGAATTTGATAGCAGCCTTGTCCCTGCGAGCGTTAAGGGGCTCAATATCTGTTTGAATCTCTAACGCTGCAATTGGGGTAGACTTCGCAGCACCACATATCAGTCTCAATGCATTGTTTTGGACCGTATTCAGGTCTTTCTTTGCATTATCAGAAGCCGTGTTGTAAGCTTCTGAGCCGTATTCAAGGATTGGGCGGATGTAAGACTTGTATGTAGTAATCAGAACGTCCTGAGTAGCACCCCACTTCGTTCCAGTCAGTCTCTTCATCATATTCAGCCTTTTTGCAGCTTTTGTTACAGCACCCTTTATATGTCCCGACCACTGGAGTTTGCTGTCCAGAGCGATACCTAAGTACCTGGTTGATCGCGTTATTGGCAGGTCAGTAGTCCCTATTACTACGTGTGGATCGTAAGTTTTAGTTGATAGCGTGAATAACTGTGCCGTGGTCTTGTTTTAGTTAATAATCATATCGTTTTCGGAGCACCATCTTTTGACTCCACCTAATGTCTCGTTTATTTTGGCTTCCAAGGAGTTGATGTTGCTGCTGGTCGCCCATATTATCACATCATCTGCGTAACAGAGTACTTCGACTCCTGGGTTATTTACCTTAATGTTGCAGATTAAATCATTCATGTAAAGGTTGAAAAGAGTACAACTGCTGACCGCTCCCTGCGGGAGCCCCCTTCTCTGTTGACGGAACTGAGAACTTCTGTTTCCATAGCGGACCTTTATAAATCGTTGGCTCAAAAATTGATTTATCCAGTTCAACATGTTTTCTGCCACTCCGTAGTTGGCAATTTTGTTATAGAGGAGTTTTCTGCTAACTGTGTCGTAAGCTCCCCGGAAGTCAATAAAACACGCAAGAGTGGACATTTTTCGGTGAAGCCATCCTTCACGCTCTGAGAGAGCTTATTGACTTGGTCAGTAATGGATTTGTGTTTTCTAAAACGAGCCTGTTCTTCACGAATTATATTAGCTCTCTCTATATAGGCCTCCAGCCTGTGGTTGACCATCCTTTCCATAACTTTGCAGGTAACAGAAGTAAGACTGATCGGTCTATAACTGCTTAATTTCTCGGGATCATTTTTCTTCTTAAACACGGGCACCACTACCGCCTTCTTCCACGTGTCTGGGATACCGATAAGCCAGCTCTCATTCATAGCCATGAGTAAGGTTTTTTGTGATTCTTTGCCCAGATGTACAATGAATTCAGGATAGACATCATCAATTCCACAGCTTCTTCCACACCTGATTTCACTTATAGCTAGTCTTAATTCCGACAAGTTAAAATCCACCTGGAAAAGGTTTATGTCTTTCCCGCTCAGTGCGGTTGCTGGGGTTGCTATTTTCCGGTGGTTCTTAAAGTGCTGGCAGTCTGGTCGTGAGGAGAACAATTTACAGAAAAGGTTGGCAATGTCCTCCCTGTTGACAATGATTTCTTGTCCATGTTTGATCGGGTGGGCTTTGAAGCTCTTACTTTCGTTATTCAGCCTGGAGATGAATTTGTGTGCTTTAGTTCCGTCCTTCCTGAAGTCGATTCCCGCGTTGAAATTTCTGAATTTACTTCTTTTGCAATTTACTATCGTCCGTTGAAGTTTTGCCTGTGCCTTCCTAAGTTTGATGCAATCACCCAGGTTGTTGCTGTGTTCTACCTGGCAGCGTCTCTTTCTTTCTTGAGTTTTGTAAGCTCCTCACTCCAGAATGGTGAGTACTTTTTTACTTGGCCTCTGGGGATATGGAGTTTGGCGATCTCTAGTAAAGATTTCGTGATTTTCTTCATTTTGCTGTTTGGGTTTCCTGTCGGAAATATATTCTTCAGTCTTTTGTCAGTGTCTTCAGCGAAGGCAGTACAATTTGCCTTTTTGAAGTTCCACCTCGTAAGACTTTTCCTGGGCTTAACGTTTTCCTTTGGTCTTGTTTTTAGTAGAATAATTTTGTGTCCACACCCGGAGGGGTCCTCCAGCAGTTGGTGTTGGCAGCGGTCGGCGAGACTAGCATGCGGCAAGATTAGGTCCGGTTTGCCGAGGCGGCCAGTAAAGGAAAGAAAGGTATGATCAGGAGAGTGAGCGGCACGCTGTCGATGAAATCTTCCATGGCTCTTCCCACCGTTGTTGTTCGCGAGCACTCCCATCTGACAGAAGGTGCGTTGAAATCGCCAATCATAATTGTATCGTTGCCGATCGTCTGATCCAGTCTATGGTCATTAAAAACGTTGTTCGGTGGGTTGTAGGCTCCTACAACTCGAAAATGATTGTTGTCAATCCAGCAATCAACTTGTATAGCTTCCGTTTTGTCGTCTTCGTCCATTTCATGTATGATTTTGAACTTAGATGGTAGGTCTTTCATAATCCCAACAATCATTCCCGATGCCACTTGTCTGCTTCTTTGCAATGTATGAATCGTGTAGTTGTCAACCTGGTAAAATTGAGTTGTGTCGGTGGCGGCTCCTGCTTCAGCCACTATAAAAAGGTCAATCTGATATTCATGCAAAATAGTCTTCAGCTCGCTGAATTTTGTGAGACTCAGTCCGCCTGCGTTCCAAAATATAATATTAAAACTACGCGATTTATGCCTGATAGAGGCGTCGTTATGCTGGCCCCGAAAAGGGCCGATTCGTCTTCTTCTTCTTTTAGGTTGTGGCACGGTTATAGACGAAGAGCTGTAGTTCATTTAGCATTACCCAGGGTACACCGCGTGGAAGCGAACTACTTTGTACCCCACTTTAAAACTATTGAACTATTTATTTTAAACGTTTTCTTTACTGTTTAGAGTATGAGGTTTTGTAATTCCCAATGACAAATTTCAATGGTGGTAACAGAGTGACTATTTGTTGCAAGGTAATAAACACGATCTGTAAACGTTTATAGAATAATGTTCTTCTATATATATATATGATTGTCTGTATTATGATATACGCATTATTAGGCATTATTTGAAGGAGTTTTTTTGTTACTTTGCAGCAGATAAGGCTGTATGATTATCATCTCATAGTGGATGAAGGATAGAAAAACTACGTGAATATAAGTTGTATTGTAGTTGAGAAATAAAGCCCCCGTAGGTGTAGGGAGCTATAAGGTTGAAGCTTGAATATGCTAGTTATTAGAGTTATAAAGAAGTGTTTTTACTTCACATCTTATAGGACAAGGACGGGTAGACACAATTATGCAGTACTAGGAAAGGGTGTAGTGATCCCTTTGTAGTAGGATCATGCAGACAGGGTTATTCCCTAACCTGCAGTGTTACTTTAGTAATTATTATATAAAATAAATTTCGTCAACAGAAACGTATGCTGCATGTACAACGAAATATTTGCATTGTATTATTATTAGTTTTAAATATGAACGCCAATTATATAGTCCAAGTTATTTTTTCTAAAGGATATAGAGTAAACATTGTTATATTTTCAATGCCCAATAAGTAGCGTACAGAATTTTCGATATCATTAGAAATCTCAGAAACCATTTTTAATATTTGTTTACATCATCATTCGTACATACAAAAGTAGTTTTAACTATATACTAACCCCAGATGGTATGTAATTAAGTTGTAGAATCGAAGTAATACTTATATGAATTACTTCCATATCTACTAAGTCGTCCGAATCCAAGTCCAATACAAGAAGAATACGACTACAAATATTATACAGTAAACTATTGTATATTAAGTATGTTATACACTTAAATGTGTGTGTGTGTGTGTGTGTGTGTGTGTCTGTGTGTGTATGTACGTGTGTGTGTGTGTGTGTGTGTGTGTGTGTGTGTGTGTGTGTGTGTGTGTGTGTGTGTGTGTGTGTGTATGTACGTGTGTGTGTGTGTGTGTGTGTGTGTGTGTGTGTGTGTGTGTGTGTGTGTGTGTGTGTGTGTGTGTGTGTTGTGTGTGTGTGTGTATGTACGTGTGTGTGTGTGTGTGTGTGTGTGTGTGTGTGTGTGTGTGTGTGTGTGTGTGTGTGTGTGTGTGTTTATATGAATATGAGTGTGCATGTGTGTACGTATTTTTCAAGAATTGTGGTTCCACTACTATGCTCTGCAATGCATCTGGACACAAATAGAAAGTTGATAGTATCTGTTTGTCATTTGGTGATAAAATAATTTGTTTAGTTGCTTAAATTACAGTGACTCATTGCCTAACGAATCATCTTCTTTAATATTTATTACAACCGCTCACCAACATTAGTGTGATTATAAGTTTCAAAAAATGGAAACATATTTCCTAAGTTATACAGATCTATAAATATGTTTCATGTATTACTTTGTATGAATATTTCTATATAAAGATGATTAATAAAGATAGAGCATGAAATGTTTTGATATATTTTTAACGCATTTTATATGTTTGAAAGATTTATTTATTCAAATTAAATTAGCGGTATTCAATTTCGATTAAAACCAAAACACATTCTATAGTCAACCTTTAGACGTTCGCGTTGTTAATGTAGGCTTTCAATTACACGATAAAAGCTACCATTAATCACGTGCGAGTATGACTACTCCAGCACTGACATCAAGCCTGTTATTGTATACGTGAACATGTAGTTAATGAACAAAGTGTAGTTTCAATTGACTTTATTTGTAGTCGATTTTCAATATTCCATACTATGTTCCATATAGATTTATCGATATATTTTCATAAATATCAGTTTAACAAATAGTTATTAGTTTAATCAAGTTTTAATGTACAGTGTAGTCTTACATCGTTCAAAGCAATACAGCAATATGATTACTTTATTTAGGGAAACTGTTTTCTTTACTTTTCATCGTGATTTTGTGGAACGATTCTAATTTAAACTAATAAGGTGCATTATTTCTTAGTTTTATGTTGCACGAAGCTTAAAAGAAGTAACAGAGGTGAAATTCAATACCAGACGTTAGTTATCCCGTAACGATGCGAGCTTCCTTGTGCTGGATGATGCGACAATGGTTTAATGATATATTAAAACTAACCTCATATCTGTATTAGTTATTTCTATATGATTCTGAAAAAAAAAACTTGATCATTTGGGAAGTTCTAATGACTTTAATTGTAGTGATAAAGGAAAACAAATCAATCCCGGTCTACTTTTCGTATGTATAGGCCTATATTCAAAAAAGATCTTTTACTAATTAAGAGGAAATGCAATGTAAGACTTTCAAATTAACTAATAATAAAATCACAACTCTATTCCACAACAATGTAACAAAGTGCCTTTGAGAGGGGTATGGAAGTTTTAAATTACTACCACAGTTTAATGTCAAGACAAACACACACACACACACAAACACAAATATATCTATCTATCTATCTATGTATATATAAATATATATATATGTGTATATATATATATATATATGTATGTATGTATGTATGTATGTATGTATCACTTAGACTTGAATGTACTTAAATAATAATGTTATTATTGTTCGTATAAATGCCAGAAAACTTTTAATTTCGTATCCTCATTTTCGAGCATCATCTGAAACTCTCAGATGATGCTCGAAAATGAGGACCGGTAATTGAATTTCCCGAATGTCGACTCACATATGTACTAAGTTAGACTGTGATTTAAATATATAGAAGTGTAATTGATAAACAAGAAAACAGTTTTGTATTTTTTAATATATATATATATATATATATATATATATATATATATATATATATATATATATTTATTTATTTTTTTATTTATATATGATGATGAATAGTTATTACCTGAAGTACATAAGTTCATTATGGAGTGCATTATTTTTACGATTCGCTAGAATCTCATCTAGCATAGATGACTCAATGTTGAAGTACGACGGTTGAAGTACGAATGGAGAGCGCAGTCAGTCAGTTAAGGATGAGGTTTGGTGGTCCCCGGCCTTTTGCAGCGTCATTGGGATCAGGGTTTTGGTTAGGCCTACATTTGAGGAGAGATATCTGCATGGCAGAACGTTGTATTGGGTTTGACGGAATACGGTTTATATGCTAAGGAATAACGTTTATTTAGTAAATTTGAGGCTGGCTGACTGACATTAATTTATTTTTATTTTTTTGTGCGCATGCTATAAACATGTGTGTAATACGGATGTTGTGACCTAATAGTGTGTCACACATTTAGTGTGATAATGTGTAATAATTGCTTAGGTAGAATGGAGAGAAAGGAAAGATAGGAGGGGCGTAAAAATAGTGTTATAAGGGATCCAGTAGGACTTTGGGACGGGGACGAAAAATGGGAAGGGATCCAGATATATGCTGAAGTTAAGGATGTGAGGGTGTTTGGAACTGTCTGTTGTGCCGAAACGTTTTGCATAAAGGGAACGTGTGAAGCAGGACAGGGTAGGAGCATGAAATGATTGACGTATATTGAAGCTGGTGAGAAAGATTTGGCAGCTAGAGTGAACCTCAGCGATCGTGCCTAAAAGGCTTCTAGACGTTTCTTGAACGTTTTGGTACAGAGTAGCCACCAGAGTAGGTGATAATAGGATGTATAAGCATGAGGTAGAAAAAATATTTAAAGGTAGAGGACTGTGGCGGGACAGGAGGAGGAATATATTAAAGCGGATTGCTCTCTCTTCGAAAAGGATGGAGTTGACGTGAGAAAAGGGGCTTGTCAGGATGATGCCAATATATTCGACTCAGGTCCTCCATTCAATATAACCCATCGAGAGTGATAGGTCGGGTCTGTGGCCGATATTTTCTAGTGAAGCATATCGCTTCTGACTTTCCAGCGTTGACCACTGTTCTCCATTTACGGAGTAATAGCAATAGGGTATCTAGATACATTTGGATGGTCCTTTAGAAACGCTCCTTGAACTGCAAAAGAACATTGCCTCATCCCCGGTAAAGGAGAGGACCCAGTACAGATCCCTGCGACACACCGGAAGATATTGGCCTGGAGAGAGACATGCTGCATTCAACAGAAGCCGTGAAGTTTCTGTCAGAAAAATAGGACCTTAGGTGGAAGACTATGGGAGGAGGGAGGGGACTGGTGGGTAATTTGTATAGAAGTCCGAGATGATAGACACGGTAGAAATTTCTTACTGACATCAAGGAAGTCTCCAGTGGTAGAGGTTCTCTTATTGAAGGCATCCCACTCTTATTTTTGAGTCGCATCAACTACTGGGTAGTGGAGTGCTCTCTCTGGAAGTCTAATTACTCGTGTCGAATGACGCCATCCAGAATGAAAAAATGTAGTGATGGACGAGTCTTTCAAAAAGCTTTGATATGCTCGGGAGAAGGGAGATCGGTCATTTCCTGTCAGGATTATTGGTGAGGTTTGCTCAGTTTCTGGAATGGGGATGACCTTCGCTGTTTTTCTACAGGAGGGGAAGTGATGAAACCGGATGAAAGAGTTCAAAGTATGGTTAAGATATGAAATGAAGAGGACTGGGAAGTGTTTTAGGGTGATGGGGTTCATGGAATCAAGGCCGGTTGCCTTTTTGGGTTTCAGCTTCTGGATGGTGACACTGATGTCCTGCCTAATGAACCGAGTGTTCACAGCCTCCAGCACTTAATCGAACTATCTTCTGAGGAATTCTCATATATAGCATAGTGAGAGCAATCGTTGGTTCCAGGATGAGAAGAGAACTGCAGCTCCAGGGAGTCAGCAAAGACCTAGGCCTTGTCAGATGGAGAGTATACTAGGCCACTCCCATCACGGAGTGAGTGGCTTGACCTCTTTTCTCGGAGTAACTGACGAGTTGCCTTCCACACTGTTGCTTTCGAGATGTTCAAGGAGTCCAAGTAGGCCTGCCATAAAACGATTGAATGACATTGACCCCCCCCCTTTGACCAGTCGGATCTGCACGTTAAATTGTCTCTTGACCTTTTGACTGTCTGACATCGTGCGAGCTGCCAGGAGTGTCTTAGCGGTTTTTTGTTTTTGAAATTTCCACCAGTATGTGATCTTGAAGGGATGACCTCCGGGAAGGAGAAATGACGGGGTATAGCGCAGGAAACTCTGCTATTTTATATAGAAGAAAGAACGCCCCGCCCATTGACGTCATACCACATTCACCTGAGCCAAACAATTTCTGACATTCCTTTCCTTTTGTTCACTATTCTGCCGATAAAATATATGGATGACACATTTCCATACTGAGGAAAAACTCAAAGTATCATCGCTTTTTTAACTCCCTTGCATCTCTATTTCGACACCCTCTCGCATAATTCTAGCAATGTTCCACTTGAGCACTAGCAACCCCATACATCTGGAAGTTCATGAGGCGACTGTTCTTCACTGAATGTTGATTTTCCTCACTTTCTCAGTTATGTCCATTTGTCAGAAATGCATTTCGTCAGCTTTACTATCGAAATCACTCAACTGCTCTACAGCAAGCTCTCGATGAACTCGGAAAAATCTTTCAAGAACTCATCGATACATGACTACAGGCTACTTACGATGATAGTAATCTACGTAAAGCTTTCGTTTATAATTGGATGTATGCATTTTTATGAAGGCCAATGCAAAGATGATAAGGAGGATACAAAGCAAGACGACTTTCAACATTTTTTTGTTGATGCAAACTTTTCCCATTTTCTCTCTTTTGTTCTTTACCGAATGCCGTAATCGTCTGCGAATAATTCTTGATGAACGTAATTTATGTAACCATCCGTGAACTGCATCAAAACTGAAGTTGTTGGGTGGACAAACCGATGACATCATATTGCCAGGTGGAATTATTGCCAAGGACGTATTATTACGTCCTTGGATATTTCTTGGTAGATGAATAAGTTCTTAAGGGATAATTTAAAGTGCTAACAAAATTAATAGTCATTCTTGCTCAAGCAGTTGTTTTTTGTGTAATTTTTATTGAGAACTTGGGAACGGTTTTTTGTTACTTGTTCTAATTCCATAATAATGATTTCATTTAGACCATTTATTAAAATGTCATTTTTAAGGAAATAAATTGAATTACATACTAACTACCTTACGGTATTCTAGAGGTAATATATGCAAATCTACGCTACCATGTTTTCTTTACGCAAATATTCTTTTATGTTCGTAAAAATGTGAACAAAAATGTTTACATTAAAACTCTAAACGTTAAAGGAAGCTCTGTAAATTATCAGAAAATAAAACTTAAATTGGATAAACCCTATTAACACGAATTTACTTTGTTCGCTTTAAAAAGATTTTTTTCATTTTAAAACACCCAAAACATTATCTTGATTAAACTTCTGCTTTTTATTTTATCCCTTTTTAATTGACTTATCCCAAATTGAATTACATAAAATGAATCTTTACAATTAGATCTGAATTAATTGGTAATATGTTTTCATGTAACATTTACTTTTGTCATAGCCTTGATAAATAAAATTATAATTTAGTTATAACTAAGTAATCCTTATAAAAAATTATATAAAATAAAGTACATTACACTTTTTATTCCATTTCACATTTAAAGGTAGCTTTTTATATTTTCTTAATACTTAAAACTCGTTATTTGTTTCTCACTTAAATGCTGATGGGTGGAACAAAATATTCGTAAAACATTTTTATTACGATTTATTGATTTAAAACTAATGTTAGTTTTATTTATTGTGGGTTAATAAATTATCAATGTTTTATAGTTTACAAACAGATCACAGACCAATTAATGATTTTACTAATAGTCTACGTTTCGATTTCTTGTACGAAAATCCTCTTCAAGGGCTAAAGGTTTAAAAATCTAATATTAAACAATACCTTTAAGTTTATAAAATTCAAAACAACACTTTCAAAACAATAGAAATAACATCAAACATTTCACAACTCCTAATAAATATTCACACTTACAAAAACAAATTTCTCGTAAAAAAAACTTATGTTAAACCTTATGTTAATTAGATGAAACTTGTGTTTACCATGTTGTTATATTTCTATTTATGTAAACATTTGAATAACTCAAGTTCCTTGATCTCTCGTTCTCTTCTTGTCCGTGTGTGTGTGTGTGTGTGTGTGTGTGTGAGTGTATGTGTGAGTGTGTGTATGTGTGTGTGTGTGTGTGTGTGTGTGTGTGTGTGTGTGTGTGTGTGAGTGAGCGAGAGAGAGAGTGTCTTTGTGTGTGTGTGTGTGCGCGCGCACGTTTGTGTGTGTTTGGGACTCTCGCTCATGCTGTATCGCCCTCTTCTCTCTTCCGCAGTTGTTATCTCTCACTCTGTGTTTATCATTTCTCTGAACCCTCTATCTCGTCCTCCGTCAAGCTTTCTCTCTGGCTGTCTGTTTATATATCTGTCTGTCTGTATATATCTCTGTCTATCTGCCTGTCTGTCTGTATCTCTCTCTCTAACTGTTTTTTTCTGTCTCTCTCTTTCTGTATTTCTGTCTCTCTCTCTCTGTCTCTCTTTTTCCCTCTCTTTTTCTCTCAGAGTATTTTACTCTAATTTTTCAACCTATGTAAAAGACAGAGTTGTATCAATATTCTCGGTCCTTTTCACATATTTAAAACTTAGATTTATATATATATATATATATATATATATATATATATATATATATTTGTAGTTATGCAACACTGTTTTCTTGTATACACTTATCACTTTAACTTATGTACTTAAACAAGAATCTTACTTGGTATTTATGCGAGTTAATAATATCAATATTAAAAAAATATCACAAATAATAGCCAAAACCTAAAACACGAACTTAAATTGGAAAATAAATACACCATAAAAAACTCAATTGAAATTCTAAAAACAATAAACATAACCTGTAACACACTTTAGATGGTGTTACATATTAAATTGCCAATTTCAGAAAACAAACGAGAATGTATTCAAAAATTGTAACAATATACAACTATATAAAAAAATTGTGATTTATTAGGTCTCTGGTTGATAGTGACATCTGTTGGAAAATTTTAAAACAAGTAATTAAAGTAGGTATGCGCCCACCCTGTTGCGCAGTAGGTAGGAAGGTTGCTCGCAACGACAATTTAAACTCTCTTTTAGCCAAGATGTAAAGGGCAACGGACGTGTCCGAGAGCAAGGAAATTTATTTTGTTTTCAAAATTTAATGTAATATTCTTTTCTTAAACATGTTATAATCATGGTGTAGAAGACAGCGTACGTAACCAGGTACAAAGATGGGACGCTGAAGTTACCGATGACATTTCCTGAGACTTTTCCACAAGGAGGATGCGAGGTTACGACATGTGAATACAGCTAAGTGGACGATTTAAGACTTTAGAGATTTATTGCAAAATTTAAAATGTTAGACAGTTTAACTCAAATTAATGAACCTTGAACGTTTCAACCTATATACATAAATGTAATTTACGCATCTTTTGGTGCACTTGTGTTCACCTTGAATTACAAAATTTTATGATAAAAAAAGCAAGTAAACTCGAGTACAGATTCATTTTCAGCCATTGATTGATTTATTGATAGATTGTTATACGTAAAAATTCATAAGTCAAATATTAAATGTTCAATAATCCATAACTGAAGCAATGTCTAGCAATTTGTATCATGGTTATAATTTGTTCTTTTTTTGTTAAATAAAATGAGTGTAATTTGCTTTAATTGAATTTAAAAGAGTAATTATTTAACCAGCACACAATTCCATGCATTTCAACTTAATAAGCCTTAAAAATTAATTTAATGAGACTCTGCTAGTTTAAATGATTTAAATTGTATTTTAAAGTATTTTAATGTAACGGAGTTCTACCTTCAAGTTTTGAAGAGCGTTACGGACAGACGGTTATTATTACGCCTGAACCGTAAGCAAGAACTTAGAACTTAAACATAAAATTTAAATTGATAATAATTATTTCTTAAACGTTACAAACCAAAAACACCAATTTATATCATTTGATATCACAAACATGTACTCTAATATACCAATTAACGAAACCATCCAAATAATAAAAAAAAAATTAACTGACCTTAAAACCTACCCCAAATACACAAACCAAATCACAAAATGCCTAAAGACCATACTAAAACAAAACTATTTCATATTCAATAATAAGATATATAAACAAATAGATGGCTTAGCAATTTGATCACCACTTTCAAGTATAATATCAGAAATGTACCTCCAAAAACTTGACGAATTATTCACACAAACCATAAAAACACACGACCCCAACGGACATTGGATACGATATGTTGACGATGGATTATACATCTCACAAAATAAAGCAATGAAAAATAACATCATCCCAAATGAAATCAATAACTTACACCCTAACATACAATTCACCATGGAGGAAGAAATAAACAATAAAATAAACTATCTACACCTAACATTAACCAGAAATACAAATAACATTGAATATTCTACTTATAGGAAAACGACACAAACCACTAATACAATACCAAACCACTCCAACCATACCCCACAACATAAAATGGTCGCTTACAACTCACTTTTATACAGGATGCTAAAATTGCCTCTAAATAATGAAGAAAAACCAAAGAAAAACAAATAATATATCAAATAGCCCAAAAAATGGATACATATAAAAAAACTATAGATAAATTAGAATTTAAAATATTAAATAAATACAGGAAACATAATCAACAAAATAAACCAACCAGAAAAAATATGTCCAACATTTAATAACGGAATATACAAAATCGAATGCCCAGACTGTAATAAAATATACATAGGCCAAACAAAAAAGAAATTAAAAGGCAGATATCATGAACACCTCAATGCATACATCAAACCTGAAATTTATAACTCAAACTTAGCCACACACACCATCAAAAACAAACACACACTCCCCACATTAGAAAACGTACACCTAATAAAGAGAGTACAAAAAGGCCTCAAAATGACAATCTGGGAACAACTAGAAATTTATAAAAATAAAAATAATATCATTAAGGAACAAATACAAATAAAATCAAAAAATGATAAATTATTCAATCTAATAGACAATATTAGCCCCAAAACAAACTTTAAAAACTCGCACAGTGCAGTGAATCTAAAAATAGAACATAACGGTACACCAAGGTCAACGGTAAATTCACTCAGCTCGCAGTCTACAACAACCCTATTCAGTATGCCCGAAGATAATGGCAAGGCCAGTCATTGAAAGTTAACTCGCATAAATACCAAGTAAGATTCTTGTTTAAGTACATAAGTGAAAGTGATATATATATATATATATATATATATATATATATATATATATAGATAGATATAGATATAGATATATGGTGGATATATGTTCGATTAACTAATTTCTAATATGTTTCTCTATAAATTAAAGTATTTAATATGCTTAAGAAAAAGGATTCTTTAAATAAGCCAGTTGTGTTACTATATATATATATATATATATATATATATATATATATATATATATATATAAATGTAAAAATATGTACATTTAATAGGATATTTAATTTGGGATACTTTCAATGATGTTAAATTTTTGAAAATATTGTTACTATATTATTCTGTCAGTGAGGTAACGATTTTTTCTTCTTCTTATTTTGGTCTTTTAATTTATATAATTTTAAATTGTGTACATGCACTGATATACACAGTTGCAATTAGAGCTTTTTATTGGAACAATAATTTTCATATAACAGTTTTATAATGTCATTCATATATGTATAAACACTATGAGTCTTATATTTTATAAATTTGGAAAATTGTCTGTTGAAATAAACAACTGGTTTTATTTATAAAATTTAGGGACATCTTAATGTCAACCATTTTGAGAGCATCGTTTCTAATATCTCCTCAAGGAAACCATATCCGTTTCTTTGTGAACAATATTTATTTCTATAATATAAACGAGTGTATTTCAGGATAATTTTTTTCATTTCCTATTGAGATTGCCTACAAGGATGTTAAATAATGTAGGTGAAATACATATATTTTTAACACATTTATCTACTATATTTCATTTAGCTTACATTTCACATGTATATTTATAATTGCTTGAAGGCTTTTCATAATATTTACTTGATATCCTAACTTTGTATCGCCTGTTCTCAACTTGTTATTGTAATTCAAAAACCCTAGCAACAACGAGAATTTTCAATTTTCAATTCTAAATTTAAATTTACTTTAATTTCTTTCTGTTGTGTCTGAGTTTGAAGTAAATGTTATGTTTATTGAAAATGAATAAAAACGAAAGGTTCATAGCCTACATTTTAAATTAATTCAACTATCCTCCTTGTTTTAAAGACCTAATATCGAACAAAGTGGGGAAAGCAAGATTACGTCAAAACGTCAAAAGATTAAACGAGGAGTTGTCAGAATATGGGGGCGCAGTTAATTAAAATTATTAATTTACTTTTGTAGAAGTTTTGAAAGCACTCAAATTTAAAGTGACCTATCACCTTAATTACATTTTCTTGAGCATTCATTTAGTTTTTCCTTATTACCTTTATAATCTTAGTATAATCAAAATGTAAATATTAGCTAGAGTTAAGGACCTCATATAAAAAAAAAACAAACTCAAAATAAATAAAAACAATTTGTTTCATCAAATATATTGCGCATACTAATAACCAATCGGTGTTAAAATAATAATGTTTACCAATTACTAACAAAGAAAGTTTTTAGGCCGGCATTTACCTATTCTGTGTCTTTTGTGAAAGAGTGACTGACATTATTATAAAAAATGGAAATTTATTAAAAAATATAAGGAAAGTATATTTTCTACTGACGTCTCCCCTAGTAGGCGGCGTAGATGATACTACGGGCTTCCTCCCAACATAATAAAATTCGCCTTTAACTGTCCCAGGCCACGGTGTTACTCATATTTATTTATGCTCCTACAGTACTACTTCTTTGAATTTGGTTTGGAGGATGAATCTTTTCTAAGTATAAACGGTCTACGTAATTTCAAACTAACCTACAATATTTTAACCTACAAAAAGTTGCACATTACTCTGAAAAGTATCGTTGCAGATTGCAAATTATGTAGGAAAAACAAGTAATATAAACAAAAAAAATGTTTAAAGTCAATTCCACCGTAGGTCAACAAAACTAATATTTTTAATGGTCATATTAAATAATTACACTACATAAATAAAGTAACATTACCTATTCGCTAAAACAACTGCTCTGCCACATAACCTATAACATAAAATCAGTGTTCTTATGATATCATATGTTATCACTTATTTTAAGCCAAATGGGACAAATATCTATATTGCATACCTTGCCTCTTTTGTGGAGACGTTTTCTCGCATTTAACACTAAAACCAATTCATAATTAAATTCAATTATTGAATTAAAATTTGATAAAAACAGTAATAGAATCAATTGTAATGAGAGCATAGATAAAAAGTATATTATTAACGAATGAAAATTTGAACAAGAATAATATATAAAGTTAGTGTGAACTAATAGAAGGAATTGTATAGATTTGTTACACTTATATAAATTAAAAATACACTTTATTAAAAAAATTTGAAAAAACGTAAGTAAAATAATTGCGAATTTAAATAGCTCATTTATTTTAATCAGTATAAAATGTGTTTGATGAAATATTTTTTGCAGAGCAATAAGTATATGAATGACATATTGCAATCCATAAAATGATTGCTCAACATATATACTGTAGAACAACTAATAATGTATTAGTAATGACTCTTAGTAGGGCTGCCCTTAATTAATTAGATATTAATGATTATTAACTAAACCCAATATAAATTGTTACTTTATTGTTTTAAACGAAAGAATTATTTTTCCAAAAATAAAGTTAAAATATAATAACATTGTGCATTGTAATTTGCCATGCCTTATTTTTAATTAATTTTTTGCAATTTTTGTAGCACGAAAACATTTAGGTGTTTATGTTTGCGGTGACAATTTGTTCATACTGTATGTAAAACTGAAAATATTATTAACATAGCGCTAATGGTAATAGATTAATTTTAGTTGGAAGATAATAATTTTTTGACGAAATAAACAACTATTTTCTTTCCCACAGCAGTCGATTTTATCGTTCCGATTCATAACCATTGTGATTTCATTGGAAAGTAAGCTCTCATTCTCGTATTTGGCCGATGAAGTAAAATCCAGTTTTTAACTTATAATCTTTGTATGATTTTAGTTATTTACTAATTTCAATTTGTATGTAAATTGTTTTTGTTTAGAAAGCAAACCTGTTGTTTAAGATGTGAAAGTAAAAAATAGAATATATTTCTTAAAGACGCATCCTACATATCTGAATACCCTCTAATTATTAGAGTTTCCTGCCAATATATATATATCTAGACATAAATAAGACAAAATACAAATACAAGAATAATTATATTTATATTATTATAAAATAAATAAAAATATTAATTTTATTTATGAAATGGAGAAAAATAATAAGATCAACTTTCTAGATATAACAATTATAAGACATAATAATGAATTTGAATTTAACATGTATCGTAAAAATACACAAACTAACCAAATAATAACTAATAATTCTAACCATCCGTATAATCAAAAAAATGGCTGCCTTATACAATTGCATTCTATTTATTAAATAGATTACATAAAATACATATGAATATTGAAAATAAAATAAGAGGTAAAACATTATCTATCAAATTGCAATTGAGAATGGCTATAAAAAGAAAACTGATGATAAACTTAATTATTATATTATTTTAAAGAAACAAAATAATAATTTAATTAACAAAAATAATGATAATGAAATAAAAAATACCACAAAATTGTTTAAAGGTAGCAACATCAAATCGCATATAATACTAATAATAAATTAATAAATATAATGAATAATAATAATAAAATTATTAATATGCATGAAAAAACGGTGTATTTAAATTAGAATGTGACTGTTGTAATAAGGTTTTTATAAGGCAAACTAAGAATAAACTTAAAGATATATATAAAGAGCATTTTAATACATATAAAAAGCCAGAAATTTATAAATCAAATTTTGCTAGCCATTGTATTAATAATAATCACTTTATTCCTAATATAGATAATATGGTACTTGTAAAAGAAATTAACAAAGGTCTGAGAATGAATATTTATGAGGCTTTAGAAATACATAAAATAATACAAATAATGATTTGATAAATGAACAAATACAACTAAAATCTAAATTTCATACTATATTCAGTGTTTGTAATGTTAGGGCAGCAAAATAAAAGTTTGACAACATTGTAATAGATTTGGCAGGGCGGTTTATTTGATCTAGTTTGCACATATGTTGATTTTAATTCTTTAATATTCCTGATGATGTTGGTACTGTTAGCCAACGAAAAGCTTTGAATTGTAAATTCAATAATTATTCTTGTATTTGTATTTTGTCTTATTTCTTTATTAATACACAAGAATACATATTGATATATATATATATATATATATATATATATATATATATATATATATACCTGTATATATAAAGCGGAAAAATAGTGTTTGACAAGAAATTGAGAATAATGATATTTTTACAACTCGCCTTAGTAGATTCTGTTTTTTTAATATATATTTTCAGTACATATTGTGTAAATTAAATATTAGACAAAAAAATTAAAAAACAGATATAATAACAACTTAAAGCATACGTTAACCATACACTTACAATTCAATTATAGCCACAGACGCCATTAAAAATAACAAAACCTTTACATATTTCTAATACAAAAAGGTCTAAAAATGGCAATATGGGAAATATTCTAAATTTGTAAATACAAAAAATAAATAAAATAAATTCTAAATTACTGGCCTAATAGACAATAGTAACCCCAAAAATGCCTGAACTAATCGACAGTGTTTTATAACCAAAGATAAAGCAGTACCGTTATGGCAAGTGACCAGGGAATTACCTCACAACTACCGGCTACAAGAAAGTCATTCTCTAAATTAGCTTCAAAATGAAAGCCCGTAATTATACGTTTTCGAATGCCTACTCGCAAATATACCAACTTACTTGTGTAAGTACATTAAGGTGAACTGATATTTTTATACATACATAAAATGATTCATTCCTGATAATATCTGAACTGTTTATCGAAGAATAGCTTTGCTATGCAAAATTTTGTATTTCTATATTACCATGTATTTCAATATAATATATACATTCCATAATACATATAAATATATATATATATATATATATATATATATATATACATGTATAATATATATAAATGTAAGTATATATTTGTAAATCTTCTGGTTATTCGTAAGGCATTGAATTGATAATAATTCTCTTCTCACCTTTGTAATATTTTTATTTAATTTATATATATATATATTTATATATTTTGTTTTTAAGAATATATAATATACACTAATTATAGGAATAATTTATTGAATAATACACCCAAAGCTTTTCGTTGTTTGACATTTCCAACATCCTCAGGAATTACAATACTAAGAATGATAAAATAACTCTAATTCTTACACGAAAAGCTTTGGGTTTTCTTATTCAATAAATTATTCCTGTAATTAGTGTATATTATTAAATCTTAAAAATAATTCTAACAGGAAAATATATTTGATATTCTACATATATATATATATATATATATATATATATATATATATATATATATATATATATATATATATATATATATATATATATATATATCCGTATTTATTTATTTATATGTTAACTAACTATTATTGGCTCAATGCCCTTCAGAATTACCAGAAAATTTAAAATTATGCATTTACATTTTGCAATAGTGCAATAAATAGCAATTTAGAAGGATACGTAATTTTCTAACCACCAAGCAAGACAACATATATCAATTGTTTGTACAAGAACTACCCTTGCATCAAGTGTTCGTATACCGCAGCTCTGCGATAAGGGATGTTTGTAATTTATTTCGTTTAGTGTCTGATGTTTGGTTTCAAAGCCACCACAAAATTTACTTAGTTTAATATAAATATGTGCACTCTGAGATTCACAGAAACTTGTTTAATTACTAATATTCGATACTTCCTAGAACCTACATTACCCGCTACACAACTTAATCTATGATATCCTTATTCAATATCATTATTGATTAATTTTTCAATGAAATATAAAAGCGTTATATTTCAAATATACTCATTAAAGTAATAAGATGATGATGACATGGTAGTCGAAATGAACATACGGGTTTATTCTAAGGTAACTTGTATTATTAGTTATTTTAGAAATTGTTTGTAGCATAGGAGCTGTTTCCAGTATGTTTATTGTAAAATATTGCACCACTGTGCTCTTGATATTGTATATTATATAATGTACACATATAATGTACTTAATCATACAAATGCTTTCAATTCTACTATTTTGAAATTAGTTTATTTTTCACGCGCTAAACACTGTATATGAACTAAAATAATGTCATACTTTTATTTTTAAAAACAATGTTGTGTGTAAGTTACAAATATAAAATTAATCATATTTTCAAATCTATCAATAACTATGAAGTGTATAAAATTCATTAAGAATTAAAGTGAAAATTGTGTTATGATTGGAGATTATGTGCATACAGTCGTAACAAGATATATCATAACAAAATTTAACAAGACCCATAATGCAATGGTGAGTTAGTAAAAAAATGAAAAATATCCTTAAATTTATTGACATTGATAGATTTGAAAGTAAATAGTGGATTATTTGCGCTTTTTTAAAATGACATAAAAATTATTGATGTAGCTGCAAGTATTTAGCTTCTAAACAGGTGTGACTGTTATTTAATCGTTTAGCATTCAGGCTGTGACAAAACCTGCCCCTAATCCAACGAAGGGTAAAGTTACGATTGTTACCAGGCAAAATACTTACTTTACTTACTTTATCCAACGCCCACTCTTGGCATTTCAGCCATTCGGTGCCGCGCAGTCCAGTAGAGATAGGGCGAGATACTCAAAGTCGGAGTCATATGCTTCATCGCGGACGTCCCGCAATCCTTGGCATTCGAACAGGTGTTCAAAATTGATTCAGGGGCTATGCAGAGAGGGCAGTCTGCGGAGGAAAGTAAGTTATTCCTATTCTGGTCAGATTGGCAAGTAGGTAATCGTGTCCTGTCAGAGCTCGAAAGGCGGCAACACAAACTGGACGTGAGAGCATTCGGTTAAGTGGGTTGTCCTTGACGATAGATTCCCAGCTCTTCCCTTCCGCGGCGAACCTGTTCCTGTCCTCACCGCTTGATCAATACTCATCTTGGAGGAGGTCAGGGACAGAGGCATCATTGGCTGAGTGAGGGATAGGCCAGATTTCGGTAATTCGTCCGCCTTTTCATTCCCAGAAATTCCAACGTCACTTGGAATCAACTGCAGAGTAAGTTCCCAACCCCTTTCAGATAGATCACATAAGAGAACGCGACAGTTGAAAGTTCGCTTGGTGTTAGTGTTGGTGGAGAAGGCTGTGAGTGCAGATTTAGAGTCAACAAAGAACACAGCTTTTCGGTAATCTCTCAATGCAGTTAGTTTTCGAGCTGCTTCATATACAGCCGCTATTTCCCCCTCATAGTTGCTCAGGGGAAAACTCACTGCGGCGCACCCGGTAAAAATTGGGGAGTGGTAGCCCGCTCCTGTACGGCAAGTGGCAGGATCACAGGGTCCGTCAGTGTAAATGTGCAGCCAATCGGAGGGTGGGTAACGCATGTAGATTGTTTCAAGACCTGCCAATCTGAGTTCGACTTCAAGGGATGAGTGTTTTGGGGATGTGTGTCCTGAAAGATACAGAATTTGCTGGGGAAGGTGGCTGAACGTTCGGGTTACGGAGAAGGTTGGCTCTGAGGTGCCTGGCGGGATGTTCAGTTCTTTAAGCAGTTCTTTTGCCTTCTTGAGAGACGTAGTTTGAGTTTTTAATCTCGACGTCGGAGTTTTTTAAGTGTCCCAGAATGGATGAACTCGTTTAATTCTTTCCCAAGATTTGAGTGATGTCTTTATTCTTCTGTCATCAAGGGGTTAACTCCCGGCTTGTGCTTTATTTGCCGCGATCGGACAGGATTTCGCACCACCCGTTATGACTCTCAAGGCAGTGTTTTGAACCCGGTCAAGTTTGGTAGTATTACTTGCGCTGGCTGTGACGAGCACTTCATTTCCGTACTCGATAACTGGTCTGTTGTAAGTTTTGTAAGCTGTTTCTAGGACGTTCGGATTGGCGCCCCATTTAGTAGCGGACAGGCGTTTCAGTAATCTACATCTTTTCTAGCCTTTCTCTTTGAGTGATTCCGTGTGAGCGATCCAATTGAGTCTTCTATGCAGAATAATGCCGAGGTATTTAGCTATGTCCTGCTTTTTCAGATCTTTGTTGAAAAAGTTTAGATTGACCTTGCATGGCCTGTTTGTCATAGTGAACCAGGCAAAATAGGAATGGTTTATATATTTAGGGAAGTTTTTAACTTGTGTAGAAAATTTTGAAAACTGAACACTCTATAGCTTCTTAAAGAAAAAAGTAGTAATGGATATATTTATTATTCCAGAGAACTTAACTGTAAGAATTGGAATCAAATTGTGAATTCTTCACAGTTAAATGTTTCCCGGTTCTTAATTACGACATCAAAAACAGATGCGGTGAAATGGTTTGCCTTTGGCTATATCACTTGGAGCACATTTTAGTAGCATATAGCCATATGTTACTTCCAAGTGAGTAGCTGCAATCACTACGTTTTCGGAGTTCTTTAGAGAGGCATTAAACAATCTTACGATGATTATCAGCTCCCACTGGAGATTTTTACTGACAGAAGACCAAATACTACATATAACTTTTACGGACATTTTATGTTTTAAATTAATTGTGTACCTTTAATCATTAATTAATTATTACTTATAACTTATATACATATTTTCATATTTACTCTATTACTATTTCTAAAGAGCGTAATTTATTTGGAGATTAGAATAATGAACAGTTTCCTTCATAAGTTCATTCGTGTATAACGGGGAAATAAATCCAGGGACTGATTATCCTTATACGTTTTTATAAAGGAAAATCTACAGTTTTTAACAAAAAAATATATTGTTACTATTTATTAGGAATTCACTGTGGTTTAATATTAACATTAAACATTCAAATATCACTTAACCGCAACACTTTTTTATTTAACCCTTACGTACATTTCAGCTACCAAGTAACCACCATCACAGAGATAACATACAAAGTCTTTGCAACTGAAATGTACAAAAGGGTAAAAAAGGGTATTGTGGTTAAATGGTTTTTGAGTATTTATTATTATGATAATAATGTAGCCTACTTTAAAGATGTTATTATGCCTATTCTGCTTTATTTAGAATATCACATAAAATATTTATTAATAAACTATGTTTTTATATTTAACGAATATCATTGTTTCACATAGGCTTTCACCTTACGGAAAATAGACTTTTAGTTACAGTTCTATTGCGATAGGATTTTCACTTCTACGTTGACTAATTGTTACGTTGACGTTTGCAATGCTTAACCCAACGCTTGAAGTTTTCACTTCAACGATTAGATTTAATTAAGTTGTTTTCCAGAACATTAAATCGACAATATGTTTTCTGGTCCACTTTTCTTCCTCCTTTGGGGATAAAACTGAATATACATTTAGAAAATCTCAGTTTTCTCTCTTTATTTCAGTTTCTCTCTACGCTTCGTTTTCTTACTAATGGGACTGCATATATTGAGTTACGCACACTAACTTTATTTTTAGTCTCATCTATTTTAGTAGGACAAGTTAACTTTAGAAATCTTATCCCTACTGGTAACATCCTTTTGTTATATATCTTTCTTATATCCGAAATTCTAATTTTATAACAACATAGCAATAGACATTGACTTGTGAAATATAACATCAGTTTTCTGAAGATACTTTACCACTTCTGGACGTTATTTTTGCAATTCTTGTTCACGTGTTATCCCCTAGTAACTTGAGTTAGAAATCAGGGATTTATTATTTGTCACCCACATAATTATTTAATTTAAAATGACAAATATAAATCGAAAAAATATAAATACAAACGAATGAAAGTAAAGAAGAAAGAATTGAATAGTAATAAAAGTAAAATAAATAAGTAATTAGGATATAATAATTAAATTGAATTGTTTTCTCCTAGTGACATAAATGTATAAATTTGTTGATGACGAAGAAATGGGTAACAGCTAGTACACATAATATCATATATGAAATTTAATGAAAGTAATTTATTTCTAAATATATGAAGTTATTTCACCTGGAATACACCTAACCTGATTTTAATATCTGATTTTATTTAATTTTAATGCAACATGGAAATATTATAATATTTACTTTAAAAAACATAAAGCTAGAAGGCTAGAGTAGAAAAGCTTAAGTATAACAAAACATATCAAAGGAATACCATATATGATACCGATATGATAAAATATAGAAGGGATAATATACCTTTAAATAAATATAAACTAAATATTTGAAATTTGTAAATTCATTTGATCGTTGAAAATTCAAAATTAATCATCGACTTCTTTTGTTAAATTTAGAGGAATAATAAAATATCGCATTGACGTTCATAAATGGATACATATTTCTATAAAAACACTATTATTTTTTGGTTATATACTACAGAATGTTTTATAATGAAATGTCTCCAACATCTAATGAACTCTACACTGAACCCAAGTATACAAACCTCTCTAAATTGTAAGGATTGGCATTATGCTAACTAGCCAATATATTTATAAACAAAAAATTGATATTGATAGAAAGATATATATATATCTTATAGACTGAAAATACAGAGTAAAACTGAATCTGACCTGACTAACTGGGGAAACACTTCATGCACAACAACAAGTCCAGGACCATCGAAGAATAATCACGGTAGGGATGGACCAATGTGGGACTCATTAGCAGGGTATATTAATTGTATGGCCTTGAGAGCCATAGATAAAAGCGGACTGAAAACAGTATTAAAAGTCAAGACGCTAAAGGGGAAAAAGTGACACATATTTTAATACGTACCTACAGTTTGAGTTTTAGTCTACCCCAATAAATGTTTAAAACATGTCTCGTAACACCAGAATAGAATAAAATGATATTACATTTTTTAAGTAAAATCAATAGAGACAGAGATGGTGACAGTAAATGGGCTGAGACCTAGCCACAAAAGGTAATTGGCAATGAGCTCAGTGGTATTCATGTAGTTGGATTGGCCAATTACCTCTATAGTAAATTGACGATCCACATGTACACACACACACACACACACACACACACACACACACACTCACACACACACTACCGCACCCACACACAGGAACCCATTGCCCTTCTTGTACATTCACAGTAATTTAGCCCATAGAAAACTATATTGCTTCTATGTAAATAGTAAATTTAGTGACCATTATATTTTATGTATCTACAACAACATAGGAAGCTGTTCATCCATTTACAAACTCATGAGGGGTGTATTATGTTGCGATGGTAGTAATCCGAAAAGCGTTAACGACTAAGTTCTAAATAATACTACAAATATAGAAAACATCGTCTTATTATATTTCGATATATGTATATATATATATATATATATATATATATATATATATTTATTGTAAACGATCTGAAAATAGAAATTGGTTAAACAAAACGTTTCTAAAGTTTGAAATATATATATATATATATATATATATATATATATATATATATATATATATATATTGTATTTTTAGTTTTGAATGCTCTGTATTCCTCTGCAAATGTTATTTTAAATACAGTCGTTACATGTAATTTTGTAGATTCTAGGCAGGTTATATTTTTCTGTATTAGTTTTATCGTGCGTGTTATTAAGATAATTTATTATTATTTTGTTGGTTCGTTTGTATGTTGGGGTGTAGTGTTCTTTGTTCTATATATTTCTTTTTTTTCTATTTTTTTATTGATGTACTAATGTTCTAGGTGGATTTTTAATTATTATTTTTGTGTTCAGGTTGTAGTACTGTGAAATATCACGATATATATATATATATATATATATATATATATATATATATATATATATATATACATATGATTTAATTTTGTAAAAATATTTTATTAGATAATTATTTTCCTGAAGATGCTGGTACTATTTTATCAGCGAAAAGCTTTGAATGAATATATTTATTAAAAGTATTCTAGTTTTGGAAATATTTTAAATTTATTAACTACATTACAAGAAAACATATCACCATATTTAATATATTTAATATATATATATATATATATATATATATATATATATATATATATATTAAAACAACATAGGTTATTCTAATACTAGAATATTTATTAATTTATATTCAAAGCTTTTCGTTGGTGAACAGTACCAACATCATCAGGAATGAAAATTACAATAATGTAAGCTATAGGCCTATAACATATGTTAGGCCCGCCCATAGATTTTTTATTTATAACTTTATAAACTACAACAATTTTTTTAAATATTATGTTACATTTTGAAATTGATTTCACGATCGTTTTCTGAATATGTTTTAATATGTAACACACCTAAAAATGTGTTACATATTATATCTAAATTTAACTTAATATAGTAGTTATTGCTATATTTATTATTTTTAATAGTAAGTCATAGATTTAAGAAGATTGAAATTAGCAATTTTGACTCTTTTACTTTATAGAAATAAATTACAGTTTGGTTTTATCGCCGGGTTGAGTTACAATCAATCATTCCTAACCTCTCTTTATGTTTCCTAGAGGAACAATTTTAATGAAGGCAAATCACGAACCTTAAACATCAAAATGAATTAACTCCTTGCATTTCCTGTGTTATCGTGCTGCCAAATCACTCCTTGTTATTCCCATTCGAGTCCTTTAATACGACCAAATTACCTTACCTAGGTATTAAATTACCGTCAACAAAACGAAAACTTTTATCTTAATCAGCAAGCACTTCAGTAAATGCAAATTTCATCCACTACACCATACACACCATTCTATAAGATTTGAGTAGCCTATATACAAATTAATTTGATTTTACTTGGGCCTGAGGAAGGTCAAGTCTCTAGACGAAAGTATTTGACAAATTAAAGCAAATAGACATGCTAGAGAAGATGACAATCGTAGAGGAGTTTCAGAGGAGACATTCGATATGATTTGGGCGCCTAAAAGAGGAAAGATTAGCGAGAGTTGCATTGGAATGGACGCCACCGAAGAGGAGCAGAAAGGGCAGACTATACTAAAATGTGGAGAATCCATCAATATATGCAGAATATAAAGGAACTTATCGAAGGAACACTGATATAATAGGAAAACATACACTCAAAATTATGTTTGTATTCATACGCTCAAGGTTTGACATTATTAATAGACGTTTGATATATTGTAACTTTAACAATATACTTGTACCTTTTGCAATGTTCTATACATTGCCCCCAAACTAGTAATTTACCGCCAAATAGTTCTGAGTGCAAACGGTTCTAATCGTTGCCGCCAGGTACCGACTGTTGATCGATAATAAAACACCTGTCCGAGTAAAGTTCGATATTTCCAGTATAGTTTTAATAGGAAATAAAGCCAGTCGTTGAGAGAGACCCGAATTAGCGAGTCGAAAGAGATCTTCCTGGCAACCAATGGACTACATCCCGCCGAATGCTAGCTCCCTGAGGAAACCAGTAAAAGGTAACGCGTAAGTAACGACTCACAACAGGTAAACGACTCATTTAATATATTTTTATATTTGTTAATAATTCGTACGTTTATTTGAACGCACTGTCCACGGCCAGTAGAGGGTTTTATGTCCGTTAATTGTACTCAACAGTATTTTAGAGTTAATCTCAAAGATTTTTCGTTTTATTAAATCCTACGACAGCAGTAGCGTGTCAATCTGAATCAGCAAAAAATAAATGCTACTTTTCATCCGCTAGTTTGTCATCTTCTATTTGGATCTACTATTGCCATGCAGGCCAATGGTACTATGTGTAGTGTAACCTGTAGTATTATTAGTCTGATGAAGATGGTAAACTAGCTGTGTAAACGTCACCGTATTTTGAAAATAAATGTTATTTACTAATATATCAACCGTATTTTATTAATAAGATATAGGCAAAGTTTAGTAATCAGAGAGATTGTGCAGACGTTATAAACACACTATAAATAACGGGAAACAAAATTTTATATTCAATACAGAAAAAAAGCATATCAACTATAACATCACGTTTCAACTGACCTAAAAATACTGACGTAAATAAAGTGTTTATGCTTGAATTTATATATATATGTATGTATATTCTTAAATTTATATTTTATATAAATAAATATATTTATTTATACTTTAGGATTATCTTTTTCTTTCGTAATACAAACATCTTTTTCATTTGAAGATTTACAATGGTAAAATCCGTTAATGTTTTAAACAAATGTAAAAATTGATGCTTAAATTAATGCTGAAATTGATTACAAGGTAACAATTTTTGTTTCAAGTTACACTAGTTAGTTACACTACTCCTAGGTTAAAATCTTTACCTTACTGTTTAAAGCCCGTAATAGTAATAGGTCAGCGATTAACATGTTTTTCTCTTGTGCGCCATAAATAAAGGTGGAATTGCTTATAAGGTGTTTCTTATGGTGAGAGCTTTCTTAGTGATCTAGCAGTCTGAGGTTGACAACTGTGATTAATTAGTCACGCTTCTTAGTCTCTGAAGGATTTAATTAATACTGAACAATGGCAAACCGAGCAAGGTGACAAAACACGGCTCAACACCTGCGTTTAAGTATATATATTATTTTGGCTTAGTGATGAATAATTACACAGGCCTATTTTGTACTTAACCTTGTTTTTGTTATTAAATACGTATCAGCCATATGTTATGGGTGCAATAATATAATATATTAATAATAAAACTCAAGATATTAATGTTAAAATTAAAAAATTGCAAAACATTTACAAAACATACCTCTTCAACCAAATAGCATGGGTTAGATTTTATTCAAGATATACAAAGGGACCAGACAATAGCCTTTAATTTTGTTGTTTTTTGAGAAACTTAGAAAGGTTAGAAAATAATCTGGTTCTTCTTTGTTTGAAAAGGTAAATTCGTTACATTTATGTTTCACAATTTTATGAATTACAAGAAGCATATCACTATGTTTAGCATCCGACATCTGTGTATTTTCTCGTTGGATTCAATGAAGACATATTTAATTTAGAAAATATTTCGACCGCAACATCTTAAGGTCATCTTAAAACAATTTGACTTCCGGTGAGCTTTCACTTCTACAACAATTGCCATTTCCTCCATAATTTAGAAACACTTGCGAAACAGTTGTGCGAGATATATTTTTCCTCTCAAATAAATATCTTCATTAAATGTACTGAACACATGTTTATATGAAGTTCAGAAAAGATCCTTTATTAAGAGACCATGCAATATATCTAGATACACTTTGTATATTTTAGTTCCACAAGTTCTTGTACACTTTAAAATATTTTAGATACTGTACGTGCAAGATTGATGTGCATTCCGACGAATTTTGTCCACTCTATTCTTAATTAGAAAATCATTTAAAAAATCAAAAAATGCAAGTACTCTGTATTTTATTGTCTCGCAGAATAGCAATTCTACTACTACTGACATATCGTGTCACAGTATTGAAATATTAATAGCCTTTAAAATAATGTATACACAATATAATAATATTGTTTGCCCGGTCAAGAAGAATTAAAACAAGTAACATTAACAAAAATGATTAAAGTCAATTCCTACTTAAGTCAATAAAAAATAAATTAGTCAATTTCTATCAAATACTAACAATTAAACATAAATATAAATATGTATTAAATAATAATAAATTATAAATAAATAACTATAAATAATAAGAATATATAAATAATGTTATTTAATACAAGGGTTAAAACAGCTGTTCTGCCACGTAACCTATGACATTAAATCAGGTGCTTTATGAAATCATATGTTAACACGTATGTGATTAGACAAATGGAACGAAATAGCTATATTCCGTACATTGCAACTTTTATATAAACTTAAAATTAACTTGTTATTAAATTTATTTAATGAAATAGTATTTGAAAACACTGCATTGATATAAAGAATCATCCACTCAAGATTGAAAAAATGTATTTGAGCTTGGGTGGAAGAATAAAAAGTATTTTAATAACGATTGAAAATTTGAACATGATATATATAAAGGAGAGTGTGATGTAACTGAAAAACTGAAAAAATATTCTTAAGCTTTACCAATAATTTAAAGAGTACCAGAATTAAGTGGTAGATGTACCGAGTTTAACTGTTTTTAAAAGGTATCTTCGATAAGATTTTATACAGACCTTGTTGCAGTTATCCAAATAATCTCTTCAACAATTGTATGAGACTTTTTATATATCTGGTAATTTCATATGTAAGGCTTTTGGAGTTAGCCTTGTGATGTGATTTAAACCCCTTCAAAGTCTTGGAAAATGTGCAATTAGGTAGGACAAAGAATAGATCTCTATTAATGGAAATAGCGTTCAGTGATAATTACAGAAGGGAGAAATAAGTTACTAAATTATATGTATATGCGGAGGATCAAGCGATAAAACTTTCGGGTTTAATTGTTGTGGAAAGAAAAAATCCCTGTGTTCTCATATATTTGCATTCAGATTTGTTTTTTTTTTCAGAGAGATTTTTTTTTATTTTATTCCTATACTTATTAACTCTAAAAATAACATAACCTCTCTCTCTTGTTGGTCTTCATTTGTATGAATATTAGGCTTGTTGGGAGTAGTAAAAAACCACCCCTCCTTAATACCACTATCCAGAGAAACGGAAATTTACACTCACACTTGCTTATGGTATACTGAACATTTAGTGCTGGGCCTAAGCTACACTCACCTCTAATTCTAAAGGTGTCAAGTTGTTTATGAATAAAACATATATTGTATCGAATAGCACCCTGGAGTATCCATAACTTATTCAAGCCTTACCACAACTTGTATTCCCCGACATAAACTTTCGTCTCTGATTTACCCTGCGCAAGGGCATTCTCTCTTTCTCCCACTCACTCTTTACCTCACTCTCTCTTTCTTAATCATTTACCATTTCCCCTCTTCCTTTCTTTCCTCTATCTCTCTCCCTCTCACTTTCTCTCTTTGCTCAAACGAACACATTTAAATCCACACACTCACGAAGAGGAAAGAAGAACAGAAAAGACAAAGAGAGAAAACGAGAAATGAGATTAAAAGTAATTTTTTTTATTTATGTAATATACCGAATTATTTTATACATTAACCCTGAGGTTTCTGATAATTAAATCTTGATTTCGTTAGAAATATTCCATGGAAAGTCTAAACGGTAAATTACCTTTTTGTAAAAATTAGAAAGTTTAATTATTGAGCAACAACGATTCAGTTTCAGGTATTAAAATTGAAACCTGGCATTATTGTAATCTATAACATTGTATGGGGATGTATAGAAATTACATTTCTAACTCGTAGTTTTTTACCGTGCTCAAGTTGTGGCTAAAAACCTTGAAAAAGAACTGTTTCATATGTATTACGTCAAGATAGATTTAATGAATAGGCTAGTACTTGTTTTATTTTCTACCATTTTAAACTTCTCCATCTAGTTAGGAAATTGCAAATTGAGAAGTATTGGCAATATGCGCTGAAAATGAGTATCGACACGACCTTTCTAGAACACGGCGGGTAGATTTGTCTCCAATAGAATCGGAGAAGGATACATGCAGTTCGAATTCATATGAGGATGGAGGAATATCCTGCCTATAGAACTATAATATTGATATTCAATCGGAGATGAGATAGATTCCCTAAGGCGAAATCTGTATGTTGCTGAGTTTGTGGTTGTCAAAACAACGAAACCAGTCACCTAGTTGACTGTCAGTCAGGCCTATGGCTCACATAGAAGGAGTAATGGGGTGCAACACTACGTAGGAACATAGGCTGTGGCAGGAGCTGTAGACAAATGATGTTATCTCTTTTAGAATAAATTATAAAGTAACATTTGCATTTTCTAAAATATATTTAACAAAGTATTATTGTCTATGTAAATATTTTTTGAAAAAAACATCCAATAATATATGTCTTTTAACTTATACTACAAATAAAATTGTTTCCATCTTTTGATTATGATTTATATTTTAATACATTCTGACTATAGATAACAGTACGGACTAGTGAAAAATGAAATTGTTGAAAAAGGTAACATTCTCTTAAATAGATATTACCAAAATATTTCCTCTAAGAATAAAAGAATAACAACAAGAATATATATTTTGATTTTACGGCTTCTCAAAATCAAATGTTATTTGCTACGTCTATTATAAAATACATTTTTAAATATATTAAACAATTGTTTTTAAATCAGACGTTTCAGGCCCAGACAAATGCTTGATTCATGTTACCAAGAATAAGTAAGAAAACAAACAAAGCCGTAACACAAATGGAAGGAGGGAACGCTTTACAGCAGACGTGTGTTTCAGACAGGTAATTTAAAAGGTAATTGAAATTGTAAAACTCTTGTTTTACCCAAGCTCGTTTTTTTAAGGTCTTGATAAATTACTGTTAATACTACCCCAAACAAGTTATTTTTGGGAGGAAATATTTCTATGTATTGAGTCATTCTATCAGAGGAATGATCTTCGTGATCTATTACTGCTTTTGTTTATAATTGCTGACTCTGTATAGGATGCTGGAACAAGCATTTTCTTCCAACGTCTGGCGTTTTGGAAGGTAGGAAAACGTGTATAATTGGAACGAACATAATATGTTTTTTTTTAAATTTAAAATCACCTGAGGGCTGGATGACTCATTTTCATTTTTCTAATACATATAAAATTATTCAAAGTTTCTCTTTGTAGAACAGTCTCTCTAATCAGCACTTATACAAACTACTGGAGCAAATGACAAATCGCTATTTTATCAATTATCTAGAAACAAATTATCTTCCTTCCAACGAGAAGAATAGTTTTAGACAATTTCATCACTTTACAATTTGTTTTATTACATTTACCAAAACACCTATTTTATATAAAATTCCTTTTTCGTTTATCAAATAATAGTCACTATGTACTTTAGAGGTAGAAGCTGATAAATCAATTTTATTAAAAATGACTAATAAAAAACAATTTATGTTCATAGTAGCAATTTTTCAATTAGGTCTTGATGAAGGCTTACTAGATGATTACATTTATAAATATATATAAATATATATATATACATATATATATATATATATATATATATATATATATATATATATATATATGTATTATATATATATATATATATATATATATATATATATATATATATATATATATATATATATATATATATATAAAGAAATAAGACAAATACAAATACAAGAATAATTTATTGAGTACAATTGTACATTCAAATTAGCCATCAGAGCTTTATAAACTTAGTATATTCAGAACAATTTTAAATTCATTGGTATAAAATATTAATCTAGTTTTTCCCCCCTTTCTAATTTATAAAAGATCCATAATAACGACCCGAGAAAAAGAGCAAATAACATTGTAATTTTTAAACTTTATTGTATTAAATTCTAAAGCCTCAAGAGTCCACCTATTTAGTAATTGTAACACTAATTACGAAATCAATCTTGTCACTGCATAGTATTAAGGTAATTTGGTATAATGTATAATAAATAATCTTAGGAATAAATACAAGGGATGTTAAAAGTTATATGATTGTTATATATTTAGACTATTTTATATATATATAAATTTCCTTGAGGGTGTGTAAATTGAATATATATTATTTTTCAAGTTTTGGGAGTTAAGAATTTCACATTGCTGATTAAAAAATGAATAATAAATGTCGAAATAATTTACGAGAACAAACCCTTATAAAAATATTTCAAGAATTGTAATTTACTAGCTAAAACTCCGCATCTTCGTTTAACTCAGCTTGCTTTTGGAGGTACATCGAACATATTCTTACACTCGGAATAATAATTTGGATATTAATCCTAAAACATAGTCTAACTAATTATATCTGCTCTACTATCTACATGTTTACAACTGTCCTCTCTCTCTCTCTCTCTCTCTCTCTCTCTCTCTCTCTCCCTTATCTCTCTCTCTCTCTCTCTCTTTCTCTCTCTCTCGCTCGCTCGTATACCCATAATAAGAAATGTTCCATTATATTGATGTTAGTTTTAACACATCACATTTCTTGGAAAACAGTTTGATAAAGGTATATTTTTGTTTACAAAATACAATCTACTTTTTAATTCTAAAATTTGTTGAAGTTTAATTAGTGAAAAAGTTTACACTACATGTAACATCTGTGATATAATTTATTTATCAAAATGAATTTGGAATCAGGGATAAATAATGTTTTGACCTCTTGTAGTCTATAATATATGTTAGTTCTTAATTCTAAATAAATGTTCCATTGTAACATTAATTTTTGTTACAACTATTTACAAAATAATAAAATTAAGGAAAGATATTCTACACTCGTTAATTAGGAACAATTAAAACAATAATTACTAGCTAGTTAATAACAGATATAATAAAGATAAATTATAATATTCTGAAATTGAATTACTTATATTTTACGATTTGTATTTAAAAATTTTAAGCATTTGGGAGAATTATTTTGGTCAACCCGCCTATACGTGGTATAAATTGTTGGGGGACAAAAGTTACATTGTTAGAGAACAATGTTTTTAGTTTAGCAACACACATAAAGGACCTTGTTCCTTAGTCAATAACAACTTGACAAATAAAACTTTTCCTATTACCAGCAACCTCTAGATTTGCAAAGCTCCGTGAAGATAGCATTGGCGTCGTTAAAAGTAATAAAAGAGCGGTTGGGTTATTCCTTGTTTGCAGTTTTTAACACATAGAGGAGTAGATTCTTAAAACTGAAGTGCGAGCTTAGAAGAAAATTGAACCTTAATTAATCTATATCTTAGTTATAGATAGCCAGAATAATAAAATTTATATATTTGTATACATATTTTCACACGATGTCAATTTTAAATATGTGATAAATTTAGTTTAAAGATACCTTTACAACATGAATTTTTCGGTCCAAACTGATTATTACATTTCACTAAATTATAGTTTAAATAATTAGTACAACACGATTACTGGATTTATTTTATAACTTCTTCTTACACGTGATATTTTAAATCACTTTCAAAATTATAGCTTTAAACAACTGATATACAGAAATTGTTGATGGAGCATTTAGTTCTCATACGCCTTTGTTTTATTCACATGTATACTCTTCACTGTTGTAAAGTGCATATTTAGTATTTTATTATTACATTTATTTCAGACTATATTACTAATAACACCTATTATACCACGGTATTACATCCTTTTGTAATATACACCTGTCCCATTGTTAATTTCTATATAAATTAACTTATAGCGCTCAACCATATATGAAGTAGTATAACTGTTTGATTAAAAACTACAATCTCGACATGATTTTACCATAAGTGTATACTGTAACCAGCAAGGTCCTATCCGTGATTTATGACACGGCTTGAAGAGTGAAATTACTTTCGGTGAGCAGACCCAACAGTACCTAGTCTCGTACTGCTAGATCCTTCTGGAAGTAGCGGATTGAAGTTACTAGAAACGGCAATTAAACCTTGAGGGGCACAAAGGCTAAGTTGGAATAGAATTGTCAAGAAATAGAAACTACTATAAGCGGAAAATCGATATACATGGTTGGTGAAGTGTGAAGATGGCCAGTGTTTACAATGGGGTGAACAGCGTAAACGCGTTTAGTGTTAGAAAGAGATAGTTGGTGCATATAAGTGTAAATAGACTCTTAGTGAACTAAGCTATTATTAGTAGACCTAACTGCAATATTGTCAAAACATTATTAGTGGTTAATGTTTTATAAATGTATCTAAATTATATTAGATAAAAAAATATGTACGTTGGTTATTTGAGATAAATAAAACCTCTTGATAACAAAAGCTATTACTTTAAAACAATATCTACATTTCGATTCCAAAATAATCATCTTCACAGAAAATGATTACAATTATTACATAGGTATAATGAAAAATTATTACACTGTTGCTCCTAGTTGTTAAACAGTTAGTCTAAAACTGTCTTCAGTTTAATGTATCCCTGTAAGAACGTAACAGTTCTATTTCTACTTACCTGTTTCAATCTCAGGGACTTTGTGGAAAAACCTAATTATAAATTCATTTGTAAAAATATAAAATAAAAACTATTTGGAAAAGTAGATTATAACTTTTGTAACCCTCGAGAGTGTGCATGCGCAAATTTTCTCCGCAGTATCATTATTTGTTAAGAAAACGTCATTTCGGTTGTCAGATGTTTATTTCCAGCTAGCTTTCTAGGAAACAGCCCAACCTAATTTTGTGTTTTTTTACCAAGTAGTATTAGTGTGAATTTAATGTTTGTTAATCGCGGTAAGATTGCGTAGGTTTTGTCTGCACGCGCCCTTTTGTGCAAGTTATTTGTGAGGAGTTCTCGTGCAGCTATTTACATTACAAAATACTTTGTAGAGTTAAATTATTACTGTTGTTGTTGTTATGATTATTTTAGTTTTGTATACCTTTTTTTGTATCCAAGTTTTACATTTGACTGTCGTTCCATTTGAAGAGAAGTGAATTCGTGAAATGCTATTTGGTGTCGAAAAAGAAGAAAATCAATAAATTCTTTCTTCCGGAAAAATTGTTAGACAGCTCTTTGTTGATTCTGATGAAATCGCGTCTCTTTGCCAGATTATGAACCTGACGAAGAAGTATTTGAAATTGTAAATGAAACAAATGAAGACATAAAAAGTCAATCTGAAAATGACGAAAATGACCAATTTGTTGAAATGTTGTCCGATTTTGACGTTATAGAGAAATCTCGCTGAACATTCGCTAGAAACCTGTTAACGTGCAGTTTTACAATAGAAGAGAACCTTTGTTTAATCAAAAACGAAATGATTTGGTATACTGAACCAGAAAGGCAAGGAAGAACAGCAAAATGAAACCTAATTCTCATGAGAGTAGATCATGTTCACGCTACACTAGTGGTGACTAGTGAGCTTAGAAATGGACAATTATGAATTGGTTTTTTAACAAAGACTGTAAGATTGTTTTGTTTTCAACAAAGACTAGAACCTGTCGTGTTATAAAACCAATATTTTTTTTCATACACTAGTTTTTAGGGCTATGTATTTTAATAAAAGTATTCCTTACTTTCACTAAATATTATAATTAATTTCCTATTCTTATGTGTAGGGAATTACATCACGATAATATATTTTATACGTTTAGATACTGAATTACTTCATTACAGAAAAATAACCCTGTAATAACCTGTAACAAACACCTCCTCCCCCGTAAGAAAAACAGTGATCTAGTATTCATTGCATACACGTTCTAACAATTCAAAATATATTTATGAATATGACGTTTAGAAAATTAAAATTGTACAATAATGATGTCTAAAATTATTTACAATGCATTGATATAGTGTTTAACTGTGATTCACCCAATTATAAAGTCGTAAATCGTTTAAACTTTAAAGGGTATTTGTGCAGAACAACCCTTCGGTAGGCGCATTGTTAAAAGTAACACATTTAGGCCAATGGGCTACCATTGTAGCCTACTCTATTTTTATTTAAAAATAATTATTAAAAATATTGTTTTTAATGTATTATAGTCGTAACTATTATACTTTTTAACATATTTGTAAAAAATAAATGTAAGATTTTAATTATTGTTTATAAACATTGTAGTGTGATTATATAAATTTTACGCCACAAAATAATCCCAACTTTGGGTGCATAGAACTTGAAAAGAATTTAGGATAATCATACTATAAAACTCATTTATTTTCAAGTATAATATATCAGAAATAATATACTGATTTAAAAAAAACCTTTTAAAATACTACGTTACGTGTAAAAAATTGTTTTTTTCCAAATAAATTCATTTTAGGTTAAATGAGTAGGAGTATGCACTTACAAGCAATGATATTACTATTGTTATTTCCAATTTTTTATTGGTGTGTAGCTTTCATAGGATTGTCACATACTATCAGGGTGTGGTCAGGACATATCTCCACATTAGTTGTAGCACTTCTAGGTTGATCTATCCTCCATCTACCGCACCTGTAGCAGCGCCCAACTTTGTCTATACGCTGATTTTCAGGCCGGAGCTCATCGATTCCAAGAAGGTTTTTTGCTCGCCTCTTTAGTTCTTTAGTTGCTAGCATAGTAACATTAACCCTTTCGCTTACTTTAGGAACAATAAGGTCCTAAGCAATGTTTGTAATAAACTCAGTTCTTGACAATGTTTACTTTCCATCTTCGTTAGCAATGTACATTCTTGACGTATTGATGGCTGTTATATTTAGTAGATAAAAAAATAGAACCATTGGCCATCGTTTCCTATTACTTGCTACATTGTCTAGGGCCTATTTGTCTAATACATTTGGTCTAACACGTCAACTCCAATTTTTGTCTTATTATACAAATTATTTATTTCCGGTTTCTGCAAATCCCCTGAATCTTCGTCAATCTTGTGGTCTGCATGCATCGTGGACAGAAGTACTACTTCCTTCTTAGTGCAGTAAGATACGAGTGTTTCCTCTTTATCTGACAAGCAATCACGCATAAGTTAATCCAAAATACTTGCACATGATAACCGGACACGCTTTGTTTCACTAATAACATAAAAGGTCGTACGGGCTAAAGGCGTAGTCCAAACAAATTTAGTCGTAAACAATTACAAAACTCACACACTTCGAGCGACAATCACCTACTCAGTTAGAAGGGTAGTTGACAAAAAACACATAATGACGTAGGCTTTCCTCCACTAGTTCTAGGAGATGCGTTGCAGCCTAAACAAAAACTCTGGGCTACACCTGTAGCCTACGCGCCTCCCTGAGGGTTTAACTAAAATTCTTTATTTATAAATATATTATGAATATTTTTTGTTCAACGTTGGTATAGTAGAACCCTTGTAAGAAGGCTTTCGTATAATGTACAATATGTCATACAATATACATTGTTGTCACTATTATTTAAAGTTCCTTACTATTTGTCATTATTTGACATTTTGGTTTTTATACTTGAAATTACACACTTAAAATGACATACAATTTTAAATACCTCATAAAAATTTATACAAAAATAAACTTGTGTCCATAAATATGTTTCTTACAGTATTACCCAACATCACTTCGTAATGAATTTATTACAATTTTCATCTGTGTGCCCAAACATAAATCTCAAGGATTAATCTTATTCTATCTTAATTTTATTAAAACCAAAAATATTTTAATCTTCTTTTTTACATTATTTGAATCCTGGTTACTTAATATATTTGATATGGAGACAAAAAGCTGTATGACCTTAGGTAACAGTTAAAAAAATATTGATTTTCTTTATGCAATTTTTATTCTATTTTTGATATTATTTTGGCTGAATTTAATTAATTTATTAGACAAAAATAAATAATCACTTAAATAAAATTTTACGACTATCCGAACTTTAAATTTTGTAAATTTGTTCGGATATTTGTACAAAATTTAAAGTACGGATAGTCATATACTATGGTTTAAGTGATTAATTAGGATTCACCGAACGTAGTGGACTTCAAAATTCAAGAATACAAAATAACTTCAAATGTTTCCTGTTTCTAACTGGCTTGTAATAACTTTAATATTATTCTATACACAAATTTCTCTTATTATTACCAGCACCTATATTTCTGTTAATTGGTTTTAAAAGAGCGTCATGTGCTTACATATTTTTAAAAGTTTTTAATACTCAAATAATTATCAAAATTTCACCTAAAACAAATCTGAATTCAATAATTTTGTAAAATGTATTAAACGCTTATATAGCTGTTACAATTATGACTTTCCCAAAAAAATATCACTGTGGTACTCCTCTTGCCCCATGGTCTTGAATCGAAATGCCTACGGTGTTTCCTAGAAGTTGGAATCTCGTTGCATCCGCTAGTAATAGTAGTTAGAGATGCTTTTAAAACTGTTTTTTAGTTTTTACATTTTAAAAAAAATCAATTTGAGGGCAGACATTCTCCACTTCCATCTTCAGCTAAATTTCGGTTTTAGTCACGGACCACCATATTCGAGTTTTCCGTCCAGATCTAAGTAAAAAACCTTTAGCTCTTACAAATCTTAAATCACACGTTTCAAAAGATTATCGACAACTTCATTGTTAATTTCTTAAAACCCTACACCGTAATTCCATATGCTATTGAGACAATATCATTCCGCTACTACTACAGCTCAGTAGAACAGTGTAACGATTCTTTACACCGGCTGATTCACCCCGAGCAGATTTTTCCTTCTTAGATAAGTCATCGTGAAGGCATTATTTTCCAAAACAGTCCCGTCTCATCCGAGTTAATAATTTGATAGACTGTGTAGCCATTCTCCGAAATAAGATTTAGATTGCTCCGTCGCTCACTTTTGCTGATTCACCTGCAATTTTCACGTTGTGAAGAGAAAATTGTCTCAAACTAGAATTTATTTGCTAAAAACTATTGATTGTCGGTACGTTCACCACTTTTCTGAATAAAACGTTCATACAAACGCTTAGCATTTTCACGATTAAGAATTGCACTTATAGGGATCCCTTTTGTTGTTGATCTCTATACACACACTCATTTCCCCCCAATTCTTTCGTTGTTTATATCGCGACACATGTATGTTTTCCCGATTGAAAAGTTCTTTCTCTGAAACTGCTTCTCCATTATTCTTTATGAAATGCACTGTTGCTTCATTACTTCTAAAACGCTTTCCAACAGATGCTATGGAGTCGGATGTGGGCGCCGGATTTAGTCGTAGTGGTTTCTCAGTAAAACAAAAGCCACTTGTTATTAATGAGGAATGTCTATATTTTGAGTAGTAGGCCTAGTAATGTACTACTAAGAATGTTTGGAGAACAATCAGAATAATCAGTAGACCGCTAAAAGAGAGGTCTACAGTACTTTTTTTAAAGAAAGAAAGATCCATTACATAACATAAAATAACTTACCTAAAAGGCGAACCTGCCGAAATGTATTATGGTAATTAATTGTTTACTTTTTTATTTACCATATTTATTTATTTTTAATAAATATAAAAACATATATACTTTCAAGAGCTTCTAACTAAGTAACATAAACTTAATTTGCTCTTTTAAAAATGTTTACAAAACAACTACAAAATAATTATCTAGCTGAACCCAGGTCCGATTTAGTGCATAATTAATATTAATACAATTTAGATATTTTTCCTCTGGGTCTTTTAAAAAGTTACTTTAATCTGGATGATCCATAAACGACAATTTAATAATGAATTATTGATAAAACCTAAAAAACCCTGAATATTTGAAATTTGAAAAATTGTTCTACCTGTTGGCTGAAATGTTAATTATTACAGAAAAGTAATCTTTGATATTAATATGTGACTCATGGAACGTGCGTAGTTATACTTGGTCTTCCTTACGGTTGGGATGTTGGTATTCCTTGGACTCGCCTTCTCGCTCCTGCACCTCGAATTTTTGTCGGCAGTTCCTCAACTCGCTTCTCTTCACTAGCCTACTTTCTTACAGCCCATGACTCTTTTCATAACCTTATTTTGTTATTCTAAATATTCCCTCTTCACTAAGATAATTTATCACTTTGTTACTCACTCGCCCTACTTCCGTCGTTTTTTTTAATCCAGGTCCCGTACTCACACGTCCTACAACCGCCGGTTTTCGGAGTCAAGTTCTCTTACTCACGTTTTTGCGTCCTTTTCCGCTGCCTGGCAATTTTCAACCAATGACAAAATACTTTTTCAAATTCAACCAATACCATCTCAGCCTTAACCTCAAGTTTAAAAATATGTGAACCGTTACTTGACGGTTAACTTTTATTTTCTTGCAAACTTTAGGTCTTTACCCTAACCTTTTCTAACGGTATTTTAACAGCCTGTAACGAAATGTTTGTTCCAACACAACAACAACAAAAATATTTAGTGATTCTATCCCTTTCAAAAGTCGAAACCCTTTGATTTATAATTTTATGTTTACATCTACCTTTTACGGAGCCGTCCTTTGTCAGCATTTTAAAGAATTGAGTTCGACTAAGTTAGTATTGACTAAGAAATATTTTTATGTTAGAGAGTTGTATACAAAACCTATTAGAATTTCGTATTTTTTGTAAAAATATCTTAATTTTTAAAATGCACATTTAGGGTTTAATGATGCTTACAACTTAGATGTCATAATTACCATAGGCCCACATATGTATTGGGTATTATACTTCAAAAATTTGTGAACCGTATTGTAATTGTAAATACTTTCACAATCGTCATAAGACTCTCTCACATATCTCTCTTCTGAGAGATACCTTATTTAAAATTGTACATAGTGTTTTAAATAAAATACGAAAATAACATTTTCTTTTGGCAAATAATGGGACTTTTACGATCCCTTTCGTGGGAAATATTACCCATAAATACAAATATGCAAGCGAGTTGACATGTGATTAAACTAGAAAAAAAATTGTATTTTATAGAGAGTTTGTTATTTAGTTATTTAATTTCATTTCAAATTAGGAATTTCTAATTGATACTAAATATATTCTTATTAAAATAGTCATTCTTGTCCTCGCGACTGAGTTTATTCGATATTTAATTGAATTTATTTTATTAAACCGAGTTTATTTTATTGTAATGTAATATTTGATAGATGGTGCCAATTAAGTTTTTATAGCAATACTTAGACTCAAGTCTCTCCGAGACAGATGTTCTCACAGGTAACGTCTAAAGGAAACGAATGGGACGCCCCTAATTAAATCTGTTTACACTTCCATGGTTAAACTTTGTTTTGCAAATTACGTCAGGTGTATATTTCCTACAGCTGTTGAAATGTGATAAACGTCCTGCGGAGACAAACAGCTGTCCTAAAGTAAACAGCCGAATTGTTTACGTTCAATCAAAATCTGTGAACTCAACACTTGCCGATATTTATTTTTCATTTATACGGTTTCCGGATCAGCTTCAGCTGAATTACGTCATGCATTGCTGTGTGGATCTTGAAAAGTTCGATTCACTCTACAGTTGTTTTTTTCAAGTTTTGCCAACTTTATTACGTTTTATAAACCAATTGCAAATTTATCTATAAAGCAACGCATCAGAATATCAACATAAGTTAGTTGTTTTAGTGGTGGGGTTTCCTCTGCATAAAAATAAACTTGCTTAATATTATTTATTAAAGTAATTACTACAAATAAGTAAATACGAGATTTGACGATGATTAATTAGGTAAACCCAATAGTTTACACTTATAAAATACTCAAACAACTTAGTAGTCACACTAATTTTGGTTTTGAAATTGCCTCACAAAATTAATATTAGTGCAATATACATGTAAAGCAATAGCATACAACTCTAAAAAAACAAAGCTTTAAATGTCGTTTTACAATTTTCAATAACCATATATCCATCATCAGTGACGAAACATAAACTAACTGTAATTTATTCTGATGTATAATTAAAACAGACATAAATAGGTTATGTCCATCACTGATGATGGCAAATATCTTATAAAAATGTTTGTTGTTAATAAAGACTTTCTTTTTCCCAGATTTCAGATTTACAGTGTATCTGCATTACATTATAGGTTATTCAAAATATCCTTAAGTCACAATACATTTGATTCACCTTTTGTACATTTCGATTGAAAAACAACCATCTTCCAAAGCAACAGAACGTAATCAATTCTGCTAATATAGGTAAATAATTTATATACCCATACCTCCTTATAGTTATCCCCCTGTGCCAACCGCATCTGTACACTATAAATAAAATCACATGTGACTTGGACAATGAAAAAAAATTAGTCGTAAATTAGAAGGAAAAATAAATAATTTTTTGCAAGTGTTTGTAAAAAAACCAATTTACGTGTTGGGAAAAATGACTAGGTAAGAGTGGTGCAGTAAAAAGAAGGGAATAAACGGTCGGTAGTGGGGACTAACATCTGCTCCCCAATATAACCCTAAAAATTGCTTCCGTAACAGCAGATATATGAATATAAACTTATCTTTGTGTAAATATTTAATTTTTTATGGTTCTCATCATGAGCACAAGGATAACTCGTATATGTTTAAGTAAAGGAAACTACCTGGTCGAAAAACCCCCTGGTCGAAAAGTAATTAGATCTCTCAATGTGACTATGTGGAGAGGTTTAGGTTTTAATTTTAATTAGGATATATGCTTTCTTAACTGTCAGCTCCTCATGCACATATACCACACCTCTTAAGGTTATATGTGAAACGGTTATAGGAGGGGAAGGGTTTTAAAGAAAGTTTTTTGTTAGTACTAGTAGTAACCATCTATATATATTTTCTGTTTCACATTAACCAGACGCACATCTTGAGGTTTGCAGGAATCACTAACAATCATGTCAATTCCAGTTTTCAGTTGCGATCATATTAAGAACTGTGTCTTACCTTCACTTTTTGACTCACTCACAAGGTATTTGTGAGGTAAGACTTTTTCCCCTCTTTTATATTCAGGGTAATCCTGCTGACAGGGTTTCTGCATGTTCTATGAAGAATGATTTTCTGACAGGTTTCGATCTAGTCAGAGTTTATTACACCCGAACTTAGTGCCCCATTGTCTCATTTCGATTTCGTAAGGAACGAACGAATAAGGTGGGTACATGGTTAGTTATGTCTATATTTCTAAACCCACAGCAGGAATCATCCTCTTCAGCATCCCCGACAGGCACATAACGCTAGAGGATAGGTGTCACGAGGGTTGGGTTGCTTTCCCATTAGATCAAAAAAGTAAGTGGTTTTGCGTTTTTGGTTCCTGAGGATGATTGCTTTGCTTAAGGGCTTACACTATTGTGATTAGACGGTGTTTTAAAGTTATTTTAGACAGTTAAAAGGCAGTATTAAACTAGGTTAGAATAACTTAATTTAATTACTTTAATAAATTTCTATCAATTCCTAATTTTCTTTCAGTATATAAGTATTCATTCGGGGAATACTGGGTTACTTACTAACTTTCAATTGAAACCGATGTTCTAAGCTTTGTTACTATTATCATTCTACTATCGATAAGGTTTTATCAGGGATTTTGAAATGTCATTGACAGAAAGCTGCATTTATTTTGTTATATAAAACTATTTTGGTGATATATTTATAATTAAGTAGACTCATACAGCACCCCTTAAAAGGGAAATGCATTGATACATATATAAAGGGATTACCCCTTTTATTTTTTCATTTTATTAAGATATATCTAAGTATTTAAAAAATATGTAGCAAACAGGAAATGCTTCTTATGATCTATAATGCTTTTATAGTTAGAATGATTTTGAATACATCAATGTATAAGAAAATACTACTATTAGTCTATAATAATACGAGGTATGCAATATAATTAGTTTGTCCTATTTGGCTTGAAACGGCTAATTTATTATTATAAGCTATGAGAAAGAACATCTGTTTTAACGCATTGGTTATGTTACTTTATTTTAAAAAAAAAAACATTTGTGTTGATATTATTTATTTTAAATATTGGTTTCCATTAGTTGGTTTTCAAGGAAATGTTTTATGTTTACTTATTTTTTCACCTAGTGCCAGTACCAAGTTACGACTAGGTGTATCTATCAGTTCTACATTGTTCTATCTGTTCTTCTTCATTCTGACTGCTACTCGAACCGTTGTGAGTTTAACGATTAAAATCTTACAACCATCCCAACTAGTATGGAACATATCTAGTTCCACACTCTAGTATGGAACATATCCCAAAAAAACCCTACACAATATCCACAAAAGTACCGTTCGTATAGAGACAATAGTTAAAGATGTTTAATTGCAATAAAACACAAAAACGTCTAAAATTGTATAGCTCTAACTTTAAATTCAAGCGTTGTGAAAACTTTCAACTCGTAAATGTCTCTTGCCATTTGATATTTGACATGAAGATAATTCTTTGAAGCTATTGTGTAGGTTGTATTCATGAAGCGTCTTACGAATTAAGTTGACTTCGTCTACCTTTTGTCAACTGCCATTCGTTGTTTGTCACAGTGACAACGCAGTTAACGACCAAAGTCCTTTCTTCTGTCCTAACGCTAATGATTGCCTGACATGAATACGAGATTTCTTTCAACTTCTACTTGAAAATTTATTCTGGGCACATGCTTAATATAATTAACGTAGCAAATTATAACGCTTCTGAAAGTCTTATTTGTTTTTATAAACTAAAAATATAATCACAAACTAAACCATACAATGCAATGCCTTGCTAAACGGTGATTGTTTGTAAATTGTAATAGCTTTAAAAAAAATACTTTTCAGTCATTACCTATATTGATGATAAATAATAAAAAAATTACATGAAAGCTCCAACATCTAATATTTACGTAACTAATGAGATAATCTTTAATGAATTTGGTTTTTCATTTTGCAAATAATTGTTCGTAGAATTGTCGGGTAACATGATAATTAATATGTAGGTTTTATCATCTAAGTATTTTACTTTATTTAAATGGATAAAGTGGTCATTCCTAACACTTGTCTTATGACAATATTTCCCACATTCACGTAGTAAAGGTAAGAGAAACGGTTATAATCAGTACAATTAACAGTAAATAAAACAATACATGTAAGTAGTATACAATTGCAAAATTAATAATACTATTTACTTTAAAACAAATAATATAAAAAAACGTATTAAAGTCAATTCGTACTTAAATCAAAAAAGAAAATTGTATTTAACTTTGTTTTTATTTTATATTTACAGTTATTATAAATATGTATATACATATGTCAGAATAAAAATAGGTTACAAAATAGAAAGCGAATTTCCTTGCCATTTTCCAATTTCCTTTCCGTGTTTGCTGTTAGATCATTATTTTTGTTTGTACTATTTATACATTTATTTCCGTCAGTTAAATAACTGGAATCACAAGTTACTTTTTAAAAACAATTTATTTAGGCCTATGGCCTGTTACAACTTACAAGAATACAATACACAAAGAAGATATTACAGAGCTTTAGACTAACCGATTCCTAAACCAACATAGCAACTGTCTTTAATGAGTGTTCAAATCAAAATCTAATAAAACTATAGAAAGCGACCCTTATATATCGTTACAGATGTTTTCACATTTGTTTGTCAAGTGGTTTTAACATACTAATCTTACCCTTAGGGGTAGGTTGTTTACAACTATTTACATAACTCCTCCTTCCCTAAGATTTTCCTTTCCCTAACAGTCCCGGTTAAAACGCATTATAGGACCTTCTAGTTCTTTGTCCTTTACTTCAATAAATATTTGTTTACTTTTAACATTCTTATTTTTATACTGCTTACAATAGTAATAACGTATTATAGAAATAATACTAATTACAATAACTACAACTATAGCAATTGTTTCAACACTTTTGATGAAATCATTTATTTCTAAAATATCTAGAGGTTCTGATTTAATATTGGCCTAATGAATTACTTCAAACTGAATATTGCTTGTAACCTCTTTAAATGGTTCTTCTAATATAACGGTAGGAATACTTTCAAAAAACATTATATTATTAGTTTTATTTTCTAATCTTTCTTCATTTTCCAAAAGTAAAAGTTGGGTTTTTTAAAAATTTTATAGATATACATTCATTCTTAAATTTATTTGTTATAATTCCATTTGGATTTTTTCAAAAATTAAATATTGATTGACAATTGGTATATATTTTATAAAAGGCCCTGGTTTCTTTATAATTATTCTTTTGCATTGCTCTGTTGATTTTGAATTAAATAGATTATTTATACAATCATTGTTTATAATGTCTATTGTTTCACAATAAAAATTATTATAAATTCATTTACACGTATCACTAGTGTACAATTCCATATGCTTCAGGATAAATAAAGGATAGGTATGGATTGTACTGGTTATTACATTTTTAGTGACCGGATATGATATCGTAAGTTTAGGTATTTGAATAAAATAGGTAATTATATTCTTTGCAATAGCACAATGAACTTTACTGAGTTCCCATAATATTTTTAATTTATTTGAAATAAATTTCTCCTTCGTATTGTCCAAAATATAGTTGAGCTCTTTCTTATTCAAGATGTTAGAGTGTAGCACATTGGTTTTACAAAACTCTAAACTTGTAGTAATATCGTTGATTCTATTTATTATTAGCATGAGTGTGTTGTATGTTAAATAGTATTATTTAAATATTTCCACATTATTTAATATAGAGTTTGCTTCACTGAGAACTGTTTTACTTTTGTTGTTATTTTGATTTATTATATTCATATCATTATTAAATTGATCAATTATTTTTTTATTTACAGTTACTTGAGATTCAATATTATGTTCTATGTGGTACTCATTGCTCTAAACTTGTTGGATAATTTTATCATATTTGTCTTTATCATCAGCGTCCATATCAGTAGTTAACCAAGATATTGCTGATCCTAATCCATTAATTAACCCTCTGCGTGACCGTGAAGGGGTGCTTGCTTTTATATGATCGAATTTAGTTTTGGCGTAATCATAATGTAGTTTTACGTTAATGTAGAGTTGACGTATAATTTTATAATATTTTTGATTTGTTTAAGTTCATATCCAATAATGTTGATATTTATATAATGCATATAGGTGTATGTAGAATTGTTCATCATCGCATCTTGCGTTTGGATTGGGATGATCCCTGATGTCTTGGTAAGAACTGTTGCTTTATAGGCTAGCGTTATGGTTGTTAGTGCTGCTACCAGGTGCATTAATACTGGAGACATTTCCTGTAACAGATCGTTTTATTATGCGAGGTCTTTTAATCCGATTGGGGTGTATTTTAATTTGTCTTTTTGTTTTATTTAAAGTTGCAGGTAAACCTTTTCCTTTTATTGCACTTATATATTTACGTTTTTCTTTTCTATTCAACATATACTTTCAATTTATTTCTTTAGGGATATAAGTTGTTTCTTCACGAGATGTATTTAATTTATTGGTGCGGTCAAGTTTTTCTTTTTCAACTTTTCTTTTTATTGTTTCATGGATAGTTTTCAATTGTTCGTGATATTTAGCATTAAGTTCATTGATTATAAAATTAGGATCTGTAAAATCCGAGAATGGTGTTTTGAATTTGCCATAAGTCATTTCGTTTGGAGTTAGATTATGGGTTGAGTTTAGCGTGTTGTTGAATACGATAGTGGCTAATTCCACTTTCTCTTTCAGGGAGATTTTCTCTTTTCTTGATTCATCGATAATATTAAGGAGTTCTATTAATGTTGAATGAGTTCTTTCAATTTGATCTTGCATATTAGAATAGCCTGGTGTTGTGTAATGGGTGTTTACCTCGTATAGTTGTAGAAAGTTGCGTATTAATGCGTTGTCAAATTCTTTGCCGTTATCAATTTGGATTGTAGAAGGAATTGGAAATAGATTAAAATCATTTTTTAAGTGTAATGTGATTTCAGGCCATTTAATGTTTGTAGAATAAACGTAGTTAATCTTTTAGAGTAACAGTATCTTTGCTTGTGAGAAATAGAAAACATCAATATGTAATCGTTCAAATGGTCTAGAAGGGGTAGGGGTAACAATATTTGTCTTTTATGGGTTTGGGGTCATATTTAATCTTTAAACAAATTTGGCATTTATTTATGTATTCCGTCACATCTGCTATCATTGAAGGCCAATAATATTTATTTCTTATTTTATTTATATATTCATTAATTTCCCTATGATATATTTTTCCTTCATGACAATTAATAATTATTTCCTTTTGTTCCTCTATATCTGTTACATCTAAATTGAGTGTTTTATAAATTTTAATGGTTATAACTATATAATTTACTTTTAGCATTTGTGTAAATAGATTATATATTTCCTTGTTAATATCACGTATCCCTGCGTCTTCAAAGTAGAGACCATAGGTTGTGTTCGGTCTTAAGAATTGATTCGCTTGATCAATTAATTTCTCTAAGTCTGATATATTTCATATATAGAATATCATTCTTTTTTTATTAAATATTTTTATATACTGTGGTTCTTGGTTTCCTCTCTTAATAATTATTTGATTTTGTTCTTTATTGATAATTTTATCATCTTTCATTATTTTAAAATTATCGGAAGAGCCATCTTGACTGTGAATTGTAGTTAAATTTGATACCGGGGTTACAATCTTGTAAAAATTCGTTTATAACTGATTCTGGATTTATTTCTATGCCTTCGACATCAGTTATCACGTTTGATTCTTGCATTTTTATTCTAGAAAGTGCATCTGCAACTACGTTAGATTTTCCAGATATATGTTTTATTTCAAAAGAAAATTCTTCTAATAGTAATTTCCACCGTATAAGTTTTGAATTTGGTTCCTTTAAATTGTGAAGGCTTTGTAATGTTTAATGATCTTTGTAAATAGTAAATTTCTTCGACATCAGTTATCACGTTTGATTCTTGCATTTTTATTTTAGAAAGTGCATCTGCAACTACGTTAGATTTTCCAGATATATGTTTTATTTCAAAAGAAAATTCTTCTAATAGTAATTTCCACTGTATAAGTTTTGAATTTGGTTCCTTTAAATTGTGAAGGCTTTGTAATGGTTAATGATCTTTGTAAATAGTAAATTTATTACCATATAGATAAGGCCTAAAATGTTTACATGCCCATGCTATGGCTAGTAATTCTTTTTCGATTGTGGATAAATTAGTATCTTGTCTATCTAACGTACGGGATGCAAATGAAATAGAGTAATCAATATTATCAAAATTTTGTGATAGAACTGCTCCAATTGCGAAATTAGATGCATCTGTTGTTAACTGAAATGATTTTGAAAAATCTGGTAATTTTAAGATAGGTTCATTTATTAGTATTTCTTTCAATTCTGAAATAGCTTCTTTTACTTCTTGTGTGTTTGAGTTAAATGATACGTCCTTTCTTAATAAGTTAGTTAAAGGCTTAGCTAATTTTTGATAATTTTTAATCATTTTCCTATAGTATCTAGTAATACCTAAAAATTGTTTAACTTCTTTTGGATTTGTTGATAGAGGATAGTCCTTTATAGTCGTTAATTTTGCCGGGTTAGGACGAATACCTTCTTTACTTATAACATGTCCTAAAAATAATAGTTCTCTTTTAAACAATTCTGTCTTGTCTAATTCTATTTTTAAATTATATTCCGATATTTTATGTAATACTGATTTTAAATGTTTTAAGTGTTCTGTTAATGAATAAGAAAATATTATAATATCGTCCATATAAACCAATACATTTGGCATGGAAGAAAATATTATATTCATTGCTCGTTTAAAAGTTGGTGGTGCGTTTTTTAGTCCAAACGGTATTCTTAAAAAATCAAAATGGCTTTGCTCAGTGGAAAATGCTGTTTTTGGAATTGATGACTTTTCCAACTAAAATATGTTGCTCGTCTTATTTTACCAAAAAGATCTTCTATATTAGGAATTGGAAATTTATCATCGATAGTTTTTTCGTTTAGTTGGCGGTAGTCTACGACCATTCTAATTTTTTTTCCTGAGGCGTCTAGTTTTTTCGGACAACCCAAATTAGTGAATTATATGGCGAATTAGAATGCTGAATAATTTTGTTTTGCAGTAACTTTTCAATTTCGGTTTCCACATCTTTTCGAAATGCTATAGGATATTTATAGTTTCTAGAACAAATAGGGTTTTCGTCTTTTGTCCTAATTTCGTGTTTTAATATGGTCGTGGCAGATAATTTATCATTTTCTTGCTTAATAATGTTTGGATAGTTACTTAATAATTTAAAAATTTCAATTTTTTCTTCTTTATTCATGTGATGTGTTTTTATGAAATTTTGAATTGTTGCTATATCAAGAGATTTAGACTTGGGACTATAGGTCGCAGGTTTAAAATCTTGTACGGCGTCAATGTTATATAACTCAAAAGGGGTGGCACTATAGGTGACATTTTTATTAGCATAGACAATACAATTAGCTTCAAAATTGTTACATTTACCGATTGATTCTCTTATCTCCACTTCATTATCTTTATATTCCTCTAAGTATGTAGTGTCATAATTCTGTTTAGTTGGCAACTTCACTATGTTAATTCCCTTGTTTATTGTAAGTCTTTTGTCAATCCAAGTATTTCTGTAAATTTATTGCTATCTTATTCTAGTATTTTATTTTGAAAATTTATTTTGGCTTTTATTTCCTGGAGTGTTTTTAGTCCTATTAAAATATCGTATTGTCAGAGAATGGAAATAGATATAGTTTAATTAATTTCTTAATGTCAGATACGTTTTCTAAATCAAAGTAAATGTATTCAGATCCACTTTTTATTCCTGCTGGGGTTTTAACTATAAATTTCTCCTAATAATGGAGTATTTCACCTATGATTTCAGGGTTTACATAATTATTTTCGGAACCTGTGGCAATTAGCCATTTTCTCTGTTTATAGTCTGAAAAATAAGGAAAATTCCTATTTATTGAATTTAGTTCCAATTGCAAGGTGGATCCTTTGGTGGAAGCTATTCTGACTCTAAAAAATTACTTATCTGAGTATATAAAGTTTTTACTTGTTTTTTTAAATATGTAATTTCATCAAAAGAGTTTTCAATTTCTGTCATCTCGTGTATTGGTTTTTGGTTAGAGCGAATTGTTCTCATAGAAACTCTTTGGTTAGTTTGTTGTTGTTGATATTTATTAGGCCATTGTTTTTGAAATTGTTGTGGCCTAGGAAATTGTTGGTAATTTTGTGGTCTTTGATTTTGATAATAGTTGTTGTGAGGCCTTGCGAAGTGTTGATAATTTGGAGGTCTATATTGTTCATAACTTTGGGATCGAGGTTTTTGAAATTTACATTTTTGATGATTTTTAAACAATTGGAAATTTGTTGTTTCATTTGTTGAAAGCTTTAGTCTGTTAAGAATTATACTGCAGTCATTTATCAACCTGATTCTTGCTTCGTCTAAGGTTTTTATTTGGAATAATTGCAAATATTCTCCAAGTTAATTCGGTACGCCTAGACATAAGGTACGTACTAGTGTTAAGTCGACCTGTGACGTAAGCTGTTCTAAAGTAGTGTCTTTGAAAGCGTTTAATTTATATTTTGTTAACACAGTTACTCGTTTTTCATAGAGTCTGTTTACAAAGTGGATGGGGTGTTCTCTATTATGCATTCGCATAGTTGTAATGTCTAATATTATGTCTTGAGCTGCCCTACTATCAGCAAAATTCTTTTTAAGAGCTTCTCGTAATTCACTGATGTTACCGCAATCATTATTATATGCTACGTGTTCTGCTGGTCCTTCTAATTTTGACATGCACGCTTTATATAGAATCCAATAATTACTAGAACATTCCGCTACATTTTCATTACAGTAACTTCCTAATAAGTAGGTATGGACTTTATATATTCGTTAGGGATTGGTTTAGACACAGGAGACATAATGTAATTGTACTCACTCTTGTTAATTCGTGGTGAAGATTGACTGCTACTGCTTCGGCTGTCTGGTGGTCTGCGAAAATTCTCTGGGCTACTAGCCGAGATGCTGTCTTTTTGGTTAACGTAGGTGGCAGGTGTAGTCCTTGAAATTTCCGTTGAATCTTGATCTGTTGTTGTCCCCAACAGTTGACTGTTGAAACAGAAGTTCAAGTTTTCAGCACAAAAGGTGATGTGCGAAAATTCTGGATACGATCGAAAGAATTATTCGCAACGTAAACTCGTCGGGTCCCACGTTGGGCGCCAGTTAAATAACTCGAATCACAAGTTACTTTTTAAAAACAATTTATTTAGGCCTATGGCCTGTTACAACTGACAAGAACACAATACACAAAGAAGATATTACAGAGCTTTAGGCTAACCGAATCCTAAAGCAACAAAGCAACTGTCTTGAATGAGTGTTCAAATCAAAATCTATTAAAACTATAGAAAGCGACCCTTATATATCGTTACAGATGTTTTCCCATTTGGAAAATCTGTTTGTCAAGTGGTTTTAACATACTAATCTTACCCTTAGGGGTAGGATGTTTACAACAACTATTTACATAACTGTCGGATGCATTTTGTTGTAGTTTTTTTTTCTTTTTTCTTTCGCATCGTCCGCTTGTGAAGCAAAATTTGATACCGGTAATCAAATTAGTTTGTTTTATCCTTTTCATTAATTTTTAATCGTAGAGCGATTCAGAGCGATATTCTTTTTTATTTATGATATTGTTTGGTTACCATGCCACCAATTTTAGGTTCTGCCCTGGATGTTTCGACGACAACCAGATAGGGGAGAAATATTCATATTAATCTTTGAGAAGTGCATTTCAAGATATGGGGAAGTTGGTTCAGTGCCAGAGCGCTATACTTTGAACATGAAGATACTCATAAATGATAATGATAATGAACATAAAAAAGGCTTGAACGTTTACATCGCACCACGTACTTTAGGATTGTTGTTTTTATTTCATTATTAATTCTAGTTTTTTTTTTATTCTTTAGGAAGATTATTAAAGTTGACTATGTCTATCTTCAACATTGTGCATATAATGAGCTTATTACAGATAAATCCAGTAAAAATACATCAAATATAATGATTGTATACATTTTAACATACAACAAAATATCCTAGATTAATATTATACAAAGATCTACTTATAACAAAAATTTAGAGAGAGAAAGAGAGAGAGGGAGAGAGTGAGATAGAGAGAGAGAGAGAGGATGATATAGCTAATCAAACTAATTATTAAATACAGCTTTAATCAGTGTATTAGACAACAACATATAGGTCTACTATTTATACTAATTTCAAATTAATTTTCTTTCACGTATTACGAAATAATGTCACTTTATGTTTTATATAAATATTAAGGTAAACAAGTGGCTGATATTCCAGAAAGATATATTGTAAATAAACTTGATTATATTTTAACATTAACTCATCATAAACATTAATCATACGATATGGAACATTCTACCGTCAAGTGAAATATTCCTACCATGACAAGTAATTAGAAAATGTTGATATCAGATAAAGTTCTAGGAATAAAAAAGAATGATTTTCCCATTAATTCCACTGAAACTTTTATTTTATGTTTTATTAGTAAAAAAAAAATTAGTTTCCAGAAATACAAATTAAATGTACAATAAAATGATGAAATTATGTATAAATTACAACAACATCTACAGACCTACCTTATTTTATTGCTGTAAAATTTTTATATCATAAAAGTTTATACTATTTTATGTTTTAATAATTTTTGTCAAAATGCTTTACTACTACCTCAGGTTTTTCCCTTTTATATTTGCAATGCTCTCTAAGAGTAGAAAGAATGTATCCTCCAGCAATGCGCCGTGCGTTTGACTTTCTTGTCATGTTTTCGTAACATACAAAAACCAATTGTGCTTTTGTTCGACTTACGTAAAAGACGTAACTTTGATCACTTTGGTTATTTCGCTTAAGGCAAGATGTGTTGTAAACATTCGTAAACAAGGCTTTTATTTATTTAAAATAAGGATTCATCGTAGAACGACAAATAGTAAAAGACCATTTTATACTTGCTTGGATATATAAATAAATTTTTCTTTGACTTGTAATAAACACGATATATTTCTTACATAAACCTACGGACTGAGTATTGCTTATTGTAAACAAGTAATTCATAAAATTTTGAGAACCGTTTAGAGAAATAATTTTTGAAAACGTTAGGAAGGAGTTGTTTAGTTTTTCAACTACTTCTATTGGTAGACATGCTCGCTATTCTTATATATATATATAATTCAAAATTTCAATCGTCAATAAAACACTTTTTATTCAACCAAATTCAAATATATTTCCTTAAACTTGTAGAGGACGACACTTGATGTTAACACAGTGTTCTTTAAATATTATTACTTTAATTTAACTCAATAATAATTAATTTTAGTCGTATGGGAGATAAAACTTTCACAAAAATACAAGGTATGCTATATAGTTTTTTCTTACCAATAAATATAGGCGTAAAATAAGTGATAAGATATGATTTTATAAGACAGCTGATCTTATGGTTTATGTGGTAGGACCGCATTTTTAACGCGTAGGTTATATTAGTTTATTTATATTGCTTGTAAATGTAATAAAAAGTATCTAAAATAAAAATTTTCCCCCACGACCTGACTTGGGATAGGTAAAATAAAAAAATTTCTAAAACTTTTTTGCATTACTTATTTTGAATAGGCCTCTTTTGTAAGCATATTCTTCTAATGAACTCCTACATTTGTGAATTTCTTTCTGAATTTGTGCATATATGAAGGATATTTGAATTTATCAAGATTATTTTCAGCTCAAATGTATTTAATTAACTTGGTTGCTATCGCCCGTGGAATGTGATGAGCATGAGAGATTCTATTTTCTTATACTTTTAGAAAAATTGCGTCCTTTCATCTACTTTCCCTTTATTCACCGTTATACTCCAGATTTTTCTTCACTGTTTGCGTTATTTTCTCATAATTCTTCTTCAACTTCTTTTCTCATCATTTTGGTATTAAATATGTATATGTTTTTATGCAAAGTTGTTATTTTACGATAATATCGTATTATGGTATTCAGTAATAATGGTATAGGATTCTTTACTAAAATATTACTAGGAACGTTTGCGGTACATACATATTGCATACATATTGCGATATATATATATATATATATATATATATATATATATATATATATATACATATATACAAGAAGTTAATAAATTAATATAAGTATTAATATAAAGTATTCTTGTTTTTGAAATATATTTAATTTATTAACTATCTTACAAGAAAACATATCACCATATTTAATATAATATACTGTATATATAAGAAGTGTATAAACTAGTAGAAGGAATTGTATAAAGGTAGAATTAGGAGAAACTATTCTTCGCATTTAAAAAATATAAAACTCATTTTAACTTCATTTAATGGTTGCAACAAGATCATAATGATCTAACCTAAGCAAGTTTAATATCTTTCAAAGTTCATAGTAGAGGCGTAGACCTATTAATTTGGGATGCTGCTGCGACAACAGAGTCCTGTGGGAAATCTATACTGTTGAATTAAAGAGTTGCCGTCGTAAATATTGTACGGGAATTGCCATTGAATTGTCTAAAACCTCGCTTTATCGACAACTTGAATCTATCTTTTAACTTCTACTTTTTAATAAAAAAAAGATTTTGTGAAGTCGGTATATAGTCAATGTTTTCATTTCTGTAACGAAACTTTAATATTATTTGCATAATTATGCCTTAACATTGTCCGGTTAATTCCTATTGATTTTACTCTAATATACTGTAATTCGCGTATTTATATATCACAGTAGCTTCAATTTAACATTTATTTATTATGAAACTTAACATTTAGATGACAATGTTTATATTAAATAACTTTGATAAGCAGAGAATTGTTGTAAAGGTTACTTAAAATAGTTATAAACAAACATATTATATATTATAATAACAAAATATAACTAAAGTCGTATGGAATTTATTAAACTTTCACCATCGGAACTCATAAATAAATGTTTTACTAATCCTGGGGCATGAAGTAAATGTATATCCATTGCTTATAATTCGGAGTAGTGTCATTACTACTAAATACATAACTCTGTTTCTTCTCCAGAATTTTATGATTTATGAATGTCTTGGTAGAATGTTTGTTATACACACAATGTTAGTTGCACGAGTATTCTTAATAATTGAGGCTAGAAAAGGGCGATTCAAAAAGAGCGCCGGTTTTGATATATCAATTTAAGAGATTTATTTTAATGAAAAACTAAAATTAAATACATCAACATTTTCATCTAACCTTCCGAATTCATGTATGAAAAATTATGTCATGCATGTGTCCTCTTCTACTGCGCTGGCACGCAAAAACTTTTTTCATGAAATTCGCTATCACTGTACATGTTTCCACTTCTGTTAACCCATAAAATTTCATCCTTCAAGTAATTGATGTTTCGTGGTTTTTTGACATAATCTAATGGTTTCAGATGACTCCAAAGATGAAAGTCACACGACCTTTGGTGGCCATTGATGGTCTGAATCATGTGAAATGATGCAATCCTCGAACCGTTGAGGGAACAACACAATTTATTCGCGGGCAGCGTGGCAGGTGGCACCGTCCTGCTGAAATCACAACTAGTCAATGTCTATTCCATTCAAATGCGACCACACTAACTCCCTAATCATTGTTCGGTATAGGTCGTTATTTACTGTCACGACGTGTCCTCCCTGATCTTCAAAAAAATAAGGCTTGATGACGCCACCCTACCAAAAGCCATGCCAAAATGTCAAACGCTCTGCATACATTTCCTTTTCTTTAATCTTGCGAATGTTTTCTGAGCCCCAGATACGGTAGTTCTGGTTATTAACAAATCCGTTTAAGGGCACTTGAACGCTGCAGATTTATTTGTTTACGAACCGGGCAGATTATTTTGTTTATTTTCGGTGCGAACTGTTGATTCGTCCGGTGCTTCTTTACGTTCTAGAGTACCGCGAGTTCGCCTGGCAGTAACCGTATAACTCTCTCCACTCTGATAAAACGTTATAACGGTTAACACTCGTTGTGCACAAATGAACGTCTTCATGGTTAGACACAGAATGCAAGGACGACTGAAATACCAGCTGTGTCAACAATCGAAATTCATTTATATGTAATTCTTTTGCAACCGGGCTCTGCGAACCCGTTTATTGTGAAGTCAATTCAATTAAAACTGTTCAAAAATTTCCTTTTTATTGCTTCTATTGTTTTATATAACTATAATTTTATATTTATTAATTTTCATCTCTAAAATTTGTATCAATGATTCAATACACATCACAGACTATTTAATTCGAAAATATTTATTTATAATGTCTGTATCTATTCAAACCCACTTCAGATATACTACTGCATATCTCATATATAGTATAAACCTATCGAATAAAAATTTCCTTTTTACATTAAATGTTACTCGCACAAAAACCTACATTTTCATAAAGCATTCAAATATAAAATGTCAATGAATTTGAGTAATTCTTTTTTAGTTTTTAGATTAGATTATTGCTTAGCGTATCTGTTGACGGTTTACATAGGTATTGAGAAAAACGTAACTTAGATATTTTCAAATGACAGAGTGTTTTACAAAGCTACATTCTTTTTCTAATACATATTTTTTGTCACGTGTTGATTATTTCCAATAATCATAATGTATCTATGACACAATGTATTTCTTCAACAGTAAGAAGAATTTGTTAAAACTATATCAACATCAGCAATGTACTAAGTAGGTATAAAGAGATATTAATGTGTTTATAAGAGTACAATGAGGTAAGAAACGTTGGCAAATTGAGTAAAATAACTAGGTTTTAAAAATTTTGTTGTTTTTAAAAGTTTTTCTTTTGAAAACTTAATTAGTAATTTCAGTAGTTTAACACTTGTAAGGCATAATGTACCCAGACTGTGTAAACAAGTCTCAGGTTTTCAAATATTAGTTTAATACGCCTCCTGCAGGTCTGAGATAAGGGGTGTTGACAATAAACTCTCTCACAAAATTTGCTGTTCCATATAGTAAGCAACCTTACAATAAATTCTAGTTTAACCTTAATTTTTACCAATATAGTTATTACAAACCTATATATATATATATATATATATATATATATATATATATATATATATATATATATATATATATATATATATATTATTATAAATAGTGGTTTTATAAAATACATATCACTTAATGCAATAGTAGTTCTTTACTTAACAACAGACATGTGAAATGCTTTGAGATTCACGTGAAATGCTTTGACGTTTATGTGCCCTCGTTACTCATACGATACATGTCTGGTTACGCTATTTGTACTTTTGACATTCACTAACAAAATTATTTAATCCTGATATTAAAACACTGCAAATAAAGAGGTTTTCTTAGTACCCTAATCTTTTATTTTTTCATCCCCTTATTCATTATGCTTTAAAATTATTTTTATTTTTATTAAAAATCCGTTGAATCCTCGCTGTGGCATTACATTAAAACACGGTCATCCACGCTCCTTTTCATAATAATGCAATAATAAATAATCTCTGCCCTTCATAATTATAAGCCGAACACTTCAGGTGCTTTTATTATTCGATGTACCCCCCCCCCCCAAGTTGAACCCCGAAGGAGGCAATCTAATGGGTTCAAAAATATTTGTGCGCCTCTGATCTAGCTGACACCATGAGAGAACCTATGGGTTCCCTCTCTTACAATCGCATGGGTTCACCCAATGTGTACGTGCCTTAAGACGTCAGTGTTAGCTCTCGTGGTATGTTATAGCAATATGTCAGCTATAGAAATGTACTGTGAATTTACATATTATATTTCATATGTATTACATATAAATGTGTGAAGTTTACACGTTTTGTATGAAGTATAATAATTCGTTATAATAGGCCTACCTATTTCAAAAATATTATAACAATGAACCACTCACGAGAAGTATTGTATTCAATTCCTTCTTCTAGTTCACATTTTTCTAATACATATTGTTCAAATTTTGAATCTTTAATGAATACAATTTACTCACAATTTCAGGTCCAAATATATATATTTTTTTAAAATTTGTTTCTATATAATTATTGTTAATAGAGTTTTTCAAATATCATTTCATGAATTAAATTTATAGAAATCATTTATTTTTATATGGGAGAAAATCATTTCACAAAAGTATCGAAGTGCGCAATATAGTTATTTCATTCTATTTGTCCTAATATAAGTGATAACATATAATTTCATAAAACCGCTAGTTATGTGGTAGAACAGCAGTTTGAACCCATAAGGCATATTACTTTATTTATAGTATTTGTAATTATTTAATTAAAAGTGACTAAAATAAAAAGGAGGATTTGATTTAAAAACATTTTTGTTTATATTACTTGTTTTTTATTTTACTAAAGTATTACTTTACACGCTTTTAAGTTCACACGCCCTAATTGTAGGAAATAAATGTTTTTTATGGATTGAATCCTTCCTATAAGTTAGGTGCTCACGCTCTTATCTGCATGGCGCGAGGTGACGTAACTGCGCTTCGACCCCACTTTGTTTCTCCCTCGTGTTATCTATAGACATTCATTTTGTATTGGTATCAGAGATAAGCATGTACCCAAGTTACATTGCACATGGTAACTAAATAAATAAATCCAACGAACGTGTTCCAACGAACGTGTTCCAACGTTTCTAATAAAAGGTAGAATTATACGTGATGGATACACGCACACGCAAGAAACCACATGCACACCACTGTAATTGTCCCATATCTAACTACATGAAAGCTCATTTCTACCGGTTGAAAATGTTGAATGTTGATGATAAATTACTTATATTACACCCCTTATTTTGACCATGAGTTTTTAAAATTTTACATCGTTTATATATTAAGATGATCTTCTTTTATAAAAGAGTGAAAACTAAAGTTCAAACTCGATTATCTTACTCATTGTTTTCTACTTATTGTTGTTATGTCTGGGTCAAGTATCATTATCACGCATAGCTGTCACAATGGTGGAGGGATTGACTGAACGTGAGAAAGGATGAAAGAAGTTGTGAAGCGCAGTCTTATCTGAAAACAAAACTATTTATAGTTTTGATAGATAACACACGATACATAAATGTAGCACTATATATTTACCAACACACACACATACAAATACATATACAAACCTCTTACTCTGTTTATGTTGTATGATTCACAACTGTAATACCCCTTGGTGGATAGTTTGAAGTTGTACTAATTTTTTTCCGGGTGAGAAACCAATTATGGTTATCATCACCAAGGCTGTACTTGAAGCATGCATTTCACCGCACAATAAAGTATAAAAATTGATTGATGAAGTTTTAAATAAGTAAAGACATAGTCCAAACGTAATATTAACACGTCGTATTCTATGACTGCTCTCCCCACATTCACATCACAGCGGTTTAACGACCTTAGCTTGATGATTCAAGCTAATGTTTTCATTAGTGTCGCATCCTGTTTTCTCGAACGTCGGGAAAATGGTGTGTTTTGATTGAGCAACTTGAAATTCTTAGTGAGACTTGGTAAATCCACCACAAAGGCCCATTCTCTCCTAATGCAAGTTTATGAGGAAGAATGTATGTCACGGGTTTTTGAGTGGTATAAGCGATTAAAAGAACAAGGGGAAGATGTTGATGATGTCCCACGCTCAGGACTGTCATCAACTTCGAAAATAGGACTGTCAATAATTTCGAAAATCGATGAAATCATTTAGAAAATTGCGAATCTTCTTCGTAAAGATCGTCGGTTAATTATACGTGGATTGAAATAAACTGTATATATATATTTTTTAGGAGTCAGTTCGACAAATTAAACATGGATATTTCAACATGAGAAAAGAGTGTGCCAAAATGGTACCCAAAAAAATAACGAAAGAACAAAAAGATTAGAAATTTGCTCTGACATCTTGAAAAACATCAAGCAGGATCCTAAACTGTTGGAGAGAGTCATTACAGGTGACGAATCATTGTTTTTGCATATAATCCAAAAATTAAACATCAATCAATGCATTGGAAAAGCCCAAGTTCACCAGGGCTGAAGTGATTTCGAATGTCGAAATAAAAGTACAAGGCCACTCATAAACATTAATTGGGTTCCAGATAGGCAGACTGGGAATAATGAGTACTATCTTAAATAAAGAGGTTTTGGGTACCTTTCGTGAGCGAATAAGAAGAAAGCGACCAGTGTTGTGGAAAAACAAGCCTTTGATTCTGCATCAAGACAACGCTCCCCCTTACAGTGCACTGATTGTGAAGTCATTTATGTTCAAACATGGTATTCTTGAATTGGAGCATCCACCCTACTCATCTGATCTTGCCCCGTGTTACTTTTTCATGTTCCCAAAAGTGAAGGAAGTTTTAAAAGGAACCAGATTTAGTACAGTGGAACTTTTTTGATAGTAACTTGAAACACTGTTTCTAACAATGGAAAATTTGAATGGAGATGTGTAGAGATAGGGTAGGGGAGTATATTGAACGGGTTGAAGCAAAAGTTGAAATCAAAATAAAATTGAGTAAGTAACAAAAAAACTCGCTACTTTATAGCCACACGTTGTATGTGTTCTATAAAGCTAAACGTTTTTTTCTGACAACTTACAATATACGCTTTAGAAAATTGATAGTAAGATACAGATGGTACAAAGAACATTCCAACGTGAAAAATCCATTAATACTTTTAATAATAAGCTATTAAAGCAATAGCTCATTAAGAATTACTATTAGATTCTATAGTGAGGTCTAACCTTTTCCTCTATAATATGGGATTTTCTTGGAACTTACTCATCACTAGAAGGAGCAATAAGTCCTTCTAATATCGGAGGGTTATTTCATAACACCACTTTAATTTGGATTACGATGACATGGATTCGTAAAAACTGTTTGTTTCTTACTTTACTCAATAAAATTGCCTCAATAACCTTAACAATAATAGTTGTGATACCTACATCTTTATAAGTTGAAAATGCGGCTGCTTTTATAGTCTTCTGAAACCTGAGGTACATAAAACCCAAGACGACAATGAAAAGTGCAGAGAATTTTTTTATAAACATAGTTCGATAATTGTTTTATACATAATGAATTATGAATACAAATTTTCAATTCTACAGAATCATACCTGGAACTTTTAATCAAATTTAGATCAATCTTCAAAGATACAAAAATCAATACTTTCTTGTACCTTCATACTTAATATTGGTTGGGGATTGGCAATCTCCTGATGTTCCATTCAAGCAAAACTAAAAGACATACCGTCGAAATTGTGATTCAATAGTACAAGTTCGGTTCAACGTTTTATAGATCAACACTACACCTTGAACGACCTTACATACAACTTTTTTTAACAACTTGGATCCTCTTCTCAATGTATTTAACCCACAGCTTGACTTTCTAATGTATTTACCCTTTCAAACACTATTTTATTAGTTTAAATAGTTAAGCACCTTATCGCTCTTTGTAAGTAATAGTTAAATAATTGCCTATACTCGAAAAAGTTATGGCATTTGGGGGATTGCCACAGAGTGCTACAACTTTTGTGTTATTACAAAGCTATTTGAAAAAACTAATAATAATATCTGTATGAAGCAACTGTAGCGTGATGTTTATTTTTAAATAAATAAAACCTCTAAACCACAAATAACTTTTATTATAATCCTTATGTACATTTCAATTGCCCAGCAATCATCTTCAGAGGTATTTAAAAAATACAACTAACTTTAAACAACATAATACAACAAATATATAGACATAAACCAGTCAATTCGTTAGCCTACCATTCGATATAGATTTAAAGTTAGTTGTATTTTTTAAATACCTCTGAAGATGGTTGCTTGGCAGTTGAAATGTACATAAGGATTAAAATAAATTTTAAAATAAAATTTATTTTCTTCTCTGTACCATCTTTCAACCTTCTTTTAGAGCTGCTAATGCAAATTGTGTCTTGCATAATATTAAGGGACGGCTTTGTACGCCTCCTATGTCGACATTAATAAATTGTAAGAGAAACAGTGCTTGAGAATTAGTAATATAAATCTATGAATTTTAAAGGTATTTATATTATAATACAACTTATATTCTTCTCTTATAGTTTAATCGTCAAAATTCTACTCTTATTTAAGAAGTTCTGATAAAAGTGAACATAATTTAAGTTTAAAAACCAAGTGATATTACGTAATTCTAATTTTGTAAACTGTTTCTTAAAAATGTTCTACACTACCAGATGTATATTTTAGTTTGATATTATATGTTTTCTTTCTCAATTTAAATAAATCTCCTGTTAATTAGAAAAAAATTTGTTATTAGGAAAATGCTCTTCCTCGAATATGAATTTCAGGTTAGCATACGTTCATGTAAACTAGTAAACATACGAAAAGAAAAATTATAATTATAATAGAATTATAATTATTTTTTTCATCAGCAAAAAAACAATTATTTCATTTACTTTTTAATATTTATTTATAATGAATATACATTTACTAGTATAATTCACCCACTTATCGGTGGGTATAACAAATTTTACAAACGTTCAAGTTTTCCTGTTGTAATTCAAAATTCAAGTCGATAACGCTACATCTCAGAGAGTAAAGACCGACAAAGATAATGATGCGGCATCAAGTTCGTTCGTATTTCAACCAGCTTTGGTAATATGTTCTTGTGAAATACTACCCTTATTATTTTTAAGTAGGCTACCGTTACAAACGGTGACAAAAATAATGCATCGGATAATGAAACTTTAAAGGAAAGGTGTTGTAACATTATTTTAGGCAAAAATGTTACAAATTACAGCAGCTTCACAAAATAAAACGAGATATTAGTTTAAAAATATAAAATTAAAAAAAAAATTGTAAATTATAATGTAAATTATACTGGTTGAGATATGAAATCCACAGGCATGTCATTTAAAAATGCGCCGAAGCGTTACGCAGAAGTTTAGGAATCGCTTTGTAGGCTTTAAGTTTCCTCTTTGGTTGGTGGTCGTGGAACCATGCACACGTCGTAAGATGGGCGTAGCAAAATGGATTTTTGTTTGTTTTGATAGTTTCAATTATGTAAAAGTATAATTTACTATTGTATTTTATTTCAAGAAATGTTGCTACACTAATATTCAACACCGGGCGAGGTTATCAATCAACTCAAATCCAAAATGCTGAATGGTGAGATCTGATCCCGGAGTCATGTTGTACATCGCAAATTCCAGTTCAGATAAGTTCTAATTTTAACATAATGTGATATAAAATCATAGTTTAACTTTCAAATTAAAAATGTCACGGCAAAACAGTACAAGTTTTTATATGACGTAATATCAATTTTTTTAACTGTTGAATAAAACTAAATTGAAATGTATTTTATTTTAAATAGAAGCAATCTCTTTGTGGATATCATATGCCATAGCCATAAATTCTAAAATAATACAATGTTTGGATAAATTCATGGCCTGTTAAGAGAATGTAAAGCCAGATGTAAAAATAGTGTAAACGTTTCAAATGTATGTTCTCTCCTTCATATTTTTGTGAAATTCTGTGTATTAAAACTTGATTTATTTAAATTCAAATTTTTTTATTATTTATTGAAAGCACCATTCTTAAATTCAATTTAATTCTTGACTTTGCTGGTCAATTAAATAATTATGTAACAAATAACTGCAATATTTAACTTCTATAATTCCTTAAGAATTATATTTAAAAAATTTACCATTAGCCATTAGCTCCTTAAATATTAAAGTTGCGTATTTAGTGATGAAATAGGTTTGGGATGATCTTTGATATATGCACATTACTTTTAGATATATTGGCAAATAAAATATTGCCAACAATATGTAAATAATTGATTAAAACGCACTTATGCACACAAAAAAATAAATTAATATTCATATATACTTTTGTACACAGAAAGTGTACAGCCGTTGAAAACCAATATATTACAGCATGTAAATTCTAAAGTTGGAATTAAAATTAAATTACAAATATGAAGATGCACTTAACATGTGTATAATATTGTGTCCTTTCACTTAGTAATTGGAATAAACCTTTAGAAAACAATATCAATAGCACATCGGTACAATATATTACAGGTAAAATATTAAATTAAAACCAATACAACAAAAAAAACACAATACAGAATAACTAATAATACGAGCTACCTAAGGGTAAAACCTTTGTACATTTTAATGGCAATACCATCATCATCAGTGGGTCTCATTACAAGGTATATATGTAGAGAGAGTGTGAACTTACTGAAAAACTGTAAAAGAGTCTTCAGCTGTACCAGAAATTGGAAAAGTACCAGTATTATTTGATAGATGTATGAAATGTAATTGTTTTTAAAAGTTGTCTTTGATAATTTTATACAAACCTTGTTGCCGTTATCCCAATAATCTCCTAACAAATTATATGAGCCTTTTTATATCCCTGTTTTTTTTTAATATTTAACGTTTTTGGAGTTAGCCTTATTATTAGATTTAAACCCCTTGAAAGTCTTGGCAAAATATACAATTAGGTACGACAACGGAAAAAAATATTAATTGAAAATAGCGAACCTGAGTATCTAAGATAGGGCGAAATAAGATACAGAACTATCTGTGTTTGCGGATGATCGCTCGCTAAAACTTTCAGATTTAATTGCTCTGGAGAGAAAAAATCCCTGTGATCTCATATATTGGCATTCAGATTTGTTTTATATTAAGAAATTTTATATATTTTATTCTTATACTTAATAACTCTAAAAATAACATAACCTCTCTCTTTTGTTGGTCTTCATTTGTATTAATATTAGGTTTGTTGGAAGTAATCAAAAACCACCCCTCCTTAATGCCACTATTTAAAGTAACGGAAATTTACACTCAGGTTTGCTCATGTTATACTGAACATTTACTGCTGGGCTTAAGCTACGCTCACCTCTGATTCTAAAGGTGTCAAGTTGTTTATGAATAAAACATATATTGTATCGAATAGCACCCTGGAGTATTCATAACTTATTCAAGCCTTACCGCAACTTGTATTCCCCGACATAAAGTTTCGTCTCTGATTTACCCTGCGCAAGGGTTTTCCCTCTCTTTCTATACACTCTCTGTTTCTCTCCTCTCCCTCTATCTCTCTTTTTCCTTCTCTCTCTCACTCTTCATCTCTCAGAAACGACGAAGAAAAAAAAGAGAAATAGGAATAAAAATAATTTTTTAAAATTTTTGTCATATACAGTAAAACCTACGAATATGTAACTGTTTTTTTTTTTTAATATGATATTGTTTGGACAGGCAAACACTGTACTCTATCATTTAATAGATTTAACCTGAAGTTTTCTGAAAATTAAATATTGATTTATATATATTATAACATAAATTCCCTTGGGTTTTATCTATGTTATTTCAAATTTGTGAGTTTAATTGTTGCTGATGAATTAATTGTTTTAAAGTGTTGGGCGCCAGTTTACCTAGTGTTCGACTGAAAATTTTAATTAGACATTTTTCTTATATTGTATAATTGTAAATTATACTTCTTATCACTATGACCTACCTTTATTTTTATTATTTTGATTCACTTCTTCTTTATAAGAGGGCAGCCAAATTACTTAATTAGAGTAGGCATTACAAAGAAATACTAAAATTTTTAGATATAACAATTTCTTTAATAGTCCAGAACATTATTAATTACTGTTGCCAGTTAAATACAAAGTAAAAACGTTAAATTTACATTTAATTACACAATTATTTCAGACTATATTGTCGAACCAAAATCTTATAAGGTAAACAACCTGTTATTTATTTTCATTCGCTTAATTTAATATTATCATCGATCTTGGCTTCCACCAATCAAATTTGAAATTCGTACGTTATTTTTTTTAAAACTATCCGTTATTTTTGAAAGTTTGCAGTAAAACTGTCCTATAAATTATTATTATTATTTTTTTTTAAGTTTACGTGACACATCCGTCGTTCTCTCCCGTCCCTTTCAACTTTCTGAATCCTAACAAGAAACTCTACCCCATTCCTCTAAAAGTTTTACAAATTTTTTAATTCCTTAACTACTTTTTCAAATTTTTTTTTATGTATTTCTTTGTCGGCTTTTACTAAGTCAACTTTTGCAAGTATTGCTTACTGTTAATGTTTAGTTTTTATTTTATTTTTTTTAATATTTATAAATTTAACATTATAATATATATAAATCCAGTAAAGCCTAAAGACATAAAAATAAGTTATCTTTCTTTTTAAAAATCAGAAAATTCAATTATTGAGCAACAACGATTCAGTTTCAGGTATAAAAATTGAAAACTGACAAAATTGTGATCTATAACATTGTATGAGGATGTATAGAAATTACACTTGTAATTCGTAGTTTTTTACTGTTCTCAAGTTGAGACTCAATGCTTTAAAAAGGAACTGTTTCATATGTATTTCATCAAGATGGATATAATGAATAGGCTAGTAGTTGTATTATTTGGTACCATAATAAACAAAACTAAAGTTAGGATATTACAAATTGAGAAGTATTGGGAATATGCGCTGAAAATGAGTATCGACACGACCTTCAAAAACACGGCTGGTAGATTTTTCTACAAGAGCATCGGAGAAGAATACATGCAGTTCAAGTCCCTGAGAGGATGGAGGAATATCCTACCTCTAGAACTTAAATACTGATATTCAATCGTCGATCAGATAGATTCCCTAAGGCGAAATCTGTATGTTGCTGATTTGTGGCTGTCAAATCAACGAAAACCAGTCACCTAGCATGACTCACAAAGTACGATTTATGGGGTGCAACACTATGTAGAAACATAGGCTGTGGCAGGAGCTATAGGCAAATGATGTTATCTCTCTTAGCATAAAGTTTTAAGTAACATTGGCAGTATCTAAAATATGCTTTACAAAGTATTATCGCCTACGTAAATATTTATTGATAAAACCATCCAATAATATATGTCCATTTAACTTATGCTACAAACTAAATTGTTTCCATGTTATGATTTTTATTTATACTTTATTAAATCCTGACTATAGATGACAGTACGGACTAGTGAAAGTTTTAATTGTTGAAACAGGTAACATTCTCTTATATACAACTTTACCGTAACATTTTCTCTAAGAATAAAAGAATATTAACAAGAATATCTCTATTGAAGTTTCACAAAATCAAATGTTATTGAACTACAAAAATTAATAAATGTATTTGTAAATATACTAAACATTTGTGTTTGAATCAAACGTTTGAGGCTTGGACAAATGCTTGATCCATGTTACCATTAATAAGTAAAAAAACAAACAAATTTTTTAACATGAGTACGAGATTTCTTTCAACTTCTACTTGACAATGTATGCAGGATTCGTGCTTAATATAATTAACTAAGCAAATTATAACGCTTCTGAAGGTTTTTTTTTATAAACTAATATCATCACAAAATAAACCATACAATGCAATGCTGTGTTAAATGGCGATTTATTGTCAATTGCAATACCATTAATAAAATAAATTTGCAGTAATTTTCTATGATGATAATACATTTTAATTTTAAATAAAATCTACAAAATGAAATATTTACATAGATAATGCGATGATGTTTAATAAGGAAGGTTTTTTATTTTGCAAATTAATGTTTTTGGAAATGTGCACTAGCATGATATTTAATATGTAGGTTTTTTTCATTTAAATATTTCATTTTATTTAAATGATAAAGTGTCCATTCCTATCGCCTGTCTGTTAACAATAATTTCCACATAATAAAGATAAAGAAACCTGTAATTATTACAATTAACAGTAAACAAAACAATACAAGTAAGGAGTATAATATTGCCAATTAATAATACTATTTACATTAAAGCAAACACACTAAAATTAAGTCAGCTCCTATTTAAAGCAACAATGAAACATTGTATTTAACTTTGTTTTTATTTTATAATTACAGTTATTATAAATATGTATATTCATATGTAAGAATAATAATATTAAGGGACAAAATAGAAAGCCAATTTCCTTGGAATTTTCCATTTTCCTTTCTATGTTTGCTGTCGGATTATTATTTTTGTTTTGTACTATTAATAGGTTTTAAATTATTCCGTCGCTTGCATTGTGTTGAGTCTCTTTTCCTTTTCTTGTGCATTGTCCATATGTGAAGCAAGGTTTGATACCGTTAATCCAGTTGGTTTGTTTTATTCTTTTCATTCATTATAAATCGTAGAGCGATTCAGAGCGATATTCATTTTTATTTATGACATTGTGTGGTTACAATGGCAACAATTTAATGTTCTGCCATGGATGGTTCGACGACAACCAGAGGTGTGGAAGAGAAAATATCATATTAATTTTGAGAAGTGCATTTATAGATATGGGAAGCCTGTTCAGTGTTACAGCACCAAACGTCGAACATAAAAATACTGAGTTCGAATCCGACCTGGATCCCCAAAATGTTTGTAATTTAATTATTGAATAAATTTTTTTAAAAAAAACTGTGTTAACATCAATTGTCATCCATTATAGGTTAAAAGAATTTTGATCTTGAGTAAATGAATAAAACAGTATTTTATTAACGATTGAAAATTTGTAGATATAGACCAATAAGGAGAGTGAGGTAACAGAAGTAATTGTTTAAAGTATTATAATAAAAGATAGTTGTTATGTAACTTTATTGTAGCTAGGCCTAAACGCTCTGATAACAATGAAATTTTCGTTATATTTTATAAGACATTGTAAACCAATTGTCACTTTATTAATACCGTTGTATTATGGTCTTCAATGTCTATTATTTACTTTCATTAATTATTGGCAATCGGGATCATTAAAATTCAAAGGGTCTCATACAGTTTATTTATTGTAGCGTATTAATTATAATTTAGTCCTTTTAAAATTTGTTGATAAATAGTATTAAAATAATAGAATTAATATCACAATCAAATGCACTTTATGGTTATTATAAAGCACCTAATAATTAGGCTAAAAATTATTGTTGTGTCTATAGAAAATGACTCGTAGCAGTTCAAATAGTCGTAATCAATATAAAGCTGTAAAGTACCGATTGAACAGTAAGGGTTGTGTACAATGTTTAAACTGTTACATCGCACTTCGTACTTTAGATTGTTGTTTTTATTTCTTCATTAAAGCTGGTTATAATTTGTTTCTTAATGAAAATGACCAAAACCTTATATATTTTTCTATATCTTTGAAATATAGGAAAACAAATGTAATAGAATACAGATAAAATTTAATAAAATACTTAACTTTTAACGATTCATCCCAATTGAACATATAACAAAAGTCTAGACCTATATTTTACAATGGTCTACTAACAATATAAATTAAGAGAGAGATATAACTTACTGTTACGCCAATAATAAAGTAAATCTTTTTTTAACATTTACAACAATATGGAATTTTCTAAGAGTCAAGCGAAATATTCCTACCATTAAAGGTCATTAGAATATGTTAATGATAGGAAATAAGTACTGATTTTCCATACATTCAATTGAAACTTTTGTTTTACGTTTTTATTCGATAAAAAAATTATAGTTTGCAGAAATAAACTTTATATATATATATATATATATATATATATATATATATATATATATATATATATACAATAAAATTATACAACTCATATAAATTACAAAACATTTTTACTTATATTTTTTTGTTGTAAAATCATTATGTTTTAAAATTTTATAATATTTTATGTTTTGATTATTTTTATCAAAATGGTTTTCAATTGCGTCTTTTTCCCTTTTATATTTGCAATGCCCTCTAAGAGTAGAAAGAATGTATCCTCCAGCAATGCATAGTGCATTTGACTTTCATTTCATATTTTCCTAACGTACAAAAACCAATTGTGAATTTGTTCGATTTACGTAGAAGACGATCACTTTGGTTATCCAAAACATCATTCTATTTATTTCCCTTAAGGCAGACGTTCTGTTGCAGACATTTCTTTTGTCCATTATCGTAAACTTTGCTTTTATTTATATAAAATAAGGATTCATGGCAGAACGAAAAATAATAAATTATAATTTTAAACTTACTCAGGTTATATAAATAAATTTTCCTTAGATTTGTAGTAAACATATTTCTTACTACAACCTAGGGATTTGATAAACTTTATTATTTTAGAAATTCATTCACAGATATTGAGAACCGTTTAGGGAAATAAATTTTAAACACATTAAGCATAGTGGTTTAATTATTCGACTTCCGTGAGTTCATTCTTTCCAGACACACACACACACACACACACACACAAACACACACACACAAACACACACACACACACACACACACAAACACACACATACACACACACACACACAATATATATATTTATTTATTTAGTTAGATAGTTAGTTATATATCCTATTCAAATATTCAAACGTCAATATAATACTTTTCATCCATCCACTCAAGGTCAAACACATATTTTTTTACTTTTAGTAGATCACACTTGATGTTATTATAGTTGAAAAAAATATTATTCCATTAATTAAATATAATAAATTAACTTTAGTTGTATATAGGAGACAAACCTTTAGCAAAAGGACAAGGTATGCAATACAGTTTTTTCTGTGAATTTAGTGTAGAAATAAGTGATACCATACGATTTCATAAAACAGCTGATTTTATCTTATAGCTTATGGGGTAGAGCAGCAGTTTTACGCGTAGTTGTTACTTTATTTATATGCATTGTAAATGTTTAATAAAAGAGTATTTAAAATAAAAGTATTCTTTCTCGACCTAAATTGGAATTGACTTTAAAACATTTTTGTTTATATTACTATTATTATTATTATTTGTTTTTATTATTATTATTATTATTATTTGTTTGTTTTATTATATGTTTTATTATTATTTTTGCATATTCTTCTAATACGTTCCTACTTGCACGTAATGAATATCTTTCTGAATCCGTGCCTATTTGAAGTATCTTCTAACTCATCAAAATTAATTTCTGCTCAATGGTACTTATTACCTTGGTTGTTATCTTAGTAGCTTATGAACACCACGAGACATTCAACTTTGTTCAGTAGATTATTTACATTTAGAAAAACTTGGGTCCTTTTATCTAATTTCGTTTAATACACCGTTATACCGCAGACTCTCTTTCGTTATTTGCGTTATTTTAATAAACCTTCATTTCTCAACCTTTTGTTGTTAAATATTTATATGTTTCTATATATGTTTTTATGGCGCTATGACATGAATGTGTTAATAATAAGACTTTATGTAAATAAGTGTTTATGGTGGAAATAAGTTTTTGTTACAAAATAATTGTTTGGAGTAATTCTTGTGTATTTCGTGGGAATCACTAAATTCTTTCTCCTGTGATATACAACCAAGTAAAGATGTTTGTATTATGAGTACAGCATCTTCTACCACCAATACGATACATCCGAGTAATTGTGAAGAGTTTCCCTCTTGTAAAGTGAATTTTAAGAGATAGTTGAAAAGAAAGATAAGAGATTGGCATGGTGATCAGGAGGTTTTCGGGTTTATCTCGTTTGTACTAGAACTAAAGATTTGTAGATAGAACATTGGATTCCACTTTATCATGTTAATGATAATTTCAACATTTCAAGTATTGAACAGGTAGGTATAAAAAGTATAAAAAGCTGTTCTACCACATAACCTATAACATAAATTCAGCTCTTTTATGAAATCATGTGTTGCCAATTATTTTAAGCTAAATACAATGAAGTATCTGTATGCATACTTTGACCATGTTAAAAAGTTTTTCTCCCATATAAAACCAACATTAAGTCGTTAAATATAATTATTGAAGTAACATTTTAAAAAATGTATTAAAACTAAGTGCTATCGATTACAAATTTTACAAAATGTATTTAAACTTGAGAGGATGATAAAAAGAATTTTATTTAAAATTGAACAAGAAATATATAAAAAGAGTATAAACTAATAAAGGAAATTGAACAATGTGGAATAGGAAGAAATTATTCTTTGCAATAAACAAATGCAAAAACCTTTTCATTTTTTTTAATGTTAGGAAAAGATCATAATGATCTAACCTGAACAAGTTTAATATCTTTCGAAGCTCATATTAGAGACGTAGATCTATTAATTTAGAATGTTGCTGCGACAACAGAGTCTTGTAGGAAATCTAAACTGTTGAATTAAAGAAATGTCGTCGTAAATATCGTTCGGGGATTGCCGTTGAATTGTCTAGAACCTATTTCTATCGACAACTTGAATCTATTTTTAAATTTTTTTTTGTATTTGAGAAAAAATATTTTGTACAGTCGGTAGGAGTTAGTTGCACGGGAGTTCTTATAACTTACCCGATACGAAGCTAATACAATTGGAATAGATTAAATGTTATGTTTGTGAAATCATGAACCAGTCATGATTTTTATTTTGTTTATATTTAAATCTAGCTTCTAGTGTTTTATATTACTATAAATTCATAGCTATTAACTTTCATCTGCCCAATTCTGATGTAACACTGCATAGACTAAGAAATTTGAAAATATTTATTTCGGTCTTTATCTTTACAAAACCTCTACAGATATTGTAGGCAATATATATATATATATATATATATATATATATATATATATATAAAGTAAATATATGAATTGTAAATTCGATTATAATTCTTGTATTTGTATTTTGACTTAGTTCTTTATTAATACACAAGAATACATATTGCGATATATATATATATATATATATATATATATATATATATATATATATATATATATATATATATATACTGAGGTTATTCAAATACTAGAATTATTTATTAATTTTTATTTAAAGCTTTTCGTTGTTAATCAGTGCCAACATCATCACGAATGAATAATATAATAATGCAAGATATAAAACATATGTTAAATTTAAAACAGCAGTGTTGCCAATTTTTGTAAATTGCCAAATTCAATAATGTTATTGCTCTTTTTTTAATTATACAAGAAAACTTATATAATATATATAGTATAAATCGATAGGATAGTTTTAACTGTCGCAGCGAAATAGCGTCAGCTGACCAGTAGTAAAACAGCTGTGTGGACAAAATTTGATATTTCCGGTATAGTTTTAAAAACTTAATTAAGGCTGACGTTGTGAGAGACCGAGATTAGCGAGTAATATAGTACTATAGTGATGCAATAGTACAAGTTCGGTTTAACATTATATAGTTCATTACTACCCCTTGAACGACCTTGCTTTGAGTTACATTTATCTGTTTGTAACAACTTGGATCCTCTTCTCTAAGTATTTAACCCACAGCTTGACTTCCTAATCTCTTTACCTTTTGTATGTAATTGTTAGTTAAATAATTGCTTATAATCACGCTTAAAGCTCAAATCCTACTTAAGGATTACTTACTTCTTGTAATATTTAAGGATTACTTACTTCTTGTAATATTTAAGGATTACTTACTTCTTGTAATATTTAAGGATTACTTACTTCTTGCAATATTTAAGGTTTACTTACTTCTTGTAATATTTAAGGATTACTTACTTCTTGTAATATTTAAGGATTACTTACTTCATGTAATATTTAATTAATTAAAATGTATTGAATAAAGTTTTAATAGTAACGGTCACGCATACAATAAATATGGAAGGTGGTGGATATTTTACGTTACAAAAAGGTAACGATTAAAAATTCATTTATATTGTACAAACATTTTATGTTTTCTACGGCTGCTTTTCTTTTGTTATTTAAAACGTTTTCAGCTTGACTGTAGAGATAAATAGGGATTCGATTACACTCGGCAACCTTGCATCTCGCTTGAGGCATACTTCATTATTTGGATAAAACAAAATAAGATTTTCATAAATCTAATAACAATACAATTTCTTTTATTCCTCTGATCTAAAACACAGTTTCAAAGAAGCATATTGCTTGAGAAACCTTTTTCGTGGTACAGAAAAAAAATACGAACTGAGGTAAAAAAAAAAAACGATACATCAGCTAAAAAATATCATTTAGGTTTATTTTTTGTAATTGTATAAATGTATTGTTTAGGTTTAAATTTGGCTTAAAATGCTCAAATTTTGAAACATTACAGTCTTACAGAAAGACACAAAAAGCGGTAAAAAATAAATCTTAATACTCACTAATGTGTAGAATATTATCTGAATAATGATTCTGACTAAGAAGTGCTAAAGAAGGAACACCGGTAAATGTTCTTTTTTTAGATTATTACACGAATTTACAAGTACATTACGTACACCAACCTAGTATCTGATTAAGATAGACTTTTTTTTTAACTCAACTAACACTGATATCGGGAAATACGTGAGACAATAGACATTAAAAAAATGGTAGCAACACTAGTATTTCTGATTTTAATATCAAGGTTTAAATAACAATTCTGCAGAAATATGCCTTTCAAAAACTATATTCAAAGTCATGAAATTTGTATCTGTAATATTACTCAGATTTTATTACACATCTTTTCTTTATCTTTCTGAATGGCCAAATCTAAACTGTTAGTAGGCATTGTTGCTGGTCGTTGTCGTTACATAGATATAAGCGACCAGTTTCGATGAAATGAGTTTAAACCGTTAGGACATTCTTATTGTCATGGATGAATCGGCTCTACCAGATATATTGTGCACTTATACCTGCAACTATAAATTACAAAAATACCATAGATTCTCCGTTTAACCTAAGATTAAAAAAATATATATGTACCAGTTAGATATGAGCAATCAGTTGCGATGAAATGAGTTTACACCGTTTGGACATTCTTATTGTCATGGATGAATCGGCACTACCAGATATATTGTGTACTTATACCTGCAACTATGTAATACAAAAATACCATAGATTCTTTGTGTAACCTAAGATTAGAAAAATATATATGTACCAGTTAGATATAAGCGATCAGTTGCGATGAAATGAGTTTAAACCGTTTGGACATTCTTATTGCCATGGATGAATCGGCTCTACCAGATATATTGTGCACTTATACCTGCAACTATATAATACAAAAATACCATAGATTCTTCGTTTAACCTAAGATTAAAAAAATATATATGTACCAGTTAGATATGAGCGATCAATGGCGATAAAATGAGTTTAAAACGTTTGTACATTCTTATTTTCATGGATGAATCGGCTCTACCAGATATATTGTGCACGTATACCTGCAACTATATAATACCAAAATACCATAGATTCTTCGTATAACCTAAGATTTAAAAAATATATATGTACCAGTTAGATATAAGCGATATGTCAAATTTGTTTACTGAAAATAAAGACCTTTTAAATAAATGTTTTATAAATTTCTGTATTATTGATTAAAAACAATTTTAAAATATACAATATCAAGAGCACCATGGTACAATATGTATATTAATAAAAACTTTGGAATCGTACAAATACCAAAAGAATAATTAAAACTAACTGATAATACAAGTTACATAAGATCCTTATTCTTAGGTAACTTGAATAATAATTTTTGTATATTATTTTTGTGGTATTGTGGTTGTTTCTAATGGCGTATTGCAAAATTTTAAATGATTAATATTATAATTAAAATATAAATAAATAGGATATTGTTAACTTGTTTGTATTTTATTATTACGTCAAAGTGTAAGAATTTCAATTCAAGCAAATATTGACCAAACAGGTTATTCCAGTAGACGTTATAAAGATCTCACTGAGAGGAAATGTTTGCTCTAATTTTGTTTGAAACTCGCAACGTTTTGTCTGTTATATTTTCATATAGCTTGTCTTAACTGTACGATCAAAAGTGTTATTATTATTTAACAAAATCATAAAAATAACGTCTAGTTTGACAAATGAAACACATTTTCATATGTAATTACACATATTTGAAGAACTAAGTAACATCTATTAACATATTGGTTGGCGGAATTTGAAACCGTTATTTCATTGACGAAGCCTAACCTGCTACTTGCGACGGTTGCACAGTTCCAAGCGATGATTTATGGGTGTGGGATTAGTAGGTTGTACACTATATAATAGAAAAGGATGTCAGATTCGAACTGTGTGAGGTCGTTAAAGTGGTTATTTTTGCGTTGTGTGACTTTTGTATATTTTAAAATATTCTCTGTTGGTATTTTTTTCTGAGGTTACATTTTCTATCCAAACAAACAATTTTTATCTAAAATTTTAGCTACATTTTTTGTTAAATTTAAAATGTTTTGTATGAGTATGAAGAATAAAATTCACGAGTTTTGTCATTTTTTTAGCGACAAAACACCCTAACCACAGGACTTGAATAGTGCTCTTCAATACTAATTGAAATGGTCCGTAGGTAACAAATTTTATTTGAAGTAATACGCATTATTTTTGAAGTGAAAACGTTTATTGCTGTTGTAGGATAAAGACATAATTTGGCGTCAATAAAATTTCCGTCAGAATAATAGGGTTAGTAAAATTTCCAAAAAGTTACGCTAAGAGTCACCTCAAAGTGATAACATATGATTATACGTTATGTCGTAAAACAACGTAGGTTATGCTACATTACTGAACATTGTTTAGGAAAAGGTCATTATTTATTAGTTTTGATCAGTTTTTAAATATATAAATTTATTTTAATTTTGAAAAATCCTAATCCAAATCGTTATATAGCGATAGTAACAAATTGTGCATTTATAGTCTAATTTTTTAAATGAAAACATTTTCTAGGCTCTTCTGATAACAAATGTTTAGGTAATTTTTCATTTATCTAATTTAAATGTTATGCTCAATTGAAAACGACTGTAGACGCGGCTACAAAGGTTTTGACTTCCATTGTCACTCCACCAAGTGCCTTAATACTTTGAAAGTTTTGTTATTATTATTAACGTTATTATAAGGACAAAATAACAAGAAGAATGAGACCTAGGTTCATTTAAAATTATGTTTATTGCATAACATAATTATTTATTTTCTTCAATTTTAACCCTCTTTAAGAGCTGTTAATGTAAATGTGCCTTGCATAATGTTAAGCTACAGCTTTGTGCTAATCCAATATCGACATTAATAAATTGTAAGAAAAGCAGTTCTTTATTGTTGGCAATACTATTCTATGGATTTTATAAGTATTTTTATATTAATATTTCTTATATTCTTCTCTTATAGCAGAAATTATAAATTTCTCCTTTTATCTTTATCGTCTTCTTTTAAATTATACTATTATTTAACAAGTTCCGATAAAGTGTACATAATTTAAGTTTAAAAACAAAGTGATATTAGTTATAAATGTGTAAACTGTTTCATTAAAATGTTTTACTTTAACAGGGGTATATTTTGATTTGATATTTTATTTTTTCCGTCCTAATTTAAATAAAACCCCTGATATTAGAAAGAAATGTGTTACTAAGAAATTGCTCTTCCACGCATATAACTTTCGGTTCATTATACGTTTATGTTCACTAGTAATTGAAAAAAAGAAAAATTATAAGTCAATTCCCATTTTCGTCAGCAAATAAAATAATTATTTCAGTTAATTTGTATTATATATTTACAATTATTGTAACTAAAACATAATAACCTATGCGTTAAAACAGCGGTTCTTCCACATAACCTATAATATAAAAACAGCTGTTCCAATAAATCTTATGTTTTCACTCGTTTTAAGCCAAATAGGACCTAAGAACTAAATTCCATACCTTAGCCCTGTTGTGAAAAGTATTTTTCCTATACAAAATTAAAATAATTTCTTTAAATTTAATTAAATAATTATTATTTGAAAAATCTCTAATAATATAAAGTTTTATCGTCTACAAATAAAAATATATATATATATTTGTGTTCGAGTGGATGAATAAAAAGTATTTTACTATAGAATAAAAATTTGAACAAGATATACATGTGTATGGAATATGGATTTAGCAGATGGATCAAGGTGAGTGTAGACAAATAGAAGGAATTGAATAAATGTAAAACTTTACTGGTAGAACATAAAATAACCAGCTGTAGAGTCTTAGAATTTACTAGTGTAATTCGCCACTTATCAGTAGGTATAACGAATTTTTAAAATGAACGAGTTTTTCTGTTGTAATTCAACATTCAAGTTGATAAAGTTACATCTCGGAAAGTAAAGAGTGACAAAAATAATGATGCGGCATCAGGTTTGCTCGTTTTTCAACCAGCCTTGTGAAATATGTTCTTGTGAAATACTACCCTTATTATTTTTAAGTAGGCTCACTTTACAAACTCGCAGGCGACAAAATTAATCCATCAGTTTATGTAACTTATAATGAAAGGTATAATCAGCCGTTAGTTCGTTAAATATTAAAGTAATGTTTACTATATATGCTTATTACTTTTACACAGATTGGCAATTAAAACAATGCCAACATGTAAATAACTGAATAAAACTCCCATGTATAACAAAACGTTTTTAATTATTAATTATTTATAGCTTTATACACTGAATTAATGGTATTTTATAATTATGAATGTGTATGGCGTTAAAAAATATTATATAATACATCACATAAGTGGAAAAAAGGGAAAATACAAATGTGATGAAAGACATAACTCGTGTTTAATATTGCTTCGATTCACTTAGTAATTGAAATCAGTTCTTAGAACCCAATATCAAGAGTACCTAGGGGTAGGGGTAGACACATATCCCCCATCCTTTTGAGAGCAGAACAATTTAATTTACATAAATCGACCCTGCTCAAGGCCATACTCGCTCAAAGTCACGGGATCATTGGATAAATAATATCTTTATTTCATTTTACCTAATTTCATCTACCATTTTTTATCGTCCTTCTTACGCTGCTATATAACAAGGAAACACAGACTATTGCTGAGGTTAGGTCTTCTTCTGGTATTTGAAAAGCTCGTGTGATAATACAATTCTCTTTATACTATCTGTTAATGAATGAGTTGTACCTACCCTCAATCTACATATATCTATGTATACCTACAACCTATATTAACAATAATAAGAAGAGATGTAAGGTAACTCACCTCAGTTGAGATAAGGTGAACGTCTGGAAAGCGACCCTGCCAACGCAATGTTATAAATTGTCTTTATTTCCATTAATCGAGGATCGTTCTGATTTTTTTAGTCTTACCTATATTGTCTATAGATAATAGATGTCTTCCTGTGAATGAGCAGTGCATATTCTTAAGCACAAGTGATATTATGATGTCTTCTCACTTGTTATCTATCCTATATCTGTGGGCGATAACAGCCCTAGTAGGCGGTAAAAGTCAATATATCTGTTCGACACAAAAGAAATGTAGTTGTGCCTCATTCTACAGCAACATTAAGTTTATTCATTTCACTGTCATCTTCTGCCTTCTTTACATTAAAACATTGTTCTTTACTGCCAAGTTTCGGATTGTTCCGTTATCAAATTTCTTAATAATGTAGGAGTTTAGTTTAAAGCTTTGATAAAGACGTTAATCTGAAACGCGTCAACAAAGAGCAATGTTTTAATGTTAGGAAAGGCAGACGAAGGTACTAAAAAGTATTCCAATATTCCTAACGGTAACAAAGATGATTACATTAAGAATTTGACTTTAAAATTAGTTTATTTAAAATTAAACAATTGTTTTACGAATACCTGATATGCGTATACAGCCTTAGTATTCTTAAAAGTAAATGTTATCAGGTTTATAGGAAGTTATCTATCATTAGTTGTCATGATAACAAATACAAATGTATTGTCAGGGACATTGTATATATTCTTTATTTAATAATATGTATCTATAAAAAGATAACAAGTTGGTTATCTTGAAGTTGGTTATCTTCGTTGGGTCGTCCCAATGAATTATCATTTGTGAAACGTTAAAACATCTGTATTTTTATTCTTAATTTAAATGGGGTAAAACTATAAATTGTAAAGTAAAAACATCTGTCTTTGGCTTGAATTGTGAAAACATCGTCGGTGGTGTAAGCCCTATCCAAGGGGTTTTTATTCGAAAGATAGAAACGCCCACTTTAAACCTACTGATTTAAAGCCCCAGATAAACGAAACAATATCATCAATAGAGCCGTGGTAAGAAAGATTATAGTGGCTCGAATACCAAATATTTTTTTTTATGAATACATAGGTTTTTATAGAATGAGTTATTGATACCATATGTCATTTCAGTGATACATTAGGAAAAAGTTATGTTTTTTTGTTCGCTTGTACAGTCTAAGTGAAGGAAAATCAACTTACACGTAGACAAATTATAGTAGTATATCAAATAATGTATATTATTATTGTGTCATAATATATACAGAGTAAGTCAGGTAAATCTCAATTAAAATAATAGAACTTGTCTGAGTCTTTGATATCCTTCCACTTGCTACAATATGAGGCTTTAAAATGGTCCTAGTCATATCACACACAAACAAAATACAATTTATACATACCTGTATTTAGCATTTATCTATTTGCAAGCTTATAATTTCAGGTAATGAATAACAATTTTGATTTCCAGACAATAATCTAATATATTATATAAAAATTGTTCTGATAGACAAGAATAATGCTAGATTGAAATTGTTAGCAGGTCTAAATCCAATTAGATAAAGAAAACATGAAACTGATTCCTGTTGCCAAAAAACGATATTGTGCAAAAGAGAACTTATCCAAAAGGTGAAAATCCTAATTCATCCAAAATAGTTTAGTAATTTGATTGGTTTGGCACAGTAAATGTGTTATATATTCAGGCAACAAAAATGTAACTTTTTTTATAAGCTGAAATAATATTTATTAATGGTAATCTCCTCTTTCGTGTGTTTTTAAATATACTATTATAACTAATTTTTGTATTCTATATATCAATAAGTATATGAAGCCTATAAGTAGATAAAACCTTTGTAGAAGAGCACTTATATTTTTAAAACAATTTTTATTGCAAAATATCTTCATTATTAAACGTACCTATAAACGTATTCCTAATATGTTTCGAGTAAATATCTACCTCTGAAACAAACGAATATAGCTAAAAACTGCAATGGCTCATACACACTGTATATTAGTTGCACTATATATATTATAGAATTAAATGTCTTGTTAGCGCATACATATAATAATGATATGTAAATTATATGGTGACATAGATATTTACTTTAATGTTTGAAATTTGAATTACAAACAGACGTTCAGGTAGATAGTCAAATAATTTCTGCATGATAAGGGCCTCTGTAAAGGGGCTGTAAGGCGAGCTAAAAAAATACAAGGATTCCAGATTTCTTAAAGCATTGTGCCCATTGCATAAGACAATTATACATTATTTTTTGTAGAATATTCAGTAATACACTTTATGTATAATAATACATATATTGGTAAGGGATAGTTTCATTTTTACTTAAATACCTTTTAATACTTTAAATAAATACCTTTCGTTCTTACTTAAATATCATAAAGCTATAAAAACCATGCTCGGCGTAGGGTGGAGATGAACTTTTCAATATTTTTTTTGAACTTATTCAGTTTTTGTTTGTATTGCAGATGTATTCTTCAAGTGAGATAATTACTTTCGAATAGTGAAATAAAAACAATTTAAATATATGTGTTTTCAAAAATAGCGTTTCTGAAAACTAATTTATAAATAACATAATAAAATGTTATTCATTTTAAATAATTTTATGATATAACAATAAAAATAGCTATATATATATATATATATATATATATATATATATATATATATATATATATATATATATATATTAATAGTATATTATAATAAAATAGACAGGGTTATCCTATACCCTGATAAGCCTAATTTAATAAATTCGTATTAATTAAAGTGTAAATTCAAAATGAATAATTTTTACACCAACGGAAGATTTTCAACCAATACAGAGACTTCGGTAGTAGCAGAACCGGCCGATAGAGTTTTCAAATTTCGGCCGCTAGAGAATTTTATCTCAAATTTGGTATTGAACAACTAATTACTGAAACAATGACCTGGCTCTACACTCCTGTGTGGAAACAGTTTTCATGCTTGAAAATGAGTGATTAGTTTTTATTGGGACCATTTAATCATTGCTTAGTGTCACCATTTAATTTAAACCTGAGCCAAACTCACTCGCAAAACGTTTCATGTTTAATTATGTTTTAATTGCAAAATAATTAATTTCATGTACATAATTTTATTGTCGCCTGATTCTGGAAATGTTTTAACTGGAAAGAGTTTTCATGCTTGAAAATGAGTGATTAGTTTTTATTGGGACCATTTAATCATTGTTTCATTTGCCATTTAATCCTGTAATAAATAATCAAATAAGTCCTAATGATGTATATATATAATAGACTTTGTAAGTTAATCGTCTTATTGCATGACGTTTGTGCTGTTAGTGTTATTGTAATGAAGGGTATTTGTAGTGGAATTGTACAAATACGGTAATTTTGTAAATATTATATATACCAACGTAACGCATGAAAAACGTTATGAGGTGTTTATTAATATCATCTTATTGAAATATACCATAATAATAAAGGTGAATTTATAACACGAAAATACTATCTATTGTCGTATAATAATAAAGTATATTTTAATAAGATAGTATTACTAACTATCTCATACCTTTCTTCATGCATTACATTAGGTCTTTAGCGTATTTATAGTTAGCACATTTAGTACTTTTGTTAACTATACTGCTTTTCTCTTACTTCCTTTATACTTGTAACAGGAACACAAATCAATTACAGCCTGTAGGCCTATAAGCTACTTACTCTGTGTTGGCATATAATTCAGATATTGGAACATCCTACTGGCCACTTTACTTTGCTCACAGAGTAAGTAGCTTATAGGCCTACAAGGTAAAGTGGCCAGTAGGATGTTCCAATATCTTTAGTTATATATCAACATTGAGTTCAGACTGAAGTTTTTATCAAAGAAGTACCTATATTTCTTAGTGAGAAACAATATAATTTTAATGGCGAATGGTAATGTTCGAGTTATATATGTTTATTATATTGCATACTTCTACTTTTACTAGTTATTTCTACATTTTTGTAATATTTTGTTTAGTTATACTAAATCATAATTTAGATTCGTTTTGTAAGTTTTGTAAATTCTGTTCAATAGTGTGCAACAGTAGGCCCTATATTGTTCTTCAATTTCTCTCTATTTTATCAGTCAAATAGTTTAATATATTTTTGCATCTAGTGATTCGTTTTATATTGTAGCTTTTTACGGTATAGTACAAGTGAAAATATCCTAATTTTCATTTGTTGTGTATTGGATATTAAAGTTATATTATTGTTTATTTTTGCAATTTATTAAACTTCAAATAATACGAAGTTTTGCCTATCTCAGAATGAGTAATTAACCTTATATGAAACTAACAAATTCCAAATGAGTTTAAAAAAAAAGGAAAACGGGATTGAAATCTAATCAGAACTTTTTTATGTTAAGAGCAAAAGAGAAGGAGAGAAAAAGAGACGGAGAGAGAAAGTTACGGAAAGACCTAATGAGAAAGCAAAAGTTATGGTAATAGCATAATATTTTAAAATATATGCCATAATTTGGAATACGTTCGTCGAATTTATCGATGCAGTCAGAGAGTTTGGTTTGAAATTCCACTTAGGCACGTGATTATCTTTGATACCAATATAAAATGAATATATTCCAGCGAGGAGGATCTTCGCACCATGGCGATAAGCAGGGTGGGTTTTTAGTTTGGAAAAAAGCTCTCTTAGTTTCTCTAAATCACCGTGGATTTCTGAGTAACCCTTTGAATATAATTGTGTTTATCTTCTCTTTGAAAAATGTAACGACCATTTATCTAAATATAGTAACTGTAAAATATAAATAAAAACTAAAATATTAAATAACAGTTGTGAAATGTATATTTGTGTACATTCTAGTTACTTTAAAAAATTAGTTCAATATATAGTTCTTTGTAATAAACAATACAACACGCCATTTGTGGATGAAAATTTAAACAGTTGTGTAACAACTTATTTTATTGGACTTAGGTAGTATACATATTGAGTAAGTAGAGAAAATTAAAAATTATTTAATGATTTTAATATTTACAGTTCAGGTTAATTGTGGTTATCTACATAATCATCAAAATACAAAAGTGGCTAACGTTTCATTATCTTCCAAGAGTAAAAATCGATAATTTCCCAAACGCAAATAAGACACTTTAATAATTAAATGACTTTTACTCGTGAATAAAAGTCTTTTGTCGGCTAACTGTTGTTAAAACTGACTGGTTATACTTTAGTTGGGTAAGATAATTTGATCCATTTGCAATAACTCAATATTATTAGATACTAATTACATTAATTAAATTTAAAAAGATAACGTTTAATTATTTCCATGTATTTTTATTTAAAACAAGTTATTTGAACTTAATAAATATCCCTTGTGTGATGTTCAACAAGTAAGTAGAAAATTATGGATGGATGTTGTTTTTCACGTTTTGTAATGTTTTCGTTCGAATGCTAAGAATTATTTCCCCTCACATAGAAATGCATTATAACCTTAAAATAACATGATTATTTCCGCTTCCGCTAAAACCATTTTTAAAATGTTTCAAACAGGAATCTTAGATATTTCGAGTGTAATATTATTTTAAAAAAGAATAACATTATTGGACTTTACATTTAAAATTTTTGAGATGTACCATAAACGGTCCAAATCTGGCATATGTAGCCCTTAGCATTTTTTAATATCCTGTGCCAAAATAAATAATGTGATCTATTCATCTCACGAAAATATTCAACAAGTAAATGCCAATTGTAATTTGGTTCCAAGGGACCTTTATCTAAACTTGTTCGTTAGCAAAGCCTTGAATAAGTTAGGTTTACGGCATTTTGTCAATCGCTATATATATGTTGTCACATTCACTTAGGCTCTAACATCTGATGTAATTTATTAAACCTTAAACGTTTCTCTGACTATATTAGAATATTTCTTTTAATGTCTAGAAATGTTAAAAGTATCTTAGGCGCTAAAGAATATAAAACACAAGTACATACAAATAGTGTTGTACGATCATTGGTTTTTGTTCGAACATTTCAGAGTTGGATGTGGTAGGAGGCCCACTACATCTGTACGCCTCTAAGTCAACGTAATGGTAATTTGATTAAAATACCTTTCGAAAAAAAACCTTTCTAAATATTTCGAAAAATTTATTTAAAAACTTACTATGAACAATTATCGGTAGGTTTTGCATAACGAGACTGAGCTAAGTTTAGTTTCGGTATCAAAATAATAATTGTGAAAATAAGGAAGTGTTCTTCGCCATAAATTAGGGGAACGGAAGATACCATACAAGTAATAAATGAAGATAAACCAAGGTTCCGACTAGTAACGAAGACACATTGAGTTTTATTTGAAGAATAGAAAGCAAGGCAGACTTTTCAAAAATTACGTAAAACAAAACAGTCATTCAAATTCATTTGAAAAACGAAAACTATTTAATCTGAACCAATATTTTAAAAGTAAAAATAAATATCATCCTTGACAATAATAAAATAGGAACTTCGCTAATTATACTTTATGTAATACATAATTATGTACATATTATGTACATCATAATAGTTAGATGTTTTAAATTCATACCTTGGTAAAAAAGTCTAATCATGATTTACTATTAGCGGAAGACTACTTTCAACAATACACCATCAAGAAAGATACAAAACTATAAAAAAATAGTAGAATGAAAACGTTACAAATTATGTATCATCATATGAATCAGGAACTTATAAAAAATCAGGCATTTTAAAATAAAAAATATCTTATAGAGTTGCCTGTGAATTATTAAGAATGATCGATTTAAGGAACTGGTAACCAGAGCTGACATACACAAAAACTTGTATAAAGTTGTGTAATACTTGAATACATGTTGTGATATTATTATGGATTCATGCCGCTATTTAATGCAGGAGAAAATAAGAAAATAATAGTTATTAAACAATATTATTATGAATTAAATAGATAAAACTAAATAAAAATTTTTGTTTAATTTTCCGTGTTTCTGGTGCTATTTATAGAGTATAAAAATTCATTATTATAATAATGTGGACTCAAAAATCCTAGGCTTACAACATCAAATTGTTTTCAGTTTAAAGAAGATTTTATTTAATGAGGAAAACAAAGGGAACGTATCCTATAGAAATCCGATTTAAACACAATATAGGTATTTTTTGTTTTAAGTAGGAAAAACATGGCATCAAAAGAAAACCGTATGTATATTTCAGCTAGAAATATTTATATGTCATCACTCTAAAATTTCATACCAAAAGAATAGAAAATATTGGAAAATTATAGCATTTCCAATACGACAAACATTTAACATTTTTACTCCGAAGTAAACATGAGATTAGTTGCTAGCCTAATAATTACAGATGTAAAACTGTGTAGAAATATTTTTATTGTAATTCAAAGGTAATTGATGTAGGTTTCTGTTTAAACACAAGAAACGAAGGCGTTTGAAAATGCTGCTGAAACTATAATTATCTGAAATTGTTAACCGTCGCCTTTTGCCTTTTCCGTTCATGCTTTAGAAAGAGTAACTTGAGATAACACAAACAGATGAAGAGAGATAATTATTTTCTAGTTAAAATACGTCTAGGCTAAATATTATTCATTTAAATTTAGCTTTGTTAACATGCCTTTTCTAGAGACTATGAAACAATTTTCAATTACCACTTTAGATAATAGTTTATAGCTAAGTATTAATTAAGAATAAATTTGAATATTTTCGTCACCGAAATTTTTATGAAATGGGTGGAACAGGTTAAATAGCTCAAATTTATGATGAGCGTTGTCCTTTTACTATATTTTGCTACATAGCTTAACTCTTTAAGAGTATCGTAGCTGGTGATGTAATAAATGTTAATTGCCATATTTAGTTAAATAGAAAAAATATATATTTAGAATAACATCAACTGAAAGATAAATTTAGAACTAAATTTAATGATTATAAACCCCGGCATCCTCATTGGCCATTAAGTATTTTCCAATGAAATATCAGGAAAATCAAAAATGTGCACAAAGGCATAATGGCATGTCAGTTACAAAACACGAACCACGAATGTGAAAATACTTTGGCTGCTGGTGTACCTGTAAAAATGTTCGTTAATTTTGTGGCCATAAATGAAGGAGGCATAATTATTTAATGTTTTTTATTAGTAAAACTGGTAGTCACAGACAAACCTTTATTTTTACATAATACTAACTAAAATCGTTTTTTCTCTCTAATCTTCTTAACACGCACTGGTTTTCGAATAGTTGTACCGCTGCTGGACTTGGATGAAGATGAAGTCTCTTATTATGGTTTCTGGCATCTTCTTTATTTCTTCTGTTATCGTCACGATATTCAGATCTCAGTGAATATCTTGGTTTTTCCAAGAACAAGATTGAATAATTTGAAAATTGGACAACTTAAAAACGAGCTATTTTCAATAAAAGATTAAAAATATAAACAAAATATAAATATTTATAATTAAAATAATTTTTTAATTAGAATTTCGTATGATTATTTATTAAAAATTATTAAAAGCTCTAAAGATAAAAAATTGAGCATAACACTAAAGCTATTTGGAATAAAATGCTTAATCTTCTGTTAGAAAAGCCAATGTTGTCAATCAGTCAAATCCCCTGATTCTTCATTCAAGCGAACCTAAAAATAAAGCGATGAAAGTGTTAGCAATATGAATGATTTGATAAAATCCATAAAGTCAGTCTGAAGAGCTTTTGTTGTAACTCGTGGTGTTATTCTTTAGGGATTCATATGTAAAATATTTTTAATAACAATTTGAGAAGACCTTTAAAAATATCTCTTTATTTTAAGCGTCTTTAAAATTCGAGACCCATAACTAATTGCTTCTTTACCCACTACGTCATTAAATTGTATTAAATCTACTATTTTGATTATTTGTTCTAATTACTATACGTCTACTCACATTTCAACTTGAAGTCCTGTATATGGAATAAGAATATCTATGTGGTTATAAACAATGAAAATATTGGAAAGAACCCCAATACCACAAAAATAATCAAAAATAACAAATAAAACAAGTTACTTAAGATTAAACCCTTATGTACATTTCGATGACCATGTCTTCATCATCAGAGGGTCTTATTACAAAATACAATCTAGCACATAAGAAGTTACAAACTAGAAAGATCTTGTTTCACTCTGGTTTGTAACTTCTTGTGTGCTAGATTATCTTTTGTAATAAGACCCTCTGATGATGGTGATGATGACATGGTCATCGAAGTGTACATAAGGGTTTAATCTTAAGTAACTTGTTTTATTTGTTATTTTTGATTATTTTTGTGGTATTGGGGTTCTTTCCAGTATTTTCATTGTAATATATTGTACCACTGTGCTCTTGATATTGTGTATGGTTATAAACTCTTTGAATAATAAAGACCATACATATGGAAACCAAGCATATTGATGATTTTCACAGCAGTGGCTACTAAAGTAAGCTACAATTCATTTATATCGGAAATATGCTTTGTACTTAATCAAAAATATTCGACTTCGTTTTTTATTGTTAAAATGTTTTGAATATAACGGTAACGTTTTACTGAATAGAGGTCCATTACGTCCGTAAACTTGATTCATTTCCTAAGGCAACATTAATTCTAAGAAAGGAGATTTTTGATGAAACTAATGTATTCAGTCATACAAGAACGAGTTAACGTCAGCAAATAAAAATCGCCTTATAACATTTCAAAACCATTGTTCGTAAAGCGATGAAATTGTTTAGCAAAAAAAATGATTTGTTAAAATCCATAATGTCAGTCTGAAGAGACTTCTTTTGTAACACATGGTGTCATTCTTTAGAGATTCATATGCAAAATATTTTTAATAAAATAGTGACTTTTGTACAAGAAGATTTTTGTACAAAAAATCACTTAGTTTTATTCACTTTGTTTGTCTTTAAAATTGGAGACAAATAACTTGTTTCTCTATCCATGTCATTATATTTTTTTAATGTGTTATTTTGATTGATTTTTTTAAAATTACTATACGTTTACTCACATTTCAACTTGAAATCCTGTTTATATATTATGAGTATCTATGTGATTTTAAAAACCTTGAATAATAAAGGCCATTTATATGGAAACCAAGAGCAGTCACAGCTGTGGTTACTAAAGTAAGCTACAATACATTCACATTGTAAATACACTTTGCTCTTAATCAGATATATTCGGCTTTGTTTTTTATAGTTAAAATGTTTTGAATATGGCTGTTACGTATTTAAAATTAATATAGACTCATTTCTTTTATTTTAAACCCGCCGCCAAAGTCAGACAAAGCCCACCTGTGATAAGGTTTGTTCTGCCGTTTGAACGGCATAGCAGGTTAGACCTTTCCGGAGCGTAGACCGATACCCCTACGTTCCAGTATATTATTATACTTTTCAATCTCCGTACCATAGGTACTAGTATACGTGAATGCTACTATTTTATTAATTTTTAAACCGAATGTGACCAGTGCGTGGAATACGAACAAGTTTTCTGGCTAGAAATCGCTTATTTAATACGCGAGTGCGATAAGTGTGTATTCCATGGTGCACGTAAGTACAAACTAATTATTTATATAATTATAATAATTATTGGTCCTCCGAAACTATTGTTATCAAACAAATTTGATCCTCCAGGCCGGATCTTAAGCCTTAAGACCTATATACAAAAAAAAAAAAAAGTACAATTCATTATATGTGTTCATTCTACAATTTCTACAAGTTTTTTCAAACTTTGTCTGTGCATGCAAACACTGGAAAACTAGTTTCATGTCTCATTATATAAAACAGCTGATACCTCTCTCATCTTTGTTTGGCTTTGGCGTGCATTAATATGTTGGTTTAAATTAATTGTAAAAGTTTATGAAAAGTGATTTCAGTTGTTTATAGAAGGTTATCTCATTGAGCCTACGTCGATTTGTTGTTAACTTAGGCTTATTTATTTCTCCGTTAAACATATACGCTCATAGGCCTAATCTCTTTAAAACATTTTGTAATTTAAAAATTAAAGCAATTATCTCATCTTCTACTATAAAACCATCATTTAATCATGGCAAAATCTTTGGCAGTTATTAAATCAAAGAAAGACAATATATTTAGTCAAATTCAAGAGATTTTTGATTTAACAAAAAAAACATCTGATAAGTCAATCCTGCAAAAATTGTTGGTGCGCGCTAAATCTATAAATAGGATTCGTGAAGAATTTTCTGATATTATAGACATTTATCATGAACTAGAAATACAGGCTAACCCGAATTTTCAACCCAACTACGCTCCTCTTAACAGCATCAACGAGTTAGTCGATTATGTTAATTCTACCGTATATTCGATAGAAAGTAAGATGTCATCAACAAGGCCTAAATGTGAGATAGTTACTCCTCAGTTACATATACGACTGCCTAAGCTTGAACTCAAGCATTTCGATGGTGAATTTCTCGAATGGACGCCATTCATTAATATATTTAACGCTAGCTTTCATGAAAATGCATCGTTACCAGCAGTTTCTAAACTTCAATATTTATTGAGCGTTATCTCAGGAGAACCGCTAAATTTAATTAAATCTCTCCCTATTTCTGACTATAAAGTGGCCTATGACTTATTAAAAGAAAGATATCACTCGCCGAGGCGGTTAGTTACTTTACACCTCAATCAAATTTTAGATTTGCCCTCTGTAAACAACACGCCTAAACAAATGAGAAATTTTGTAAATTTATACTCAGAAAATACACAAGCTCTTAAAGGTCTTGACATAGATGGCACTAGTAAAAATCCTTTGTTATCTGCTATGCTTTTACGAAAAATGGATAGTGAACTTAGAAACAGTTTTGAAAACTTCCGTTCATCAAATGTTACTCAAGAGAGAGTTGACTCCACTACAATACCTGATGCAGCGGAAATTATTAAGTTTTTAAGTAAAGAATGTAATGAAGTTGAAGATGCCAATCTTCATTCTCCTTTCACCTCGAAACCCTCCTCGTCTGGATCACGCACCCAATCTGGTTCCCAAAATAAATACTTTAAACAAAAAGTATCACTGATGTTCTACAATTATGGAGAAGGCTCCTCCATTAAAGTTAAACCTCACCCATGCTTTATATGCAATAAAAGTGACCATAAGGTATATTCGTGTCCTGACTTCAAGAGTCAAGACGCCAAATCCAGTCTCAAAATTGTAAAGGAAAAGGGGCGTTGAACCTCATGCTTAGGTACTCACCATCTTAACGACTGTAGGTCAAAGTTTAGTTGCTACAAATGCCACAAAAATCATCATACATTATTACATTTGGAAAATTACTCTACGCTGCAACGGACCACACCTCAAACTTCGCGTCAAGACTCTTCGACACTTCAACAGGAAATAACCCCTTCTCCAATCAGTATGACCTGTCAAGAAAAGCAGAATACGTCTGATATCTCTAATACTGTTCTCTTAGGCACTCTACTTGTTAAGCTTACCTCGTCTAACGGTATTACTCATGTATTTCATGCTCTAGTTGACTCTGGCAGTCAATCGTATTTTCTCACCGAGCGTATTGCTCAATTATTGTGTGCTCCTCGTACTAAGATCACTCATAGTGTGGTAGGATTGTATCAGGTGCCCTTACGCTCAAAAGGTCTCACCTCAGTTGCTGTTGAAACTTTTGGGGGCAAGGCTATTTCAATTAATGAAAGATTTTTAATATTTAAAAAAATATGTATTAACCTACCAAACACACAAGTAGACTCTGAAGTTCGTCCTTATGTTTTGGCAGACCCTACGTTTCACTTGCCAGGAGGCATAGACGTTCTTCTTGGTGGTGCTTTATTTCCACTCATACTTACTCAAGAAGCTTATAACCTCGGACCTGGTTTACCCAGGTTAATAGGCACACACTTTGCCTTTTTAGTAATGGGTAACGCACCATGTCTATGTGGCAATGAACTTCATAGTAACTCCAGCTCTCAATTATCAACTACATTTCTAGTTGTCAACGACATTGACCTTCACTACTCACTACAAAGGTTTTGGCAACAGGAAGAACCCCCTGCTGGGTCTAAGCTTTCTCAAGAAGATACATTATGTGAAGATCACTTTCTCGCCACTTATACTCGGGACCAATCTGGCCGATATTGCGTCCGACTATCATTCAAGACTGAACATCCTCCTCTGGGTCAATCTCGTTTAAATGCAGAAAAAAGACTGCATTCTCTAGAGAAGAAATTTAGTGCTCAACCTCAATTTAAATCCCTATATACTGTTTTTATGGCTGACTACTTAGCCTCTGGTCACATGATATACGCTCATAATACTGATCTAACTGTACATCATTATTTCCTTCTTCACCATGGTGTTTTAAAGGGGTCTAGCAGCACAACTCGTTTACGTACTGTATTTAATGCTAGTTCTGAAACCTCTAATGGTATTTCTCTTAATAATATTTTATTAACAGGCAAAAAGTTGCAAACGAATATTTGTGATTTATTACTAAATTTTCGGATTCATAACGTTGTTTTTTCTTGTGACATTCGTCAAATGTATAGACAGGTAAAAATGCACCCTGATGACCAGTGCTATCAGATGATCTTATGGCGTGAAAGTCCAGATCAGCCCTCTTTAATCTACAAGCTCACGACAGTGACTTACGGAGTGAATTGTTCACCGTATCTTGCCATTAGAACCTTACATCAGCTCGCTGCAGACGAAGGTGACTCCTATCCTGAAGCTGCAAATATTCTACGCACGCAGACGTTCGTAGATGACATCATCTCTGGAGCTGACTCTGAAGAAAAGGCTTTGAGCCTCCGTAAGCAACTCATCTCGCTCCTGGCTCGCGGAGGCTTTGAACTACGCAAATGGACATCTAACTCCAGTCAACTGCTGCAAGATCTTCCTGATGCTCATTTAGAGAGCCCTGTATTCCTTCAAGGCAGTAAACAACCACATTTCACTATATTAGGTCTTCACTGGTCAACCTCCACCGATACGTTTACCTATAATTTGAATTTTCCTCACAATTCCAGGACTAAACGTCAAATTCTCGGTATCATTGCCTAGATTTACGACCCTTGTGGCTTTCTCTCACCCATTGTTATGTGGGCCAAACGTTTTATGCAACTACTCTGGATCAAAGGATTGAACTGGGATGAACCACTTCCATCTGAACAATTGAAATTATGGCAAACCTTTACAGACTCGGCTAATACTCTACGAGAAATTGTAATTCCTCGTGCATTACGAATAACACACTCGAGAAACTTTGAGTTACACGGTTTCTCAGATGATTCTGAGAGCGGTTATGCCGCCGTCGTTTACTTGAGATGCCAATTTAGCGACAACGCTGTGTTAATTCGGCAAGTAATATCGAAGACTCGGGTAGCCCCTCTGAAAAGGCTCACGGTACCTCGATTAGAGCTAAGTGCAGCTCATTTACTCGCCCAACTAGTGGAATATGTTATCTCTCTTTTTGAAAAAAGGGTGGAATTTTCTTCTGTATTTCTATGGTGTGATTCGACAGTAACACTGACATGGTTACAAACACCTCTTCATCGATTGAAGACGTTTTTCGCCAACCGGGTAGCCCAGATACAAGAATTAGTGCCTTCTCATTACTGGAGACAGGTAGCGAGTGAAGATAATCCTGCTGATTGCGCGTCGCGTGGGTTACTTCCACAGGAGAAGAGAAACCCATTTCACCTATATCTCTCATATTAACTGCTCCTCATGAATGGGAGCTCCTCACTCAGTTTTCTCACATTAGCCGACTCCAGCATGTGATGGCTTATATTTTGCGATTTACTCATAACGCTCGTCATTCAAGAATGCTCGATGGTCCTCTCAACACTCTGGAAATGAGAGCGTCAAGACTGGCCATTTTCAAGATGGTTCAAGAATCAGCGTTCAGAGACTACATCGTTGCCATGAAGAAGGATCCAACTACACCTGCCTCGTCACAACTCCGCCGACTTTCTCCTTTTCTCGGCAAGGATGATATCCTACGAGTGGGAGGACGTCTCAACGCTTTAAAACTTCCTACGGATGTGCAACATCCTGTGATTTTGCCCAAACGACATCATGTCGTCAACCTTCTTATTGATTTTTATCATCGAAAATACTTACACTCGGGAGCTCAATTGACTCAATCACTTCTTGCACAGGATGTGTGGATACTCTCGGCCCGAAGTGTAATACGCTCTCGCATTTTTCAGTGTGTAGTACGTTTTCGACACAAGCCTCACAATAAATCTCCGCTCATGGGTGATTTACCAAAAGCAAGATTAACTCCTTCTCGACCGTTTCTCAACACCGGAATTGACTACGGAGGTCCTTTTAACATCAAAATGCACAATTTGCGCTCGATTCGCTTGACCAAAGCATATATTTGTATCTTTGTTTGCCTTGTGACAAAGGCTGTACACATTGAAGTAGTATCGGACCTGTCGACAGATAGGTTTATTGCCGCTCTCACCCGATTTGTGTCTAGACGCGGTCTTTGCACAAATATTTATTCTGACTGTGGAACGAATTTCGTTGGAGCGAATAATGCTTTACAAAATCTCATCATCTCTTCAGGCCGAACCCCTCTTGCTGAATTCTCATCACAACACAATATCAACTTTCATTTCAACCCGCCTGCAGCTCCTCATCAAGGTGGTCTTTGGGAAGCAGCAATCAAGAGTGCAAAACATCACCTCCGACGTGTCATCGGTGAACATATTTTAACTATATGTGAATTTTCCACTCTCACCACTCAACTAGAGGCTATTTTGAATTCGAGACCTCTCACACCTCTGTCAAACGACGCCTCAGACCTATAGGCACTCACCCCGGGTCACTTCTTAATAGGATCTTCATTGTTTTCAGTTCCAGAAGAGGATGTTTCAACGTTCCTGCCAACCGACTCAAGCACTGGCAGCTAATCAAGGCCTTTCACCAGCGTATTTGGAAGAGATGGCAACTAGAATGTATCCATACTCTTCAGCAACGGGGAAGTGGAACGTGCCAACTGTCAACCTGCGCGTCGGCGACCTCGTGTTAGTGCATCAACCTGCACCACCTCTCGCATGGCCTCTGGCTAGGATAAGTAGTGTTTCTCCAGGAAAGGATGGTGTAGTAAGAGTGGTTCATTTGAAGACAAAGCAGGGAACCTTGACAAGACCTGCTCACAAGGTTTTCCCTCTACCTCTACGCTCATAATGAACTTGCGCCATAGTGCGCTCAATTTTTGTAAAAGAGATATTTTTATTTTCCTTTATGAACGTTTTATTTTCATAAACTCTCAAGATATTATATTTGTGTTAGTTCTCTTTGAATCCTAGAAGGATTCAAGGCCCCCGGTATGTTACGTATTTAAAATTAATATAGACTCATTTCTTTTATTTTAAACCCGCTGCCAAAGTCAGACAAAGCTCACCTGTGATAAGGTTTGTTCTGCCGTTTGAACGATACCCCTACGTGCTAGTATATTATTATACTTTTCAATCTCCGTACCTTAGGTGCTAGTATACGAGAATGCTACTATTTTATTATTTTTTAAACCGAATGTGACCAGTGCGTGGAATACAAACAAGTTTTCAGGCCAGAAATCGCTTATTTAATACGGGAGTGCGATAAGTGTGTATTCCATGGTGCACGTAAGTACAAACTATTAATTTATATAATTATAATAATTATTGGTCCTCCGAAACTATTGTTATCAAGCAATGGCAGTAAAGGAAGGAATGTTTAGGAATGTAAAGGAAGGCAGTAACGTTTATTAGAAAGGGAGTCCACTACTCCAGTAAACTTGATTATTTTTCTAAGGCAACATTATTCAAAGAAAGTAATTTTTTGATGTAACTAATGTCGTCAGTCACATAAGAACAAGTCAACGTCAGCAAATAAAAATCGCCTTACAACATTTAAAAACCATTGTTCATAAGTTACTATTCATCTAGTTATTAGAATAATATATCGCTTGCATTTTAGACTTTTATATAAAGTTATGCATATCTTACATTTCACAATTCGTGATATGAATTCGCTCTCCTTAGAATAGCTAAAAACTTAATATATAAATATTTGCGTTATATAAAGGCAAATTACTGGAATATTTTCCTAAACAAGAGTTATTCTGGAAAGAATTTTTTTATTTTTAAAAGTTTATTTATAATGTATAATTTCAGATACACCTAAACTTTCTCAATGTTATGGCTAATATAGGAAATGACATTTTTCTACTTTAAATAATTATCGTTAGTTATTTATAAGCTAGTTCATGTTCCTATAAGTTGTTTTAATGTTAAACTGTTTTGATTAGGTAACCAAGACAACAATCAGTTGAAGAGAGAAAACATTCCATTTAGAAAAAATAAATATAAAAAATCCTTTTATTGTTACTGAGTTTCTAGAACTGTACCATTTTGTAATGATTGAAACGTCAAACATCGACAACAAAACAAAATTAAATTAAATATCTAATTATATACTTTTGTTGCAACTCGTTAGTTTTTTTTATATTGTTATTATTACTATTATTGCTTGACGTATTGTTTTAATTTTTTTTTAAAATTAAAATAAAATTTTATGTAAAACAACGTAAAATTTAAAACAGTAAAAATTAACTTCACTTAATTTTTTCAAGTGGGCTTAGAGAAATGTAACACAACTGAAGGGATTTTGAAGCAAATTGTAACACCATAATTTTACCATGTTGACTACGATTATGAGTTACTTTTGATAATTGGAGCTCGTTATATTACTATAGTTGGCCGTTTAGAGCTTTATCTCAGTACGTTGTTCATAGAATTTAGTGTCATTACAAAATAAGAATATTGTTAAATTCTTAAATAAAAACGAAAATGTTTTATCGTATGTCATAAACAATAGCTTAAAAGAATGTTTGTTTGGTTTTAATTACAAATAATTATGAATTTGTCTGTTATAAAGTGCAAAATTGCATATTAAGATTCTACTAAAAAGAAGTTAATTATAGGTAAGTAAAAGAACTGTTTTCTGTTACACAATTATTAGAAAATATTGTTTTATTATTATTATTTTCAAAAGATAGTACAGAAAATTATTTATAATAAACTAATACTTTTCACCATTATTATTATCCATTAAATTAAATTACTCCCAACAAAAGTTTAAAATTATCCTTAGAATACATAATTTATCTTCTGTTTACCCTTTGATATTATTTTAATTAAAAAGTCTTTTGTATAGCTTTTAATGAAGTTCATATCTGCATTATATGAACCTTTGTTCTAAGTTTCATTCTAATAAAATCAAGATGTTTTTCTTCGTATTTCAAAGTATTCTTATGATTACTGAGGTCAATGAAAGGTAGAGAGAAAGAAAGACGCGACATAGTTCCTTTGAATATACCTTACAATGCATAACATAATTTATTCTTTCCCGTTTGTAGCATCTTCAGAATTACAACTATCTTTTAGATTTTGATGAAAATGCAAGCTGAATACTAATGAAGGACATCTTTGTGCTATTCCGATAACGACAATTGTAATTTATAAAACATTTCTTGAAAATGATGAAAAACCTTGAGCGTTTATTAAACATATTTTAAAATTAAATATTATTTTGAATGAGTTGGGAGATATTTTTCTACTAGAACAGATTCGTGAATCAATTGATAACATATATTTGGAAAATGTGCCTACAATGATAATTTTTGTGAATGAAATGTTATTCACTCTAATATTTTAAACTTTTATCTATTTTATCAGCTCACTATTTATTTCCTTCCATTAGTTCATACTCTCCATATATACAAATATATTGTTCAAATTTGAAATCGATTATAAAATACCTTTTATTTATCCATTCAAGTTCAAATACAATTTTTAAATCGCTTCTGTTAGCTCATACTCTTCTCATATATATTTTGTACATATTTTCAATTCTCATCAAATACGATTATTAACGATAATGTTTTTTAAAGTGTTTTTATTCATCCAATCCAGTTTAAATACATTTTTTCCAACCCTTAGTAGATGGCAATTGATGTAATATAGTTTCTTTCAAATTTATTCAAAAATTAAATTTAAAACTTTGTGGGGTTTAGCCGGTCTCAAACAGAGAGTCTTCATGTCCGAGATCTAACGCGGCTTGACCCTGCGCTAACTTTCCAATACCTAGTTATGTGTTTCTCAAACATGTATATTATTTTTCCTTCAATAGGTTGTCGTCGAAACCTTCATTATACAAGTAAACTGTTGTCATGGCTACCATAAATAGTGCTCTAGGGTAACTTAAATTTTATTAGTCTTTGGTAACCTTATTAGCAATATATATATTATTATACTTTTTTTAACTTGTAGTAGGCTAGATACGCCCTTGACTTTAATAACGTTTTATCAAATAGTAATTCAATAATTATCTTAATTCAAATAGTTTGATTGTTATATGGGAAAACAATTTCCCAAAGGAATGAATGTATGTAATATACTTATTTCGTCCCATTTGCTTTAAACTAGTTGATAGCACAGGACTTCATAAAACAGCTGATTTTATGATATAGGTTATATGGTAGGACAGATTTTTCAATACATAGGTTATGTTTTGAGTTATAATAGTATATTTATAATAATTCATTTACAATAATTGTAATTATTTAACATAAACTAACTAAAATAAAATTTCTCTTTGTTTCCCTAGGTAGGAATTGACTTTAAAACATTTTTCTTCATATTACTAACTGGACACAAAACAAACACTTGTGTGTTTCAAGTTAACTTACGAAAAGTGCTACAAATAATTTTGTTTTTTCCGACCTTTTTGTAGTTTTGTAGACCTGATAGACATAACGACGTGGCACCAGGTTCACTCGTTTTCAAAAGCTTTGTGAGATAGCATTTCCATATGCAACGAACGTTGTAGACATACGTAGGCCCATTTTACCAACGCTTTATGAGTCAATTGGATTAAATAAGGTTAAATATTAATATTCAGAGCATTAGTATTTTAAACATTTTGATAAATCTTTTCTGTGACAAATAATGTTTTGATACATTTTATTGAACTGGTTTTTTATTGGGTAGTAACAAATAAAGAAAATTATATCATATAAAAAACTGTATTTAATAAAACGCATACCAAAATCTGATCTACGTATTTTATTAGGAAAATATATAAATGTAAATTACATATCATTTACATATTTTTATACTATTTTACATATTCTTGGAGTAGTAATAAAATATAATTCTCACATATTCAAGTATATTCGTTTACTTTTAAATAGGACTATGCAGAGCGTAATAGTTATGTAGATAATATTAACAGAAATTTAATTATTTTATTTAATTTTAATTGTAATGGAAAAAAGGATATAAATAGAAATATTAATAATTACAATAAAATAAAATTCAAAAATAATGAAAATATAAACATTTTACTTCTCCAGAAAACTGTCAGATGTTGACCCAGACACTCACATAGAAATAACTATTATACCCCTGACATTTGTCTATATTGTAAACACAAAATTATTTTTTTTTCATAAAAATATAATAAATCACTCTCATTACGACTATTTTAGAGAGTTTTTCAATTCCTTTTATTAGCTCACTCTCTGCCTATATATAAAAATTTGAAATCGTTAAACACTTTTTTAAACATCCACCCTAGTTCAAAAACATTGTTTTCTACCTGTAGTGGGTGACAATTGATGGTAATAAGGTTTTTTCAAATAATTATTTATTGGTTCAATTTTAAAACGTTGGGGATTAGGGTCGGATTTCTACTGAATATCTTCACGATTGAATTCTAGCAGTTTGGTACTGAGCATACATTAACACAGCTATGATATATAATTATGTTTGTGTAACCAACTCACTGTCGTCGAAACCTTCACTGTACGACCTTAAATAGTTGTTATGTTTACCACACTTTTTGTAAATAATCTTCTGGGATTAAAAACTAAGAAATACAGTAAAATAAATAAACTGGATTAACGGAATCGAACCTTATTTCACAAATGGTTACAAACGAAAGCGAAAAGAAACGACACAACGCAAGAGATGAAAAAAAAGAAAAAGGGAAATAGTAACAAACAAAAGTTTTAATCCAACGCCATATATATATAGAGAGAAAAAAGAATAACTTCAATGTAATTCACTTTCTATTATGCCACTTATATGGTTATTCTATCATATGTATATTCAAATTATTAATAATTGTAATTATTAAATAAAAAAATTTTAAATAAAATTTTTCATTGTTGACCTCATTAGGAATTGACTTTAAAAATGTATACAGTATATATATTATTTGTTTTACAGATGATAGACCTCACTTTTAATGGAATTCAAAGTGTACCTTAATAATTAGTGATTTCGTCTCAACTTGAGTCAGCAATTTGTTATTTCGACAAAAGAGAATAAATAATTATGTTATGCAGTGAGCAAAATACAATTTTCAAAGACACCGTAGCACCCTCTTTTCCGCTTTGACTTTCGTATAACAACAATTTCTTGAACCTTCCTAGCAACAAAAGCCTTTTGACTTACAGCTATACTATACAGATGTTATTATAAGATACTGCAAATCTTTGAAATTATTTAAACGTCTGTTTGTAATATAAACAACTATGTAAGATGTGATATCCTATTAAATATAAAATGATTTGTTTATTATTACCTATTTAAAGTATAGGGGTGTGCTAGGAATCAAGTACAAGTAGGCAGAATGTAGAGTGGTAATATAAGTGACTCCTAGTTAATTCACTTTATAAAAAAAAAACTAATTATTGAGGAATATAATATATCCTATGTAACTATTATTATCTATAAGAAAGTTTTAATATAGCTAGTAATATAGAAATAAATTGCGTAAATTCATAATTAGGTCAACAAAAAAAAAGTTTATTATAGTTAGATTCTATTATATTTTGTTTATTTACATATGACATAATCACAATATCATATGGCAAACTCTTTTGTCCAAATAAGGAATCATTCATACAATCAAATTAACATATTATACTATAGGTCAAATTTAAAAGCTGGCAATTGGTAGAAATTGTGCATTCGTTACCTATAAAACATCAGACACTATCGTCATTCCTCAGCGGGGCCTTAAATGGCGACCTACCCGTCACAACCCTTACATTAAAAAGTATAAATAAGTAACAAAATGATGAATCAACCCTATGAATCAGAGGAAGTCCAAGGGTCGATGTTTTTTAAAATGACCGTGCAATTACACCCTCTCCTAATCATCGGCCTAACACCAAATATCGCGCAGCCCCCAAGTGCCAGCTTATAAATTTTTAACTATACCCACAAACTACTTTCATTTAATAGGCCTCTTTATATACCTCGTAGAAAAAACATTTCCACCTTTCGTTAAGTTTCCTCAGTGCCTGAGTGCTGGATTTCATTCATATAACCATACAGTACAAATCCAACCTAAAACATTATTATTTTTAAAATGTAAAAAATTAATTATATTTGAAAAACCCGTATTAGCAACAACAGTCATCCACTACAAGTTTAAAAGCAATGTATTTAAAGGTAAGGGGATAAATAAAAATTATTTTAAAACCGATAGAAAATTTGAACAAGATACACACATACGAGTATAAAGAGAGAAAGCTAATAGAAGGAATTGAAGAACGAAGGAATTTGGTAAATAAAAATGTACTAATTATTTCGCAACGTCTTTCAATCTTTGCATAGTTTATTTTCTCAGATTTGTTTTGTAACACATCACGCTTTGAATATAATTTTAATTTACACCCTTAATCTGATGTCATACAAATAGCATAAAAACAGATGTTACAGAACTATTAAATGACAATGTAACTTAATTATTATATACTTAGGTATACATTTTTAAAAACTAATACTTTATTTTGTACGTTTTTCTTACATAATATTTTACCATATAAGGTCACTTTGGGAATTTTATAATGAACCTAATCTATCAAAGAATTGTCAGATAATTCAAAGTAAAGTTAAATGTTTGAATTTGTCTCTGAAAAAATACTTAATGAATGTTTGTAATGTCCATAACGGCATTCAACTTCCCAATAGCTAATTCAAAATCATTATATTTTAAGATTAATCTCTCACGCTTGGACGTCTTACTAAATAAGTGTAAAGAGACGCATAACTGAATAAGCACATTATTCTCAAACATTTAATAAGGTATATCTTAAATAATCATGTATATTTTTGGAGTTATATGTTTTCTTAAAAGCTATGAATAACTAATAAAATTATTTTCTGTAACCGAAACGATAGTTTATACAACTAACCGTTATCCAAGCAAATGCAATATATAAAGAACTATGCTTGCTATCGTGAAGTAACAATATGAGTATATTTAGATAAGGAATAGTGGATCTAAAAACCTTTATTTGCATATTTATTGTAAGCATAATTTGTTGTTAATATTTGTTTAAGCGTACAATAATCTAAAAACTCAATTGAACAAATAAATTTAAATGTTTTGTTAAGGCCCTATTCTTGGATTTAGGTTACAAGTATATGGTACCGTAAAAGTTGTCACTGTCATAAACATTTTGTAACTTACCATTGGCAGTAATCCTTGAGGCGCGGTTTAAACTAAAATCGTGAATGGTATCATGGAAATATATATGCCTGCAATTGTATAAAAATAGCCGAAACTATTTATCTCAACCGTGGTAAATAGTTGTGATAAGAATTATATTGAGACTTTTTATTTATATAATCCCTTAATTATATAACATTTACACACCTATGAGCAATGTGATTTAGCACTCTCCATTTCCTAGTATTTTGTGGGAAATACTATGGGTCTTATTACAATAGGGCTGCCTTGTACGAGGGCTCTATTATAACCTGGCTGTCAAAACTATTAAAGGTATTGGGTAGAAGCTACAAGTAGACTGGATTGTTTTTATTTAGGTAGAGTGTTGCACAACGTTTTTTTCCCTAAGATTTTGAGGTTAAGTTAATACAAATAAAAGACGTACACAAACCTCACCAATGGCATCAATTATTAAATTAGACGCGTTTTAATGACAAAGTTATCATCATCAGTGAGTGTAGCTACTACAAACACTAAACTTACAATATATGTTGTAAGTTGTAAATAGAAGGTTGCAGTAACTACACTGACTGATGATGATGACTTTATCATTGAAACGCGTCCGAGATAATAAATTATTAAATTGTAAGTTTTGTGTACGTCTTTTTTTGTATTCGAAAGTTGTAGTAATTTTGCTGGTAGTAAATTGAAGGTCGAAACATTAAAAACGTTATGAAATACATACAGATCGGAGTTCTAAAATAACACTGAGAAAATAAGGTTATCGTAAAAGGTGCAACAGAATTTACAAAATAATGCGTTTGCAAACAGAGACTAAGAAATCTAGACGACCTAGTGAAAAGAAAACAGGCCAAAACTGGCTAAATTAAGAAAATGTAAGAGTATTGGTGGAGGACATACAATAAACTGAAGTAATGGAAGGGAGGAGAGAACATGGATTAGAGAAAGCGAGGTCTGTTGTTTGAGCAATCGAAGAAGGAAGATCGCCGTGCTTTTGAGTGGAGAAGTCTAAGTACAGTTGAGATAATAAATATAAATATACATACATAAATACGTTAAAGTACTAGAATTATCGTAAAAGGTGCAACGAAACGATTAAAGAAAAATATTTTTATTAGGTAGAATTTTTCTATATATATATATATATATATATATATATATATATATATATATATATATATAGAGAGAGAGAGAGAGAGAGAGAGAGGGAGAAGAAGGAAGAGGGAGAGAGAGAAATACAGAGAAAGAGAGGAGGTGTGAGAAAGGGGAAAGAGAGAGAGAGATTAACTGGTAAATGAATTAGCCATGAAAACTAAAGCAAAATAATTACATACTTCAAAAAAATTAAATATAAAATATATGTAGGACAAAGACTACTAAAGTAAAGTCATTATTGGAAGAACGCAAAGATAATTTATACTCAATTTATACTAATTTAAGACATCTCAATTATGAGCTCTGAAATCTTTAATTCTGTATACACTGCAAAAGCAATTACTTTACCTTCAACTCTTCATTGTCGTCACATCTTTTGTCTGCCTCAGGTAATCAGAAAGCATTGAAAAAAGTCCCTCCATATTTTTTTATTTAGGCATCACAATAGTTATTATTGATATGTAAAAAAAAGTACGACGTAATTAGGTACTAAATAATTACTTGTCAATTAAATAAATAAAATTTCTTAGTTTTGTATTTGTTACAATATTAAAACTTATTTGTTCTAAGAAATTTGTATTAAAACACAGTGGGAATTAAATATATTTATATATATATATAAATTCATAATGTATATAAATGTATATATATATATATATATATATATATATACAGGTTCTGATTAATACTAAACTGATATTACAGAAGTTGTGTGTCGCTTCTAAAAACCTTTAAGGCACATTAATATATTAAGATGAGAATGGGAACTTTATCCTACTTCATTCAAAGGTTTATTCGATTTTCTATATGATTGTTGTCTATTTACCAATATCTAAATGTAACACTTTTACATAGGTTTATTATTTATATTCATATGATTCTTATGTTCATAAATGCAATATTTTGACACATAAATGTATAAAGAACATAAAACACTACCTATAAAGGAAACTCCAAATTACAAATCATACCGTATATAGACTTTTGCGGTTTTAAGTAAGCATAACCTTAAATTTTAACTTTATTCAATGTCTGTTATTAACTGTTTCATGTGTTCAAGGTTATTGACAGATCATAGACCAATTCATGCTAGTACAAATACGTACATGAAAAATACAAACATAGAGTACGTTTCGGTTTTCGGTTATCGAAAACGGAAATCCGAACCGTAGACTCTATTTGTAAGCTCTTAAAAAAGCTATTGAATTGGTCTGTGATCTCTCATTAATCGTAAAGACATAACCTTAATTTTGGGTAGTTCACAATACTCTAGATCTTGTATGGTGTCATTTGTCCCTTGCCACAGTGAAAGAGCTTCTAATGACTGAAGTTGCTTTTCAACGATATGATGGATGTCTGTCACATACAGAGACGATTACGGTCAAATCTAATTATACTATATTTTACTTTTATTAAAACAACATAAACCATGTATCTAAGGTTATACTATTATTTTTTTTAACCAATACAAAAGTAAAAGTGAAATTCAGCTCACGTAGAATATTTGATCGATATAACCAATCAGTTTAAATTATATTCTGCATGATTTATAGAAGTATAAACAAAATATTTTTTAAAGTCAAATTCTACTTACGTAATCAAAGAAAATTTTAATTTTAGTAACTTTTTATTATTATTTTCATATTACGTAAATAAAGTAATACAACCAATATATTAAAAAAGCTGCTCTAACACATAACCTGTAACATAAAATCAGTCGTTTTATGTAATCATACTCGTTAAATGGACGAAGTAACAATATTGCTTACCTTGCCCCTTTTGTGAAAAGTTTTTTTTTATATAAAATACTAAAATAACTAACCAAATTTAATAATTTAATTGTTATTAGAAAAAACCTAATTACATCGAATGTCATCCACTAAAAGTTTTTAAAAAATGTATGTGAACTAGAGTTGAATATAATTATGCTTTTTTTAGTAATTGTAAAAGGCATTTTTATTGGATATTGCTTGTGGCCATGCTTTTGAGTTTATCCCTGAGTTTTAAAGTTATATTTATTACATGTTAATGGCGATTCAATAAATAACAATTTCAAAATATATTCCAGTGTTTTCTAAAAAGTCACATTTGGTGACGTATGTCGATTTATTATGCAACTTAATTCCCAACGTAGGGAAGGAGTTGCGATTTTAAATTTCATAACCACTTAAACATCTTCGTTAAGAACTCTTTAAGCATTTGTGTCAATACTATTTGTATATAAATAAATTATCAGTTATTTTATTTTGACAAGTATCAAAATAGTATTTTAGTTTTGATAATAGTATATACATTGTACCATTGTCATAATATTTTTTTTCTTTTAATATAATAAGCGCTCTAAAAATGGAATGTTTTCTAAGAAATGAAATATTTTTTTCACTTTTGAAAACCACTGCAAATTTGATATTGAATGCATAGATAATAATCCATTTCCTACAATTGTCATTTTTTAAAATCGCACAGAGTAACTTTTCGAATACTGTATGCCATATATACGCCTCGCCTCATCCCAAATATTATCTATGATCTGTGTTCAATCTAATTGAGTTATCTGGGTTGTACGATATATGTATCAAATATTAACCTAAAAAAACTTTATGTTTGGATAATCTTTGTGCATTTAGATAAAACACACTACATAATACCTTTACATTTGAAGTGAAACATAGTTTTACTATATATTTCAGTATCAAAGATATATACACCTAAAGGATATAAAAGTATTTTTCAAATGAAAACTGTTTCAAAAACAAACACATAATATTGGCTAAAGCTTTCAGAGGATTATATACAAAAATTATATAAAATATTTCTTTAAATTAAAACTGTTTTATGTATGTAAAATGTTGTTTGATTTATTCTACTAACCCTGTTTTAAAATCTACATTTTGAACTTGCATGAACAGAACTAAGCTAGTGGTGTTAACATAAAAGGTCATTTTCAAATACGGTCCTCTTTCAATTTTCAACAAACTCCAACGCATTTCTCATGAAATAAAAATACTTTATAATTCCTTTTAGAACCAATTAATAAATCAAAAGTTATAATTTCGTTTAAAAAACTGCAACAGTTCAACTGGCCTTGAGGGTTTTTGTAAATATTTAATTCACATTTACAATATAGATTCTTTGTTAGTTTAAAATTAAATAAGTAAATCTGAAAAAAGTAACTACAAATCCTCCAGACCGAAAATATCTCCAAGATTGCACACTTAAGCACGTTACTTAACAACAGTTATAACAAATATCAGGGTTTTTAAAAGGGTAAATTAAATAAATAATAGGTAATTTATTATAGTGCAGTTCATTAGAGTCCTGAACTTGTACATTAGTATACACAATTTTTTCCATTGTAAATATTGAGCAAAAGTACTGACAACGAATATTTTCAATCGTTAATAAAAATTTTTTTATTCATATGTTCTTCCACTCAAGTTCAAATACATTTTTTCAAACTTTTATAAAGTGACACTAGATATTAATAGATTTTTTCAAATATTAATACTTAGTTGAATTTATTGAAATAATTTAGTTTTATATGACAGAATAACTTTGCACAAAAAGGCTAAGTATGCAATATATTTATTTCGTCCCATGTATCTTAAAGTATGTGAAGGTGACAATTGAAGGTGACATATATGTTTACGATTTCAATAAAACAATATGGTAACGTATAATACGCAAGAAATAAAAAAAATGGCATGTAACAAGTCCTTTCAATTAATTAGCCACCCCCTCTGCTTATCTTCTAGACGCGAGTTGACGTAACTGCGCTTCGGCCTCACTTGGTTTATCCTTCCCTTACATATAGACATTTTATATCACTGTTATATAGGGTGATTGATTTATTCACCAAGAGAGACTATTTGCGGAAACACATACTCGCCAGCTCGATCACACACACACACACATGCGCGAGCGTGCGCACGTTGCAACGGGCAGTTTGCTCTTGAAATGTTTTTAATTTTTAAGTTAAAAAATTAAATTATAACTACCAAATGTTAAAATTTTTATGTTAAAGAAAAATGAAAAGAAAAGTACCACATAGAATAACAGAGTGGAAAAAACCAATTTGTTATAGTATATTATACAAATTATAATTACCAAATAAATTTAACAAACCGGAAGTGCAGTGCCGATAATTAGGTGCAAGAAAATAACTAGAAAAATACTATTTAGTGAACATAGCCCCCTACAACCACCATCAACATTTCTAAAGAACAATTAAATTGTGAGAAATCTATAGTGAAATCATAAACCATAAAACTTTAGTAAATAAAAAAATTTCAGCAAATGTTAATAAAATAAACGTTTTAAGAATTAGAAGAACGATAACGAGGTTAAGCAAGATAGTTTACGCAGGGCAGAATCAATCTATAACACGTTAATAACAGTTGTATGATCAAGCGGCTGGAGAGGGAATTACTGCGAGACCAATAAATACGGAAGCGCAAGAGCTTTAAGGAAAAAATTAAAATTTAACAAGTGCCAAACAAAACTATGTTGATAGACGGCTTCTACAATAACGTTTCTATCGTCAAATAATAAAAGTAATAAAATAACACAAGTTATAAAACGTGAATCGGCAATCGGTTCTTCCATTTATTAGAAAATATAACTAAAATAGTAACGACTTATGGTTTCTGTGTCCGAAAATCAAAGGATCCAAACAGGAAGAAGCAAGCCTCAACAAAATCAATCGGTGAAGAGCCGAAGATGGCAGGAATTTAGAACTTTTCGTAAGTCATTTTTTAAAGTCAAATTTATTAGATAAAATTTAGTACACTTTTCAGAATATAAAAATTCACAATTTTGATTCATTAAGAAATAAACAATGGCTTCACTCTAAATAAATTTGTTAAATAGTTTTAAAAAAGTGAAATTTTTCTTCTATGTAATAGTGAATTGTGTAAAATAATTAAAATTTAATGAAATAAGTCAATTTTTCAAAAAAGACAGGTTTTTGCATGTAAATTATTCAAATATCATAATATAGTGTGTAGACCGGCTTAGTCATGAAGAAACCATCAAATGAATATTTAATTAAAATTATTAAAGTGGGTTCGACTATAAGCTTGGTCATTTTTAATAAGGTCAAAAGAGTACAGAATTGTTGAAAAAGTTGTAATAATTCAAAATATTAAATATGAGTAATAGTTTCATGTAATATTGGTGAAAATTTTTGAAATTATTAAATAACTATTATTATAACAGAATATTATATTAACACTTAAAACTTCAATTCATGAGTTAAAATTATAGAAATTATTAAAGTGTGATATACTATGAAAATACAAATTAAAATTTTGGTTTAGTTTGCAAAAATCAGTGACTAAATTGATTAGATAAATTAAATATATTTAAAATAATAATTCAATTAAATATGTGGTGGTAAAATATTTTCTGCATATTGAGAAATGCATTAGAACTCATTAAGTATGTAATTTTGTTGATTTTTATATTATTTTGATTCATTAAAAATTATTACCAAATTCTTTGTAATTTATTTCAAAATATCCGTTGTTAAATAAATAAATAAAAAACCCAAAGTTATATATCAAGAGTATTTAAATTCATAAAATAATAAATGCAATAAAATAAAAGCCTAATTTTACAACATGAAAGTTTCCTCCTGAGAGTAAATCAAATTAAAATATTTGAGGTGTAATATATGGTATTTGGTTTTTTTTAAAGTTAAAGTCCAGGTACAAGTTCCACTAGCATATTCTAATTAAATGTAAAACAGTAGCCTATAAAAAGGTAAAAATAAGCAGGAACATATTTTGCAAGGCCCAACCTGCATCACCTGTTAAGAATGGAACATGGTAGGATTAGTTGTATGTTATGATTGTTCATGCTAACATGTCTCTTTTCAGCTGACAAAATTACTGACATATGTGACTATATAGCCCTCAGAATATTAGTTAACATTAGGGCGTATTTTAGAACAGCAAGTCAAGTCAGCGTGTCATTATATGCGCTTAAATGCGTTTTAACCAGTGACAGGTGGTTAAAAATAGATAGAGATATATCGGTGGTTGCAACACACACACACACACACACACACACACACACACACACACACACACACACACACACACACACACACACACACACACACACACACACACACACACACACACACACACACACACACACACACACACACACACACACACACACACACACACACACACACACACACACACACACACACACACACACACACACACACACACACATACACATACACACACACACACACACACAAACACACACTTTAGCGATACCTATTTTTAGATCTTGGGAATATCGATATGAAATATGTATATCGATATGTTCACTTCAAGAAATACAAACGGATTTTTATACCTTTATTATCATATGTACATTTGATTTTTGGAAATGTTTTAACAGTTTCCACTAAAACATTAAAAAACCATTGGTTTCAAAATCTACAAGTACGTTTTACTCGTAATTATCCAGGTAATTTCATCAAGTTGCCTACATCGTTTTCCATTGTAAACATTTCGCTTTTATTATTTATTTTTAGCAAGATAGGATTGGACGAATGTTATCAAACCGACAGAGATAAAAATCAAATAACTTGATTTACGTACGAATGCATTTTCCTGTTAAGGATCTGATGTATGAAATAACCTAATTATAAATGTAATACAACTGTTTTCAATTAAAAACATACATAAATCTTTTTGTAAATGACATTTGACGTCACTGATGAAGCGCTATTGATGCACGATTCCAATTAAATGATAACTCTATCCCAGCATTCAACATCGCTCTCGGTTGACGTGTAAGTAATGTATTACCAACAAGAACTATTGTGTATATATATTGAACGAGAATTATAAATGATAAATTTGAATTTTCTAAAGATCATTTTAAAAAACATAACTACCATACCATGAGCTATCGTTCACTCCAAAATAATAAAACACCCTTAAAGTAACAAAGACCTATGGTCTTCAGACGTGTTTCGCCATCAATGCTGCCTTCATCAGTGATGAACAAATTTTAATTATAAATTTATTTTGCAGTCATAGAATAATTCATCTGATAGGATAAACTCTAATTATGAATAGTGTGTTATTTTACATTTCATCTCGCATCAAAATTTACCTGTTGTATGGTTGAAACGGTTACAGACTCTACAGCTACATGTTATCTAGAAGGGTTCAAGGTTTTGGATTAAATGCGAATATTTTTAAAATGAAAAAAGTACTAATGGTTAACGAGAATTTTACTGTTAAAAAAAATTGCCATATTAATTTGTTTATGAATTGTATAAACTAATATTTTAGGTTATTTTTTTTTTTTAGTATTAAATATCAAATAATTAGGAATAACTTTAAATACACAGGTGCAGTAAATAAAGTACGAATATAGTAATGATTTAGAATGAAAGCCATGTTTAATTTAATCTTTAAGAAAGAAACCTCATTTATATATGATTACGTTTATTCTAATGTAATCCAAATACAATGTATTGTTATAATTTCGGTTCCTAATGGCATTACTCAAAGATATATTATGTAACGTAAAAAAACTCTTACAATCAAATGAAGCTACTTAAAGTCAGAACGTTTCTAAGAACTTTGTCTTAGGAAAACTTGGAAAATATAAATTTGAAAATCAATATTTAAACAAAAAAAAAATAATTTATTTTTAATAATATAATAATTTTCTAATAGCTATTTTACTGTAGTAACGTTGTAATATTTTTTCTTACCTTAAGGAATTACGTGACTATTTTGTTTCAAAAATGTGAATTCTTTACGAAACGGAGACTTTCATCTGCTTAAATTTATTATTCTTGAAAATATTTAACAATATAAGTAATTAGAAAATTTCGTTTGCTTTTATTAGATATATTCTATGTTAAACAGCTACTAAATATGGCGAAACCTGTATTACGGCCTATTTGTTTTATCCAGCACTGTTCTAGAATACCATATTTAAAACATAACGATGCACGCTTGCAAACATTCCGTTTAAGATTGATTGAATTAAATCTTTTTTTCTGTGATTCTGTGTGTCTTTGATTTTTGAAACAGCATGAATCTCTCAGCTATTTGTTTGATTATTATTAACGAGATATTTCTTTATCGATCAAGACAACGAAACGTATTGTTTAACTAATAATCCTCAATCATAAACAGGAGTTTCCGACTTTGGAAGCATGTGAGATGCTTTGTATAAAGCGGCTTTATCATAAACCTCCTGATATGTAAACGATTAAGTAGAAATACCATCATTTTAGAGTAAAGATCTGGTCGCAAGTAGTTTTTAATCAATTTATAACAAAAATAAAGCTCTTAATATAGTAAAAATATATTTAACATATAAATTACCGAGTTTATTTTAGATAGTAAAAAAGGGAAGGCATAAATGACAAACGAGTACAACATGTGGCTTATTATTATTATTATTATTGAAACACGGAGGGACCTTATCGGTGTAGAGCACTTAGCTGCAGCCTTTGTATTCTCTTCCCATCCCTACCACAGGACTAGCTTAGTGGATACCTACCTCTTTGCAGAAATCAAGTACCCACCTGATGCTAGATCTTCTGATATCCTCTGGTGTACATACCTGCCAGCCAAACCACTTTCTCCTTGCAGCTCCCAAAGCAGGACACTCACAGAGTACGTGGATTGGGCTTTCCTCTTGGTCCTCGTCGCATCTCTTGCACACAGGGGACCTACCTAGATTTTCCAATTTTGTATTGGAACCCCCTCAGATTCCCATGGCCTGTAACCTGCTCTACAGTAGCTCTGAAATGATGTCTACTTAAGGAGAGTAGTTCTTTGCCCCACAAATCTCCTGAGTAACCCCACAGTACCTTGGATTTGTTACAACCCAAGGTTGCATTCCATTCTTCCCTGCACAACCTGTCTATATGTACCGAGATCCTCTTGCGAACCTCCTGAGGCGGCATGCCCACTGCCCTCAGCAACGGTCCTTGGGCTATACACCCTTGTTTTGCTAAGGCGTCAGCTCTCTCATATTCTATCCAGCCAGAATGTCCTGGAATACAGGTTAGGATGAGTGAATTATACTTACTCAGCTCTGCTAGAGAAGCCATAGTCTCAGCCACCAACCTAGAGCTGGTACTAGCCTTACCTAAGGCCTTCAGAGCTGCCTGACTGTCCGAGCAAATCCAGATGGTCTTGCCCCTCCTGCCAGACCCTATTATTTCCTCAGCACATGGTTTGATCGCGAGCACCTCCCCCTGGAAGACAGAGTTGTAGTACTCCAGGCGATAACAAAATCTGTCTTGGTGTCTCGGTCCACTAAATCCTGCTTCCACTCCTTCCTTCATCTTGGACCCATCGGTGAACCAGATTTCACCATGTCTGGGTCTATACTCCGCCCATGCCTCTCTTGCAGGAATAAGGATTTTGTAGTTTCCTTTTTCCCTTTTAAGAGACAGTATCTTATCCAGAGGTTCTATCCAGAGCTCCTTCAGTGAATCCCCAAATAGCTGTTTAGTGGCTTATTAAGGTATGTTATAATATTTTCTCAGCTTCGTGTCAAAATAAATATTTTAAAACCGTTAAAATAAATCAGCGTTCCATGAAAAAACTAAGAAACATGCAGCATTAAATACATTTTTAAGCCTCCAATAATAATTATATGACATTCTTATTTAGAAAACCTAATTAAATCTAAAAAGTAAATAGTCACTGCATAGTAAAATTAATTTATGCAAAACTTCATCCAATTTTACAGAACATTAACCAAACAATATTTGTTTCCTTAAAAGTAGTTAATAATTTTCCGACTGTTTAATGATCAATATTGAAACTACCTATTTAAGGGAAAACATAATGTGCATTTCAATTTTGTTATTTGAATATAAAATGTGTATAATTTTCTCATTTCAATAAGCAACCTAATTAGATGTAGGTTGTTATATGTAAGGAAATAATTAAATATCATACATAATAACACTGTGTGTAGGAAAAAACTGCGAATATTAAATAAAATATACCCCTTTTTGTGTTAATTTTAACTCGCCCTAGGTAACGTAGGAAATATTTACCAACCTAGAAGTCGTATGGTAATAGAAAATGTTTTATTTGTCAAGTTGTTATTGACTAAGGAACCACGTCCCTTATGTGCGTTCTTAAACTAAAAACATTGTCCTTTAATACATTAGAACTTTTGAACCGACCAACAAATTATTCTGAATATGGAGGTGTTGAATAATATTTTCTATATCTTCTTAATAATGTTTTTGAAATATAACTTAAGAAGAAATAAACAACATTGTTATACGATCGTATGGAAATAAATAAAGTTTTTATGTTGTATTACCTGCTTTTAAATAATTATTAATGTGTTACAAAACATTTCTCTCTATTTTTGTTTATAATATATTTTGATAAATATAATAATACTTTGTTAAAAAATAGTACATTAAAAATCATTTAAAAATACATTTTAAAAATTATAAAAGTTATAATAATTTATTAAATGTTATATGTGCATATAAGAATATATTAGTATTTTTCAACAATAGAATATAAAAGTTTATAAACTTAAAATGCTAAAACCTTTTATCCAAATGACAAGGTTTGATTTCACTTTATTTTCCTCTATTACATTATAACAAGGGTACAATAAAGAGTTACATAATATTCCATAAACTTACTTCAAAGTAAAAGTAGTGTAAACGGTGTATTATATTACAACTAGGTTATACGTGTATTAGATAAAAGCGGTTTTATCAATTACTTTTTAACCCAATAATTGAATAAATAAAAGTTTGAAAAGTATTTGTCATAAATATAAAATGTTATAACTTCCCTAATTATTATTATGTATTAAAAATCATGAAAAAATTGAATTTGATATTTACAGGAAACCTACTAACAATAACAGATATATTTTAAATAGTTCCAACCATTGTTATACACATAAAATAGCATCATTTAAGAGTTTGGTTAACAGAGCTGTCAATGTACCACTTAGTCCTAGACGATTTTATAAGGAAATTAATTATATCAAAGGAGTGGCTAGATATAACGATTTTGATACCAAAGTTATAGATAATATTGTTAGGAAACAAATATTAAAATAGGTTTTGAACACAACTACCACTCTTCAAACAGAAGTTAAAAAATGTAATTTTATTAGTTTACCTTTCGATAATATTTTAACAAAAGGGTTAGACTCTATTTTTAAAAATGTAAATGTTAAGATAGCCTATAAAACTCAAAATAAATTCAAGCATTTATTATGTAACCCGAAAGATAAAATTTCAATGTTGGAAAAATCAGGTATTTATAAGATAATTTGTAGTACTTGTGACGAGATGCATATAGGTCAAACAAAAAGAAAAATTGTAACTTGATATAAAGAACATCTTGCCCATATTAAATATGATAGACCTGAAAAATCAAGTGTAGCAGAACATCTTAGTAATCAGCATGATTTAGATAAAAATGTTATTTTAGCTAAATGTATAAACTCAAAAAGTTATTTAACAGTTATGAAAGTGTTTTAATAGTCAAATCAAATTGTAAATTAATGAATGATAAAAGACCTATTCCTAACTCACCATTATATACTTTACTAAAATAGCTTTCTTCAAATACGATGTATTAATTTAATTACTTTTAGTTTATTTTTTGTTATTGCTGTAGTTTTTATTACATATGTATTATTATAATGTACTTTTTGAATTAACCTATTTGGTTCTTGATGGCCGATAGTTATTTGTTGGTCGAGGGCGGAGAAGGGGCGGAGAAGGGCGGAGAGGGAGCGGAGTGGGTCGGAGAGGGCAGAGAGGAACGGAGAAGGGCGGAGAGGGGCGGAGAGGGGGCGGAGAGGGGTGGAGAGGGGGCGGAGCTTACCTCACGCCTATATATAGCAACCGCGGAGAACGATTGGTATCATTCTAGTTTTGTAACTTCTTGTGTGCTAGATTGTATTTTGTAACAATACCCTCTGATGGTGATGACATGGTCATCGAAATGTACTTAAGGGTTAATTCTTAATTAACTTGTTTTATTTGTTAATTTTTATTATTTTTGTGGTATTGGGGTTCTTTTCAATATCTTTATTGTACTATTATTGAAATAAAATAATTGCAGAAAGAAAAGGAAAATGTGCGATAGATCGTTATGTGGAATGAATTAGGTGAAAAATTATTTTCTTTCTCATAGCATCTACAGAACTATAGCCATCTCTCAGAGTTGCTGATGAAAATGTGTCAGGAATAACGACCGTATTTGGGTCCTAATATACCAACAATATTAAAATACAACTTTTAAAATAAGCAACCCTTGAGTTTTTATTATATTTCTCTAAAGAATATTATAAGGGACGTATATTAGATTTCCGTATATTCTACTTTTAAAACAAAATCCTCAAATTTCTACAGTAATTGATAATGTTCTGATAAAACTAATGCCGGTTGATAGTTTAAAAATATGATAGATAATATAATGATAGAAAAAAATAAGTCCGATATTAAATATATAAAAATATTCAAAACCTCTTACTGTTAATTGTTATTCTTAGACGTTATATTTATATTTCTCAGTATTTCATACTTTATACACTCTATTTTTTATAATTTTATATTTTATATTTTGATAAAACTTTGTTCCTTTAAAGTAACTCTTTATTTTATTTATCCTTCGGTCTCTGTCTTTGTTAATAAACCTCTAGAGTATGGTTGGAACGAAAACAAACAACATGAAATCATGGGAAAATCGTAAGTTAATTCAACCGTAGCCAAATATTTTACTATATTTTTGCAGATACAATAATTTTGAAAAAATTTTGCTTTATATTGTTGAGTTTCAACATTTAAGACGATAAAATTACATCTTAAGAAGCAAAGTGACAAATATAATGATCTTGCGTCAGGTTTTTTTGTGTTTTTGTCTTCTCTGTGAAGTATTAACTGTGAAATCCTACTCCCTATTATTTATAAGTAAGCTCATTTAACAAAACTCATTGGATTATAAGTCTCACGTAAAATATAAAATGTTTAGATGAATAGGTCTATTTTTTTATTTACCATATATTCTTAACATTTTATAAAATTGTCTCCTCCCTAAATAACTAAATTTTCAACATTCCTTATGTATTTATTGTACTAATCATTTAATGTCATTAAATTAATAAAACGCTCCACAAGCAATGATAATTTACTTGTATTGATTTGATTACTAAAATAATTACGAAACAAAAAGCCTTTTAGTAACAACATTTCCATATCATGTTATATCCTCACTCTAGGTCTCAAGCAGGTCTTTATAATTTTGCTATTCTTACAATGTTCCAAAACCTAATAATAAATATCGAAATCTTGTTGCAGTTCATGACGAGCTGGTTTTTGATAAATAAATAACCATAACCCTTGCTACAAATTTTTAGACACCTTGATGTACATTTCGCTAACACAGTTAGCATCATCAGAAGGTTATAAATATACGATTATGTTTGTAACCTTCTGATGATGCTAACTTTGCTGGCGAAATGTACATCAAGGGTGTTTAAAAATTTGTAGCAAGGGTTATTGTTATTTATTTATCATAATTACGCTACTGTGCTCTAAAATAAATCAGCGTTCCATGAAAAAACTGAGAAATATGCAGCATTAAATACATTTTTAAGCCTCCAATAATAATTATATGACATTCTTATTTAGAAAACCTAATTAAATCTAAAAAGTAAATAGTGACTGCATAGTAAAATTAATTTATGCAAAACTTCATCCAATTTTACAGAACATTAACCAAACAATATTTGTTTCCTTAAAAGTAGTTAATAATTTTCCGACTGTTTAATGATCAATATTGAAACTACCTATTTAAGGGAAAACATAATGTGCATTTCAATTTTGTTATTTGAATATAAAATGTGTATAATTTTCTCATTTCAATAAGCAACCTAATTAGATGTAGGTTGTTATATGTAAGGAAATAATTAAATATCATACATAATAACACTGTGTGTAGGAAAAAACTGCGAATATTAAATAAAATATACCCCTTTTTGTGTTAATTTTAACTCGCCCTAGGTAACGTAGGAAATATTTACCAACCTAGAAGTCGTATGGTAATAGAAAATGTTTTATTTGTCAAGTTGTTATTGACTAAGGAACCACGTCCCTTATGTGCGTTCTTAAACTAAAAACATTGTCCTTTAATACATTAGAACTTTTGAACCGACCAACAAATTATTCTGAATATGGAGGTGTTGAATAATATTTTCTATATCTTCTTAATAATGTTTTTGAAATATAACTTAAGAAGAAATAAACAACATTGTTATACGATCGTATGGAAATAAATAAAGTTTTTATGTTGTATTACCTGCTTTTAAATAATTATTAATGTGTTACAAAACATTTCTCTCTATTTTTGTTTATAATATATTTTGATAAATATAATAATACTTTGTTAAAAAATAGTACATTAAAAATCATTTAAAAATACATTTTAAAAATTATAAAAGTTATAATAATTTATTAAATGTTATATGTGCATATAAGAATATATTAGTATTTTTCAACAATAGAATATAAAAGTTTATAAACTTAAAATGCTAAAACCTTTTATCCAAATGACAAGGTTTGATTTCACTTTATTTTCCTCTATTACATTATAACAAGGGTACAATAAAGAGTTACATAATATTCCATAAACTTACTTCAAAGTAAAAGTAGTGTAAACGGTGTATTATATTACAACTAGGTTATACGTGTATTAGATAAAAGCGGTTTTATCAATTACTTTTTAACCCAATAATTGAATAAATAAAAGTTTGAAAAGTATTTGTCATAAATATAAAATGTTATAACTTCCCTAATTATTATTATGTATTAAAAATCATGAAAAAATTGAATTTGATATTTACAGGAAACCTACTAACAATAACAGATATATTTTAAATAGTTCCAACCATTGTTATACACATAAAATAGCATCATTTAAGAGTTTGGTTAACAGAGCTGTCAATGTACCACTTAGTCCTAGACGATTTTATAAGGAAATTAATTATATCAAAGGAGTGGCTAGATATAACGATTTTGATACCAAAGTTATAGATAATATTGTTAGGAAACAAATATTAAAATAGGTTTTGAACACAACTACCACTCTTCAAACAGAAGTTAAAAAATGTAATTTTATTAGTTTACCTTTCGATAATATTTTAACAAAAGGGTTAGACTCTATTTTTAAAAATGTAAATGTTAAGATAGCCTATAAAACTCAAAATAAATTCAAGCATTTATTATGTAACCCGAAAGATAAAATTTCAATGTTGGAAAAATCAGGTATTTATAAGATAATTTGTAGTACTTGTGACGAGATGCATATAGGTCAAACAAAAAGAAAAATTGTAATTTGATATAAAGAACATCTTGCCCATATTAAATATGATAGACCTGAAAAATCAAGTGTAGCAGAACATCTTAGTAATCAGCATGATTTAGATAAAAAAGTTATTTTAGCTAAATGTATAAACTCAAAAAGTTATTTAACAGTTATGAAAGTGTTTTAATAGTCAAATCAAATTGTAAATTAATGAATGATAAAAGACCTATTCCTAACTCACCATTATATACTTTACTAAAATAGCTTTCTTCAAATACGATGTATTAATTTAATTACTTTTAGTTTATTTTTTGTTATTGCTGTAGTTTTTATTACATATGTATTATTATAATGTACTTTTTGAATTAACCTATTTGGTTCTTGATGGCCGATAGTTATTTGTTGGTCGAGGGCGGAGAAGGGGCGGAGAAGGGCGGAGAGGGAGCGGAGTGGGTCGGAGAGGGCAGAGAGGAACGGAGAAGGGCGGAGAGGGGCGGAGAGGGGGCGGAGAGGGGTGGAGAGGGGGCGGAGCTTACCTCACGCCTATATATAGCAACCGCGGAGAACGATTGGTATCATTCTAGTTTTGTAACTTCTTGTGTGCTAGATTGTATTTTGTAACAATACCCTCTGATGGTGATGACATGGTCATCGAAATGTACTTAAGGGTTTAATCTTAAGTAACTTGTTTTATTTGTTAATTTTTATTATTTTTGTGGTATTGGGGTTCTTTTCAATATTTTTATTGTACTATTATTGAAATAAAATAATTGCAGAAAGAAAAGGAAAATGTGCGATAGATCGTTATGTGGAATGAATTAGGTGAAAAATTATTTTCTTTCTCATAGCATCTACAGAACTATAGCCATCTCTCAGAGTTGCTGATGAAAATGTGTCAGGAATAACGACCGTATTTGGGTCCTAATATACCAACAATATTAAAATACAACTTTTAAAATAAGCAACCCTTGAGTTTTTATTATATTTCTCTAAAGAATATTATAAGGGACGTATATTAGATTTCCGTATATTCTACTTTTAAAACAAAATCCTCAAATTTCTACAGTAATTGATAATGTTCTGATAAAACTAATGCCGGTTGATAGTTTAAAAATATGATAGATAATATAATGATAGAAAAAAATAAGTCCGATATTAAATATATAAAAATATTCAAAACCTCTTACTGTTAATTGTTATTCTTAGACGTTATATTTATATTTCTCAGTATTTCATACTTTATACACTCTATTTTTTATAATTTTATATTTTATATTTTGATAAAACTTTGTTCCTTTAAAGTAACTCTTTATTTTATTTATCCTTCGGTCTCTGTCTTTGTTAATAAACCTCTAGAGTATGGTTGGAACGAAAACAAACAACATGAAATCATGGGAAAATCGTAAGTTAATTCAACCGTAGCCCAATATTTTACTATATTTTTGCAGATACAATAATTTTGAAAAAATTTTGCTTTATATTGTTGAGTTTCAACATTTAAGACGATAAAATTACATCTTAAGAAGCAAAGTGACAAATATAATGATCTTGCGTCAGGTTTTTTTGTGTTTTTGTCTTCTCTGTGAAGTATTAACTGTGAAATCCTACTCCCTATTATTTATAAGTAAGCTCATTTAACAAAACTCATTGGATTATAAGTCTCACGTAAAATATAAAATGTTTAGATGAATAGGTCTATTTTTTTATTTACCATATATTCTTAACATTTTATAAAATTGTCTCCTCCCTAAATAACTAAATTTTCAACATTCCATATGTATTTATTGTACTAATCATTTAATGTCATTAAATTAATAAAACGCTCCACAAGCAATGATAATTTACTTGTATTGATTTGATTACTAAAATAATTACGAAACAAAAAGCCTTTTAGTAACAACATTTCCATATCATGTTATATCCTCACTCTAGGTCTCAAGCAGGTCTTTATAATTTTGCTATTCTTACAATGTTCCAAAACCTAATAATAAATATCGAGATCTTGTTGCAGTTCATGACGAGCTGGTTTTTGATAAATAAATAACCATAACCCTTGCTACAAATTTTTAGACACCTTGATGTACATTTCGCTAACACAGTTAGCATCATCAGAAGGTTATAAATATACGATTATGTTTGTAACCTTCTGATGATGCTAACTTTGCTGGCGAAATGTACATCAAGGGTGTTTAAAAATTTGTAGCAAGGGTTATTGTTATTTATTTATCATAATTACGCTACTGTGCTCTAAAATAAATCAGCGTTCCATGAAAAAACTGAGAAATATGCAGCATTAAATACATTTTTAAGCCTCCAATAATAATTATATGACATTCTTATTTAGAAAACCTAATTAAATCTAAAAAGTAAATAGTCACTGCATAGTAAAATTAATTTATGCAAAACTTCATCCAATTTTACAGAACATTAACCAAACAATATTTGTTTCCTTAAAAGTAGTTAATAATTTTCCGACTGTTTAATGATCAATATTGAAACTACCTATTTAAGGGAAAACATAATGTGCATTTCAATTTTGTTATTTGAATATAAAATGTGTATAATTTTCTCATTTCAATAAGCAACCTAATTAGATGTAGGTTGTTATATGTAAGGAAATAATTAAATATCATACATAATAACACTGTGTGTAGGAAAAAACTGCGAATATTAAATAAAATATACCCCTTTTTGTGTTAATTTTAACTCGCCCTAGGTAACGTAGGAAATATTTACCAACCTAGAAGTCGTATGGTAATAGAAAATGTTTTATTTGTCAAGTTGTTATTGACTAAGGAACCACGTCCCTTATGTGCGTTCTTAAACTAAAAACATTGTCCTTTAATACATTAGAACTTTTGAACCGACCAACAAATTATTCTGAATATGGAGGTGTTGAATAATATTTTCTATATCTTCTTAATAATGTTTTTGAAATATAACTTAAGAAGAAATAAACAACATTGTTATACGATCGTATGGAAATAAATAAAGTTTTTATGTTGTATTACCTGCTTTTAAATAATTATTAATGTGTTACAAAACATTTCTCTCTATTTTTGTTTATAATATATTTTGATAAATATAATAATACTTTGTTAAAAAATAGTACATTAAAAATCATTTAAAAATACATTTTAAAAATTATAAAAGTTATAATAATTTATTAAATGTTATATGTGCATATAAGAATATATTAGTATTTTTCAACAATAGAATATAAAAGTTTATAAACTTAAAATGCTAAAACCTTTTATCCAAATGACAAGGTTTGATTTCACTTTATTTTCCTCTATTACATTATAACAAGGGTACAATAAAGAGTTACATAATATTCCATAAACTTACTTCAAAGTAAAAGTAGTGTAAACGGTGTATTATATTACAACTAGGTTATACGTGTATTAGATAAAAGCGGTTTTATCAATTACTTTTTAACCCAATAATTGAATAAATAAAAGTTTGAAAAGTATTTGTCATAAATATAAAATGTTATAACTTCCCTAATTATTATTATGTATTAAAAATCATGAAAAAATTGAATTTGATATTTACAGGAAACCTACTAACAATAACAGATATATTTTAAATAGTTCCAACCATTGTTATACACATAAAATAGCATCATTTAAGAGTTTGGTTAACAGAGCTGTCAATGTACCACTTAGTCCTAGACGATTTTATAAGGAAATTAATTATATCAAAGGAGTGGCTAGATATAACGATTTTGATACCAAAGTTATAGATAATATTGTTAGGAAACAAATATTAAAATAGGTTTTGAACACAACTACCACTCTTCAAACAGAAGTTAAAAAATGTAATTTTATTAGTTTACCTTTCGATAATATTTTAACAAAAGGGTTAGACTCTATTTTTAAAAATGTAAATGTTAAGATAGCCTATAAAACTCAAAATAAATTCAAGCATTTATTATGTAACCCGAAAGATAAAATTTCAATGTTGGAAAAATCAGGTATTTATAAGATAATTTGTAGTACTTGTGACGAGATGCATATAGGTCAAACAAAAAGAAAAATTGTAACTTGATATAAAGAACATCTTGCCCATATTAAATATGATAGACCTGAAAAATCAAGTGTAGCAGAACATCTTAGTAATCAGCATGATTTAGATAAAAATGTTATTTTAGCTAAATGTATAAACTCAAAAAGTTATTTAACAGTTATGAAAGTGTTTTAATAGTCAAATCAAATTGTAAATTAATGAATGATAAAAGACCTATTCCTAACTCACCATTATATACTTTACTAAAATAGCTTTCTTCAAATACGATGTATTAATTTAATTACTTTTAGTTTATTTTTTGTTATTGCTGTAGTTTTTATTACATATGTATTATTATAATGTACTTTTTGAATTAACCTATTTGGTTCTTGATGGCCGATAGTTATTTGTTGGTCGAGGGCGGAGAAGGGGCGGAGAAGGGCGGAGAGGGAGCGGAGTGGGTCGGAGAGGGCAGAGAGGAACGGAGAAGGGCGGAGAGGGGCGGAGAGGGGGCGGAGAGGGGTGGAGAGGGGGCGGAGCTTACCTCACGCCTATATATAGCAACCGCGGAGAACGATTGGTATCATTCTAGTTTTGTAACTTCTTGTGTGCTAGATTGTATTTTGTAACAATACCCTCTGATGGTGATGACATGGTCATCGAAATGTACTTAAGGGTTAATTCTTAATTAACTTGTTTTATTTGTTAATTTTTATTATTTTTGTGGTATTGGGGTTCTTTTCAATATCTTTATTGTACTATTATTGAAATAAAATAATTGCAGAAAGAAAAGGAAAATGTGCGATAGATCGTTATGTGGAATGAATTAGGTGAAAAATTATTTTCTTTCTCATAGCATCTACAGAACTATAGCCATCTCTCAGAGTTGCTGATGAAAATGTGTCAGGAATAACGACCGTATTTGGGTCCTAATATACCAACAATATTAAAATACAACTTTTAAAATAAGCAACCCTTGAGTTTTTATTATATTTCTCTAAAGAATATTATAAGGGACGTATATTAGATTTCCGTATATTCTACTTTTAAAACAAAATCCTCAAATTTCTACAGTAATTGATAATGTTCTGATAAAACTAATGCCGGTTGATAGTTTAAAAATATGATAGATAATATAATGATAGAAAAAAATAAGTCCGATATTAAATATATAAAAATATTCAAAACCTCTTACTGTTAATTGTTATTCTTAGACGTTATATTTATATTTCTCAGTATTTCATACTTTATACACTCTATTTTTTATAATTTTATATTTTATATTTTGATAAAACTTTGTTCCTTTAAAGTAACTCTTTATTTTATTTATCCTTCGGTCTCTGTCTTTGTTAATAAACCTCTAGAGTATGGTTGGAACGAAAACAAACAACATGAAAACATGGGAAAATCGTAAGTTAATTCAACCGTAGCCAAATATTTTACTATATTTTTGCAGATACAATAATTTTGAAAAAATTTTGCTTTATATTGTTGAGTTTTAACATTTAAGACGATAAAATTACATCTTAAGAAGCAAAGTGACAAATATAATGATCTTGCGTCAGGTTTTTTTGTGTTTTTGTCTTCTCTGTGAAGTATTAACTGTGAAATCCTACTCCCTATTATTTATAAGTAAGCTCATTTAACAAAACTCATTGGATTATAAGTCTCACGTAAAATATAAAATGTTTAGATGAATAGGTCTATTTTTTTATTTACCATATATTCTTAACATTTTATAAAATTGTCTCCTCCCTAAATAACTAAATTTTCAACATTCCTTATGTATTTATTGTACTAATCATTTAATGTCATTAAATTAATAAAACGCTCCACAAGCAATGATAATTTACTTGTATTGATTTGATTACTAAAATAATTACGAAACAAAAAGCCTTTTAGTAACAACATTTCCATATCATGTTATATCCTCACTCTAGGTCTCAAGCAGGTCTTTATAATTTTGCTATTCTTACAATGTTCCAAAACCTAATAATAAATATCGAAATCTTGTTGCAGTTCATGACGAGCTGGTTTTTGATAAATAAATAACCATAACCCTTGCTACAAATTTTTAGACACCTTGATGTACATTTCGCTAACACAGTTAGCATCATCAGAAGGTTATAAATATACGATTATGTTTGTAACCTTCTGATGATGCTAACTTTGCTGGCGAAATGTACATCAAGGGTGTTTAAAAATTTGTAGCAAGGGTTATTGTTATTTATTTATCATAATTACGCTACTGTGCTCTAAAATAAATCAGCGTTCCATGAAAAAACTGAGAAATATGCAGCATTAAATACATTTTTAAGCCTCCAATAATAATTATATGACATTCTTATTTAGAAAACCTAATTGAATCTAAAAAGTAAATAGTCACTGCATAGTAAAATTAATTTATGCAAAACTTCATCCAATTTTACAGAACATTAACCAAACAATATTTGTTTCCTTAAAAGTAGTTAATAATTTTCCGACTGTTTAATGATCAATATTGAAACTACCTATTTAAGGGAAAACATAATGTGCATTTCAATTTTGTTATTTGAATATAAAATGTGTATAATTTTCTCATTTCAATAAGCAACCTAATTAGATGTAGGTTGTTATATGTAAGGAAATAATTAAATATCATACATAATAACACTGTGTGTAGGAAAAAACTGCGAATATTAAATAAAATATACCCCTTTTTGTGTTAATTTTAACTCGCCCTAGGTAACGTAGGAAATATTTACCAACCTAGAAGTCGTATGGTAATAGAAAATGTTTTATTTGTCAAGTTGTTATTGACTAAGGAACCACGTCCCTTATGTGCGTTCTTAAACTAAAAACATTGTCCTTTAATACATTAGAACTTTTGAACCGACCAACAAATTATTCTGAATATGGAGGTGTTGAATAATATTTTCTATATCTTCTTAATAATGTTTTTGAAATATAACTTAAGAAGAAATAAACAACATTGTTATACGATCGTATGGAAATAAATAAAGTTTTTATGTTGTATTACCTGCTTTTAAATAATTATTAATGTGTTACAAAACATTTCTCTCTATTTTTGTTTATAATATATTTTGATAAATATAATAATACTTTGTTAAAAAATAGTACATTAAAAATCATTTAAAAATACATTTTAAAAATTATAAAAGTTATAATAATTTATTAAATGTTATATGTGCATATAAGAATATATTAGTATTTTTTAACAATAGAATATAAAAGTTTATAAACTTAAAATGCTAAAACCTTTTATCCAAATGACAAGGATTGATTTCACTTTATTTTCCTCTATTACATTATAACAAGGGTACAATAAAGAGTTACATAATATTCCATAAACTTACTTCAAAGTAAAAGTAGTGTAAACGGTGTATTATATTACAACTAGGTTATACGTGTATTAGATAAAAGCGGTTTTATCAATTACTTTTTAACCCAATAATTGAATAAATAAAAGTTTGAAAAGTATTTGTCATAAATATAAAATGTTATAACTTCCCTAATTATTATTATGTATTAAAAATCATGAAAAAATTGAATTTGATATTTACAGGAAACCTACTAACAATAACAGATATATTTTAAATAGTTCCAACCATTGTTATACACATAAAATAGCATCATTTAAAAGTTTGGTTAACAGAGCTGTCAATGTACCATTTAGTCCTGGACGATTTTATAAGGAAATTAATTATATCAAAGGAGTGGCTAGATATAACGATTTTGATACCAAAGTTATAGATAATATTGTTAGGAAACAAATATTAAAATAGGTTTTGAACACAACTAAAACTCTTCAAACAGAAGTTAAAAAATGTAATTTTATTAGTTTACCTTTCGATAATATTTTAACAAAAGGGTTAGACTCTATTTTTAAAAATGTAAATGTTAAGATAGCCTATAAAACTCAAAATAAATTCAAGCATTTATTATGTAACCCGAAAGATAAAATTTCAATGTTGGAAAAATCAGGTATTTATAAGATAATTTGTAGTACTTGTGACGAGATGTATATAGGTCAAACAAAAAGAAAAATTGTAACTAGATATAAAGAGCATCTTGCCCATATTAAATATGATAGACCTGAAAAATCAAGTGTAGCAGAACATCTCCTTAGTAATCAGCATGATTTAGATAAAAATGTTATTTTAGCTAAATGTATAAACTCAAAAAGTTATTTAACAGTTATGAAAGTGTTTTTATAGTCAAATCAAATTGTAAATTAATGAATGATAAAAGACCTATTCCTAACTCACCATTATATACTTTACTAAAATAGCTTTCTTCAAATACGATGTATTAATTTAATTACTTTTAGTTTATTTTTTGTTATTGCTGTAGTTTTTATTACATATGTATTATTATAATGTACTTTTTGACTTAACCTATTTGGTTCTTGATGGCCGATCGTTATTTGTCGGTCGAGGGCGGAGAGGGGGCGGAGAGGGGGCGGAGAGGGAGCGGAGTGGGTCGGAGAGGGCGGAGAGGAGCGGAGAACTGGCGGAGGGGGTGGAGAGGGGGCGGAGCTTACCTCACGCCTATATATAGCAACCGCGGAGAACGATTGGTATCATTCTAGTTTTGTAACTTCTTGTGTGCTAGATTGTATTTTGTAACAATACCCTCTGATGATGATGACATGGTCATCGAAATGTACTTAAGGGTTTAATCTTAAGTAACTTGTTTTATTTGTTAATTTTTATTATTTTTGTGGTATTGGGGTTCTTTTCAATATTTTTATTGTACTATTATTGAAATAAAATAATTGCAGAAAGAAAGGGAAAATGTGCGATAGATCGTTATGTGGAATGAATTAGGTGAAAAATTATTTTCTTTCTCATAGCATCTACAGAACTATAGCCATCTCTCAGAGTTGCTGATGAAAATGTGTCAGGAATAACGATCGTATTTGGGTCCTAATATACCAACAATATTAAAATACAACTTTTAAAATAAGCAACCCTTGAGTTTTTATTATATTTCTCTAAAGAATATTATAAGGGACGTATATTAGATTTCCATATATTCTACTTTTAACTAAAATCCTCAAATTTCTACAGTAATTGATAATGTTCTGATAAAACTAATGCCGGTTGATAGTTTAAAAATATGATAGATAATATAATGATAGAAAAAAATAATTCCGATATTAAATATATAAAAATATTCCATACCTCTTACTGTTAATTGTTATTCTTAGACGTTATATTTATATTTCTCAGTATTACATACTTTATACACTCTATATTTTATAATTTTATATTTTATATTTTGATAAAACTTTGTTCCTTTAAAGTAACTCTTTATTTTATTTATCCTTCGGTCTCTGTCTTTGTTAATAAACCTCTAGAGTATGGTTGGAACGAAAACAAAGAACATGAAATCATGGGAAAATCGTAAGTTAATTAAACCGTAGCCCAATATTTTAATATATTTTTGCAGATACAATAATTTTGAAAAACGTTTGCGTTATATTGTTGAGTTTCAACATTTAAGACGATAAAATTACATCTTAAGAAGCAAAGTGACAAATATAATGATCTTGCGTCAGGTTTGTTAGTGTTTTTGTCTTCTCTGTGAAGTATTAACTGTGAAATACTACTCCCTATTATTTATAAGTAAGCTCATTTAACAAACTCATTGGATTATAAGTCTCACGTAAAATATAAAATGTTTAGATGAATAGGTCTATTTTTTTATTTACCATCTATCCTTAACATTTTATAAAATTGTCTCCTCCCTAAATAACTAAATTTTCAACATTCCTTATCTATTTATTGTACTAATCATTTAACGTCATTAAATTAATAAAACGCTCCACAAGCAATGATAATTTACTTGTATTGATTTGATTACTAAAATAATTACGAAACAAAAAGCCTTTTAGTAACAACATTTCCAAATTATGTTATATCCTCACTCTAGGTCTCAAGCAGGTCTTTATAATTTTGCTATTCTTACAATGTTCCAAAACCTAATAATAAATATCGAAATCTTGTTGCAGTTCATGACGAGCTGGTTTTTGATAAATAAATAACCATAACCCTTGCTACAAATTTTTAAACACCTTGATGTACATTTCGCTAACACAGTTAGCATCATCAGAAGGTTATAAACATACGATTATGTTTGTAACCTTCTGATGATGCTAACTTTGTTGGCGAAATGTACATCAAGGGTGTTTAAAAATTTGTAGCAAGGGTTATTGTTATTTATTTATCATAATTACGCTACTGTGCTCTGTATAAAATTTCGAGCTCGTTTTTAATTACTTATTACACTTTTGCTTTTACTTACGACCAGACATTTTGTTAAGTAAAAGTTGTTAAATTGTCAACTTACACTTGGAGTACACTTAGTTAACAAAACGTCTGGTCGCAAGTAATAGCAAAATTGTAATAACTAATAATAAATCAGACTTTTCGAGTATTTTTATTTGTATTGTTGTTAATTTGATTGTTTAAGTTATATTTTAAATGAAATATATATCAACAATTTTGTAGAAAAAAAATCATATTATGAATACCCTAAAAAAGTGGAATATTTTATATTCAGACTAATTGAATTTTAAAATATCATCATTATACTTTGAGAAATTTACAAAATAAAATGACACCAATTTATTTTCAATACATTTATTCAACAAACACTTTCTTGCTCTTTAAAACATAAAATGTGTTTTTAGGCGATTGTGCACATTTATCTTTCATCAGAAACTTTGAAAGAATGTTTTATTACTGAAGATTCTACAAAGGAGAACATATAATTATGTTATGCAATGGGCACAGTGCTCAAGTAAACAATTCCTTTCTCCCATTCTCTGACTTCACTAATAATAACACTTCTAAGTAACTTTATAAGCACAATAGGTCCTCTAGCTTCCCATACAGATCTACTACAATGGTGCTTGTTATACAATACCAGTTGTTAGTAGCTATTTAAACGACTCTACGTAACTAAAATTACAAACATTATTTACAAGTAAGAATCTCCTCATATATTTGACGTATTTTCAAATATATTCAATAACGTATATACAATGAAGATTTATATTTTGCTTGCCTAATTAAAAGTAATTAACTAAATAAAGTATAATCGGGGAAACTGTGTCAGTAGTCTACCTTTACCAATGAAAATGTTCCATATTTTATTGTTTTCACTCAAGTAATAATAAATTATACTGTTTGGAAATTAGAATATTGAAACTGTTCTGTCAGAGTATTTGATGTTTCTATCTAAATTTGCAGAGAATTTTCATGATTATAGGGCATAGGCATATTCTGTGTAAACTAGGGTGGGCCGAAAAAAGTCAAAATGATCAGATAGAAACCTAACAATAACAAATATTAGTGCTTAAAATTGATTTCAGGGGTACAAGAAGCTAGACAAAAATATGAAAGCATTAGGTTAATATTTCTTAGAATACGCAAATGGCTCAAACATTATATTTTTAATTAAAAATATGGTTTGACAATATTTTCTATATTTTATTGAAAATGGTGTTACATTAATTATTTAACTAATGTTTATGTGTATTATGCCAACTTTCACATGACACTCTTCCCTAATTCATACAAATCTACTCAGGACTCACCACGAGGAGGTCTATGGCGACTCAAGATTATTCCTAATGCTATAAGTGATAGCACTTTTGTGGTAAGAAAAGCTAGAAGAGCTATAGCTCAAAGGACGTTATTGGTGAAGTGTAGAGGTATTGTCATTTGCCTCCTCAATTTGCTCATTTCAACGTTAAATGTAACGACATTCATATTTACAGCACACCAAGATTTATAAGGGCAACACACTAATTGCCAAAACGTTGCACTAATTAAATAAACTTACATGATTCGATATTTAACTGGTTTAGGATTACTTAATACTTATTTCGAGAGATCAAATAATCAAGTATTATTTCATTTCCAGAAAGTATAAAATATTATTGCCATATTCCTTTCCGTTAAAACCTAAAGAAATTTAAGGTTAGGATAGGTTAATAAATCTAAGTAGAGGTTTAGCGAATTTAATGATTAGCCATATTAATTTAATTTTATAAAATTTAAGTTTAATTTTATAAAATTTCCTGGTACAATTATATGACCCATGGAAGATACCTATACTTAAAATCATTGAAAGTAATAAATCGCAAAACATGTTCAACAGGTAAATGCCATTAGCAATTTTTGGCAATGATACCTTTGTAAATATATTTGTACTCTGGGAACACGTCGGGAATTACCAAAGTTCTCAGTTTTTGTCAGATGTTAATTATCTGAACATTGGTTAAATTCTAGACTACAGAAGTTTCTGAAAGCCTTGGAAATCGTATGGTATGACTAAATTATATTTATCTCCTTACTGAACACAATATTTTATACATATAGGTATACAATTATAGTAAACATAGTAAGTAGTAACAAGTTTGATGCGCTCTCATTGTGCTTGCTCATTATGAGCGGGTGCTTGCTTTTGTGCCTCGCTCTCGTTGTTAGTGGGTGCTTGCTTTTGTGCTGCGCTCTCGTTGTTAGTGGGTGCTTGCTTTTGTGCTGCGCTCTCGTTGTGAGCGGGTGCTTGCTTTTGTGCTGCGCTCTCATAGTAAACGGATGCTTGCTTTTGTGCTGTATTCTCGTTGTTAGTGGGTGTTTGCTTTGTGTTGTGCTCTCGTTAGCGGGTGCTTGCTTTTGTGCTGCGCTCTCATAGTGAACGGGTACTTGCTTTTGTGCTACGCTCTCATAGTGAGCGGGTGCTTCCTTTTGTGCTGTATTCTCGTTGTTAGTGGGTGCTTGCTTTTGTGCTGCGCTCTCGTTGTGAGCGAATGCTTGCTTTTGTACTGCGCTCACGTTATTAGTGGGTGCTTGCTTTTGTGCTGCGCTCTCGTTGTGAGCAGGTGCTTGCTTTTTGTGCTGCGCACTCATAGTGAACGGGTGCTTGCTTTTGTTCTGTATTCTCTTTGTTAGTGGGTGCTTGCTTTTGTGCTGTGCTCTCGTGAGCGGGTGCTTGCTTTTGTGCTGCGCTCTCATAGTGAGAGGGTGCTTGCTTTTGTTCTGCGCTCTCGTTGTTAGTGGGTGCTTGCTTTTGGCTGCGCTCTCGTTGTGAGCGGGTGCTTGATTTTGTTTTGCAATCTCGTGAGCGGGTGCTTGCTTTTGTGATGCGCTCTCATAGTGCGAGGGTGCTTGCTTTTGTGCTGCGCTCTCGTTGTTAGTGGGTGCTTGTTTTTGGCTGCGCTCTCGTTGTGAGCGGGTGCTTGCTATTGTGCTGTATTCTCGTTGTGAGCGGGTGCTTGCTTTTGTGTTGCGCTCTCGATGTGAGCGGGTACTTGATTTTGTGTTGCACTCTCGAGAGCGGGTGCTTGCTTTTGTGCTGGGCCCTCGTTGTTAGTGGGTGCTTGCTTTTGTGCTGCGCTCTCGTTGTGAGCGGGTACTTGCTTTTGTGCTGCGCTCTCATAGTGAGGCGGTGCTTACTTTTGTGCTGTGCTCTCGATGTGAACGGGTGCTTGCTTTTGTGTTGCACTCTCGTGAGCGGGTGCTTGCTTTTGTGCTGTATTCTCGTTGTGAGAGGGTGCTTGCTTTTGTGCTGCGCTCTCATAGTGAACGGGTACTTGCTTTTGTGCTGCGCTCTCATAGTGAGGCGGTGCTTACTTTTGTGCTGCGCTCTCGATGTGAACGGGTGCTTGCTTTTGTGTTGCACTCTCGTGAACGGGTGCTTGCTTTTGTGCTGTATTCTCGTTGTGAGCGGGTGCTTGCTTTTGTGCTGGGCTCTCATTGTGAGCGGGTGCTTGCTTTTGTGCTGGGCTCTCATTGTGAGCGGGTACTTATTTTGTGCTGCGATCTCATTGTGAGAGAATGCTTGCTTTTGTGTTGCGCTCTCATTGTGCTTGCTCATTCTGCTCTCATTGTGATCCGGTGCTTGATTTGTGCTGTATCCCCGTTGTTAGTGGGTGCTTGCTTTTGAGCTGCGCTCTCTTTGTGAGCTAGTGCTTGCTTTTGTGTTGCACTCTCGTTAGCGGGTGCTTGCTTTTGTGTTGCGCTCTCATAGTGAACGGGTTCTTGCTTTTGTGCTGCGCACTCATAGTGAACGGGTACTTGCTTTTGTGCTACGTTCTCATAGTGAGCGAGTGCTTGCTTTTGTGCTGTATTCTCGTTGTTAGTGGGTGCTTGCTTTTGTGCTGTGCTTTCGTGAGCGGGTGCTTGCTTTTGTGCTGTGCTCTCGTGAGCGGGTGCTTGCTTTTGTGCTGCGCTCTCATAGTGAGCGGGTGCTTACTTTTGTGCTGCGCTCTCATAGTTAGCGGGTGCTTGCTTTTGTGCTGGGCTCTCATTGTGAGCGGGTACTTATTTTGTGCTGCGATCTCATTGTGAGAGAATGCTTGCTTTTGTGTTGCGCTCTCATTGTGCTTGCTCATTCTGCTCTCATTTTGATCTGGTGCTTGATTTGTGCTGTATTCCCGTTGTTAGTGGGTGCTTGCTTTTGAGCTGCGCTCTCTTTGTGAGCTAGTGCTTGCTTTTGTGTTGCACTCTCGTGAGCGGGTGCTTGCTTTTGTGCTGCGCTCTCATAGTGAACGGGTTCTTGCTTTTGTGCTGCGCACTCATAGTGAACGGGTACTTGCTTTTGTGCTACGCTCTCATAGTGAGCGAGTGCTTGCTTTTTTGCTGTATTCTCGTTGTTAGTGGGTGCTTGCTTTTGTGCTGTGCTTTCGTGAGCGGGTGCTTGCTTTTGTGCTGTGCTCTCGTGAGCGGGTGCTTGCTTTTGTGCTGCGCTCTCATAGTGAGCGGGTGCTTACTTTTGTGCTGCGCTCTCATAGTTAGCGGGTGCTTGCTTTTGTGCTGGGCTCTCATTGTGAGCGGGTACTTATTTTGTGCTGCGATCTCATTGTGAGAGAATGCTTGCTTTTGTGTTGCGCTCTCATTGTGCTTGCTCATTCTGCTCTCATTTTGATCTGGTGCTTGATTTGTGCTGTATTCCCGTTGTTAGTGGGTGCTTGCTTTTGAGCTGCGCTCTCTTTGTGAGCTAGTGCTTGCTTTTGTGTTGCACTCTCGTGAGCGGGTGCTTGCTTTTGTGCTGCGCTCTCATAGTGAACGGGTTCTTGCTTTTGTGCTGCGCACTCATAGTGAACGGGTACTTGCTTTTGTGCTACGCTCTCATAGTGAGCGAGTGCTTGCTTTTTTGCTGTATTCTCGTTGTTAGTGGGTGCTTGCTTTTGTGCTGTGCTCTCGTGAGCGGGTGCTTGCTTTTGTGCTGTGCTCTCGTGAGCGGGTGCTTGCTTTTGTGCTGCGCTCTCATAGTGAGAGGGTGCTTGCATTTGTGCTCGTCTCTCATTGTGAGGGGGTTGCTGGCTTTTGAGCTGCGATCTCATTGTGAGAGAATGCTTGCTTTTGTGCTGCGCTCTCATTGTGAGCGAGTGCTTGCATTGGGAAACATGTTTGAAGTTGATTGTGCTACTCTATCTGTAAGTCCATAGTCCCACGTTCTAAAATATACGCTGTTGAATATAGTTAAGAAATACAACCTGACCTAGAACAACTAGATTTCAGTTCTTTATCTTTGGATTGTAGGGTTAGCTACGTGTTCTAAAGAAAAAAAAAATTAAATTTAGCAAAGAAAATTTATGGATAGATTATAATATACAGAACAGGCTAAGTCATTATCAAAAAGCTGAAGAGAATTACAATTATAAAAAACAATACAAATGTTAGAACATGTATTAAGGACACAACGTGCTACAGAATATAAAAATAATTTGAAAGACAGAAATTAACTGGATGGAAGTGGAAATACCAGTAAATGTTATGATAGGTAAAATATTTCGTGAAGGTAGGATGTTATTGGCAGTTTGTTAACTAAACTTACTTCGTAATAAATTGTAGGACTGGCCTATGTAATTTCATATATTTAATTTTTTAAGTAATAAATAAAAACGTTTTACATCCTACTAGGACATAAAATAAAACCAACCTATTTGAAATAGTGTTAGATTTATGTTGGTTTATTTGTATTGTTTACTTTATCTTACTGAGCAATAGACCTATATCTGTTACAAATATGATTGAAAATTCACATATTGCCAATTATAAACAACAATACAGTTAATATAAAACAATAGCACAAAGCTCTGGATCTATGACACATTGAGCTACGCAGGGAAATTTAATATTTCCTTTGTAAAAAAAGTTGTCTTTGGAGAAATACTGTGAACGTTAATGTTAAACGTAGTAATGATTTGTTTTAGAGCATTCACTTTTATAATAATAATATAACTTACAATTGCACATGCAAATATCTTGGCGTTTTTTTGAGAATATAAATTGTTTACAAAATCAATATAATAATTATGATTATCTAAAACTTAGGGTATCAACGAAACGTTTACCTAAAGTAAAGTAATGTATTGTTATAGCTTTGTTGAGAAATGTGTATCAACGAAACGTTTACCTAAAGTAAAGTAATGTATTGTTATAGCTTTGTTGAGAAATGTGTATCAACGAAACGTTTACCTAAAGTAAAGTAATGTATTGTTATAGCTTTGTTGAGAAATGTGCATCAACGAAACGTTTACCTAAAGTAAAGTAAACACTCACACAACACACACACACACACACACACACACACACACGAACACACACACAAACACATACACACACACACGCACACACACACACACATAGACACACACACACACAGTTACACACACACACACACACACACACACACACACACACACACACAAACACCCACACACACACACAAACACATAGACACATACACACACACACACAAGGCATTTTAATAGTCTATCAGTTTCAAATTCTCTGCCCTAACAAGTAGCCTAGCCTTAAACACTTATACTCGTATATCTGAACAGGTTTATGGGTTAATACGCTATATAGCTGTGTATATTTTAAAATAAACTTACGCCATTTTGTAATTATTCAAAACTTGTCATTTTTTATCTCTAATATTTTATTGTTATGTTAATTTATTAAAAGCATTCTCTTTTAGTTTACCGTATGCACGGATGGATAGTTTTAAATATTTGTTTAGAAGTATACAACAATGCAAATACACGTTATAGGTATTTGTAACAATGTTATTATGAAGTAAATAGTTTATGTTTGAGTTGAAATTATAGCGTTTTAACTGATAATGCTCACACAATAATATCTTAATAAATAGGACATCGTGCCGATCGTATAAACATTTTAATATCAATTCTAACTTACGTAGCTAGAACATGATACGCAGTTACTTAGTAACATAGAAATCATATTGTCTTACTGTACTAAAAGGTGATGTATCATGAAGTAAAACTATTTAAAAAACATTAATTTAAATATATTTCGAATAGTTGGAAATAAATTGATATGGGTTCTGTTTAAATAATAGGAATAATACCCTTTGAAATGTTATAGAAACTTTATTTCTCTGAAATGGTTAACTGTAGTTTTTATCCTTTCCGTTCATGCTTAACCTTTGTAACTTTATGAAAATACAAAGAGATGGAGAAGGTAATTACTTTTAAATTAAAATTATTCCAGTCTAAACAATAGCTTTTAAACTTGCATTATTTTATTTCCAAAAATACAAAGGCATTCCTGATTAAATGTACATTTTTTAACCTTTTTCTCACATTGTAAAACATTTACAATGTTAATGGGCTTATAACTTTCAGGGCAATCTGTTGGCTGCGGCGACGACTAACGACGGCTCCCTTACAAACTTCCCGTCGGTTGCGTCTTGAAGTCTCCCTATCCGTGACAAATACTTCTTACCATAACCACCTACTCTACCTCGATCAAATGATTACCTGACCTATCCTAACTGTCGTTAAATCGCTGAACATTAAAACACTAAAACAATTTAACCCACAAATACTTCTTTGACAGGTCCCTTTTATTTAAACGACTTTCACTACAGAGTTTCGAAAAACATAATTTCAAAACCCGAAATTTAAAACTGCTTTTCACCCTAAGGCTAGCCTGTGAGTAATATAGCCTAAATAAAAATAAGGGATAGCTTTTTTTAACTGTTTGTCTTTTTTGATTTGTGTAATATTAATTTTTATTTTAAATCCATGTTAACTTACACGTAGGCGTAGAATACTTCATATCTTCAAACTGACTCTGGTTTACCTTATTTAATCCTAGGTTATCGATTAAACTTACTGTTTACATTCAATTCGTCCTAGATTGAAGGAATTACGGTAAGATAAACTGTTAGTTAAATACATAAGGACAACATTATCGATGTGGGTTTTCCATTCGTCCTGATGAAAATTTGTATATTTTACGTTTATTAAATTTCAATTACTTACATTGTTTGTAGTACTTCTAGGCTAATTGGTAATGTGTAATGTGATAATAAAAAAAATTTTAAATTGGTTATTTGTGTTCTGATCATTTTTTAATCTATCCTTCAATAAAAAAGGCAAATATAAATAGTCTATAATTAAATGTAGTAAATCCAGTTTCTTAGTATAAATGATCTACTATTCACGGACAACAAGCTTTCCGTCTACAACTTCAAATAAATGAAATAACTGGGGTGTAATTTAAATCAGCATAATGCTTTTACTATACCTTAATTGAAAAAAACCTTCTTTTACCCAAACCCTTGTTTTCTTAAAGTTCCTTATCTCTAAAACATCTATAGAAAGGGCAAAAGACAAAGTTTTTTTCTCCTCTTTTTACGAGTCCGTAGTAATTACATAGAAATTCAATTATGTATTTATTCTGAAACAAAAAGCCTCATTTATTTTAAATAAGGACAGTAAAAATATCTGAAATTTCAAAATGTGTATATAATTTTCAAATATTTGGATCTTTTAAATTCCATTAGGCATCCGGTGGATAAAGTTTAATTTCCACTTTCGTGTTTATGATGTTTGTAAAATCTTTATTAATTTAAATAATTTATATTTAAAAATGTATTTAAAAAGGTTATTTGATGGTATGCATGTATTAGACAGTTTATATATATATTTTTTATTTGTTTTTTATGTAAGGTCAGGTAAATATACATTTTTTGAAAGCAATTAAATTTATTTAACTACAAATTTTGACTAAGTTGTATATATTACCATTGTAGAATAATAATATTTTGTTTTTAAGATACATTGATGGGTTTGGATATAATTTATAATAACGTCTAATAATATTGAAATATAACATTCCCACTCTTCATAACAGTAGAAGCTTTATTGCCATGCATTATTAGAGTAAGTCTAGTATATTACCCCAGGTCTTTTGGAAGCCTTGGCTCTAGGAATACTTTTACATGACCTACATTATATTTAAGATAAGGGAAACATCATTTATATCAAATTATTGGTAATAATTTCACACTACTGATTATAATAGTTATAGTAATTGCATTATATATATATATATATATATATATATATATATATATACACACATATAATTATATATATATATATATATATATATATATATATATACACATATAATTATATATATATATTTGTGTGTGTGTATGTGTGTGTGTGTGTGTGTGTGTGTGTGTGTGTGTGTGTGTGTGTGTGTGTGTGTGTGTGTGTGTGTGTGTGTGTGTGTGTGTGTGTGTGTGTGTGTGTGTGTGTGTGTGTGTGTTAGAGAGATAAGTTACTTTACAGGAACAAGAGAGAGAGAAAAGGAAAGACAGACTAACAGAAAGACGGATAGACAGACAGAGAAAGAGAGAGAGGATGCAATTTTGTTAATAATGATGCAACCATAATTCAACAAAGAATTATCTCAACAATAAACAAATAAAATGTGTATATGACTATGATTGTATGAGTATACAACAAAAAATACAGTTTTGATATTTATAATATTAAAAAGGTTCATATAACGTTGCATAAAAGTAAACTTATTTTGCAAACTTTTTTTCCAGAAATGACCTAAAAGGACCTTCATCGTAGGGGTAAACACTACTATTTTTCTGCTCAATAAACTTTTTTATGTTGCTCTTGAGCCTGTCTAATAATAAATTCACCGTACCAGCAAAAATAATCACTATAACATTGGCTAATGGCCGCTCAAATCCTTATTATGAGGTAGGTTTTTCATTGATTATTTATAAGTAGGTTGTAAGATATTAATAAATCTTCTTTAGTAAGTGCAACACGAAGGCAGAGTCTGAAGTTTGAACATAAAGAGCGAGCTAGTCTTTGCTGAGCGTCAAGGAAGATTAGGATGAGCCAGCAATAAAAAAAGATCAGGTTTAAATGGATAAGAACCCTCCCTGGAGTTTCATTTAATTATTGTTATAAAAATCAAAAGCAAGCTGCTTCCTAGATTTAACTAATGATTCTCAACATGACACTTAAAAGAATTGAAAAAAGACCCCAAAACGAGAAAACGATTCCGTTTCCCTTACGGAATTTGAAAAACAAACATTTTATACTAACTAGTTTATATCAAATGTAAGATTTACACTTCAATTGTAAATTATAATATGTTTTTTTTTATAATATTCTGTTACTTCTTTAATACAACGCAAGTAATTAGGACCTCTTTGTAAACAGAATATATTTTTCGGCTTCGAATAGTAACTGTAAAGCCAATATTAAATTGTCTCCCTTACAAATAGATAATAGATAGAATTAAAACAGGGATGAAGGTGGCGAACGAAAACAAAACGTAACATAATTAAAAAGATGTGAAAGGCTTTTCAAATTATAACTCTGTTTAAACCTAAAGCCTACACAGCGTCTACAAAGGTGAATTAATAGGATTTTAATCAACTTTACCTTCATTTTCTGGCAATTTGCCTCTCCGTTTTATCTTTTGACGTTTTTAAAGGAAAATTAAAGGATATTAAGTTTGAAGGTAATATTTGTCTTCGTGTATGTTAATATAAAACCGATAAACCTTCTGCTTTGCTTCTAAAGTGATAGGATTGTAACAAGGTCTATTATTTTAGACTCTTCACAAAATTAAATAAAGTATCTTTTAATATTAAAAAATAATAATTTTACAGATTTTTTATTTTGTTACAATCCCCAAATTCTTTTGGAATTAAAAATAATTAAAATCAAACGATCTAATTTTCATGTTTACTATTTAGATAAACAAGGTCTTTTGTTGACCCTCATGTGTCTGCCATTCCTAGAACTCCCGAATGCCTTCCTACTGACGCGCTTCGAATAATAGTACTTATATATGTAATTCGAGGCAATATATAGACCATTCTGATTGATATTATTCTCCAAATCACGTTTACAAAAGAAATATAACGCTATGCCAGAAACTTGTCTCAAAACACATTTCTTATAAATCATTTACTCCAGCAGGAATCTTGAACATGATATCAATATGTAAGCAAAAATTTGTTTTTGAATAAACGTTTTTGGAACCAATTTTAGGGTTTAAAAAGAGAGTATTGGCGAATATTTTTACGGTTGTTTTAGATCTGAACGAGCACGGCTCCGTTTTTCTTACAGTGTCTTCGTCACGCCTCACATATTAATGTTAAGAAAGATTACTACACACTAGATCCTTACTACTTATAATCAACTATCATATTTATTTTTATTACATACCTATCTCTTATACGATGCTTTGTAGCAGCCAAATTAAAATTGCTATGTTAATGTTCTAGACTATCAGCCCTTCATATTATTTTTCACTCATACCTCATGATGCCACTCATAAGGTTACACTTGCGAATGCTAACAATACTTTTAGGCAAAACGCTAGAACAGCAATATTGTTAAAAAAAAGTTCTTGAGTAGGAAATGGGAAATGTAACAATTGATAATAGCTTAATAATAATTATTCACTTCTTCCGATTTCTATTCGCGATACTTGTCTTTTTTTCATACGCTCTTTTAGTATGTAGTTGGTATAATAGTCCACAACTTTAATATATTAGTACCGGTATTGATTGTGTTGACTCACAAGTAAATATAACAGTACCCGGGTGTGAGTCGGTCCTTAAGCATAAGAAGAGTAGGCCCGAAACGGTTTGCTGAGCTGAAAGATAAGTATCCGAACTAGGAGATGAGGAGCTACAGCAATGAAACAGAGAGCCTGCGGAGCAATTTATAAATGATAAAATTTGTTCGATTTGCAACATATCTTAAGGGAACAGATGTCGATTAAAGGGCATTGTTCAAATCCAGCTAAAATAACAGAAGGAGAAACTCATGACCTTGGAGCACGCGAAACAAAAGGTGAAAGAGACAATGTTAGCGGCTTACGACCGATAGCTATCTTGCCTAAGACAATATATTTTCATGCTCTTTATTGTACATTATATTTTGTACGTTGGAAAATTTTATATTTAATAATTGTAATCGCGATGCAGCTATTGAATAAACACTTCAAAATATTGTTGACTATTTTTTTCACATTATCCGTACATTGCTCTAGTTTATTATCTGGTAATCATTCATTAGTGTACACGTTCAAACTCCACTTCGTTCTTCGAACATTATTTTTTAATGTTTGTCTCCTTTTTGTCCTTCACCAATATACTTCATCGTGCTAATTCTGATATTTCCAAAAATCTCCGACCTTTTGTTTTAACCTTTCAACTTGCCATGTTTATAGCTATTACAATATTCCTCTATTAACAACTTTGAAAGTTTATCTTCTTCAATACTCAGAAAATAACTTTAATACAGCCGCAGTTAGAGGAGAGGAGGAATATGTATATATATAGGCCTATATATATATATATATATATATATATATATATATATATATACATATATAACTATATAAATAAAGAAATAAAACAATTTACAAATATAAGAATAATTTATTGAATTTACAATTCAAAGCTTTTCGTTGGCAAACAGTACCAACATCCTCAGGAATACTAGAAATTTCTAAATTTCGACGAAAAGCTTTGAATTGTAAATTCAATAAATTATTCTTGTATTTGTTAATTGTTTTATTTCTTTATTAATATACACTATTATATATTATTATATTATATATATATATATATATATATATATATATATATATATATATATATATATATATATATATATATATATATTGTAACACTCTTAAAAATAAGGTGTTACATGTAAATTCATTTATATATTTAATTTTTATTTAATAATTATATCATCCCAATATAAAAGAAAATTTTTGTTCTCTTGGTGCACATTGTGAATCTATCGTAGGTAGTAAGCGCTCCTAGTGGGCGAAATTGAAAAATATCGTACGACTTAGTAGCTTAAAGCAATTAAGCACATCACGCTATGTGACGTAAACATGAGGTGATACCTGTGAACCAATCAGAATATTCATATGTATGAATAAGGGTGGGAGTTTGTTTGAAAATTTAAGTTAGTGCGTCCTTGCAACAACTCCACTTCTCTAAAAGTCTTCGAGCGAGACGGACGGGATGGCATTTTCGGACATAACTTAGAAATTAGTAAGCTTCCATTATTCAAAATTTAAGATGTCAAGGCCGGTACCAAATTTTATAAACGAAACTAAAGAAGAAGTCAGAAGCGATTATTTATGTGTTTCAAATAAGTTAAAGTTTATATCATTTTTTTTAAGAGCGCCGATTGCAAGAGCGATGTGATTAGTGTACAAAAGCGATGTGCAATGTTTAATGATATGTGTTAAAGTGTTTTACAAGTAAAGTGCACAACCAGGTACGTTTTAGAAAATAATAAAGAAAATGTGTTTTAATGTTAACTAACTTTTTTTTTTAATGATATAAGATTAACACATGAACGGTAGAAATCGCCTTTAAATATTCATTTCTAAAATTAAATTGGAAAACTTAAGTTACTACCTTCTCGATATATGTAAATTTGTAAAGTTAACAAGTAATTAAAATATGTATGGAATAGTTAGCAGTAACTAAAGGTTAATTACTCGACACATTGGTGTCATTTATTTTTTTGTAATTTGTCATTGATTAATAAATTGTTTAACTTTGTATTTTAAAACTTTCAATTCTTATTTCACAAGTAACCTAGTTCTAGCTTCAAGATATGAAGACCGTTACAGACCGATAGTAATCTGCCTCCTGTACCGTTAGAACTGGAGCCCTGGCAAGTAAAATTAAATATTTTGGTAATAAGCAAAATAACACATTCAAAAAAGTAATACTTACGCCCCTCGGGGTAAAAAGGGCCAGAACGTTACAATATATATATATATATATATATATATATATATATATATATATATATATATATATATATATATATATATATTAGATGTTAGTGTCTTGTTATATTCCAGCTATTTAACTAATTTTCTATCTACCCATGTACGATTCTCCCAATAGGGGAACATGTTAAGACTCATGTCTTGACGAATTCCTTGGGTAAGGGAGGCTAAAGTTACAACCCTACAACTAGATGAGCTAAGGTAAAGAGGCCTGCGAGAGGGGCTTCTAGCGAAATGCTGGTCCCACTGACAACTCTGGCAGTTATTGAACAAACGTTGGCTTCTGAAACCATACAAATTAAAAATTCATGAAACACTTACTACAGAAAAGTAGTATCTCTAAAATAGACAGTGATGCAGAGAAATATTATTTTGCTAAGTGGAAGAAACTAACCAAAAAATAAGACGTCCTGAACCATTGAATAATAAGCGTATGTTTAAATACGCTATGGAAGGTTATTACAAAACACAAATTAGTTTTTTTCAAATATCCTACTAATAATGTACAATGTACGTCTTTTGATATATAATTTTTAATTATTTTCTAAATATTTATGGAACATATAACATTGACTTATGCAATCAATTATTCTCAATCTAAAAGCATTGCCTCTTTGATGTGCATTTTATAAAGGATTCTTTCATAAAAAGTCTTTAGCATGTGACGCTCCCTCCTGTCAATAACATACATTATGGGCTCCTTAACGGCGTCCCATACGAACAGGTTAATTTTAAAGACAATATCTTACATTATCTCTCCCTTAACGGCGTCCCATATGTACATGACAACTTTAATAGTCTGGCTGTCACAATATTAAAGTAAATATTCAAATATACGTCGTTGTAAAATTCAATTACAAGCATAAAATCCTTGTAGGTTAATGTAAATAATTTAATTTCTCATAGGATAATATACAAGATATTTGATTTTTTCGTCACGGTTACATTTCGAGAAGCTACGACTAGATTTATTAAAATGCAGGATTTACGTACATAGATTATTAGTGTTATTTATATTGAAGTATAACTTATTGAACAATATTGCAAAAAATTGTCAGTGTATAGTAATCATTATGGTTTCTTCGTGATTATTATTATAAATAAAAAATATAATGATCATTCAATTGCACTGACAATTTTGTCTCCATTATCAAATTCAAAGGCAAAAAAAGGATATAAACTGAGCAGTTGACTAAATTATTTCTCGTTGGAAATAAATTACTTAAATATATTGGGACATGAATATATATGGTAAACAATTGAAAGAAGTATTGTTGAAATACTTAAGCATCTGCTTATTATGTAATACCAATATTGAAAAAACTTACTTACTTACTATCCAACGCCCTTGGCAGGTTACCCATTTGGTGGCGCGCTGCCCAGTAGATGCGGGAAATTTATTTGTCTTCTGCTTAGTTCACAGAGTTGGCTGAAAGGGCCGGACACTGGGGTAGAAGGGCTGCGTCTATCCTGAGGTGTTGGCACAGCGTAATGGCCACATCTTCGCTTAACCTTATGTGATGCAGATGGGCTGCCAGGTAGTCGTGGCCAGTGGTGGTTCTGACCAGCTACTGCTACGTATCTAGGCAGCTACTGCTACAACTCTAGGCAGCTAATCATCTCTAGGCAGCTACTTCTACAACTCTAGGCAAGTTTCGGGGTATGGGAGAGTCTATCAGCTTAGCCCAATTCTTCCGTATGCTGGCTTGCCTGTTACGTGTACTGGTCCAGTTGTTTCCCGCTTGGTTGATTGCGGTTTTTGCAGAAGTGTAGGACTCAGTGCATGGTGGTTGTTGGAGAGCAGTACCATTTTTAGCGAGAACATCGGCTTTGACGTTCCATTCCACGCCAACATGGCTTGGGATCCACTGTAGGTGTAAGGTCCAGCCACCTTCTATTAAGTTGTAGAGTTTTGCGAATTGGCATGCAGTTTTTTTCTTGCAATCAGTGTACTTGCTGTTTGAGAGTGCAATTATTGCAGCTTGACAGTCTATTAGAAATACACCTTTTTGTTTCTGTTCCAAGTCTTCTAACCATTTTGCTGCCTCATGTATTGCAGTGATCTCCCCATCATAATTTGCGAGAAGTGCCCCCACTGCTATGGACCCTTAGAAAGTCTTGAAAATATACCCAGCTCCGGTATTTCCTGTTCCCGGCATGGATGAATCGTCACGGTATATGCGGAGCCACTCTGATTCTGGATATTTGATGTTGATCGTCTATAGCGCAGCTATTCTCAGTTCGACGTCCGGTGACATATGTTTTGGAAGAGGGTGGTTTCGAAGCGTATATCTGAGGTTGGAGAGAAGCGGGCTGTTTTCCCACAGGTAGAACATTTCGGCATAACCAAGCAAGATGTTCCATTTTTCTCGATAACCACATCCTCCAGCGTCGTCCAAGATTTCGACATTGGTCTTGCTAGTTATGTGAGAGTGGGTTATGACAAGATCAGGTTGCCAGTTATGTGGGGGTGGGTGATGACTAGATCAGGTCTTGCTAGGCTACCTGAGTTTGAATAGAACGTTAGTGGCGTATTAATCACATCTAGCAGGCAGATGTCTAGGAATTCTTCCCGGCAATTTCGTACATTTGTTGTTCTTTGATATTCCCATCTCGTTAACGGGCTGTTAAATTCCCCTACCAGTAACACTATTTGGTTGTAGCCGGTTCTCTAGTATTCCAATGTCAGGTGCATTATCTGCAGGATTCTACAGGAAGAACATTGAAAACCTCTGTTTTCCTTTCCATGTGGTTACTTGGATTAATTCTAGTTTATCGCGATTAGCCATTTCATGGAGTATTTCTACGTTGCTTATTTGAGAGATTTTCTAAAACATACTATTCCTGACGCTACTTGTCGGCTTCTTTTGAGTACCACAGTTCGTGTAATCAAGCATTTCATTAAATTGGGGAGTCTCCGTAGAAGCTCCCGCTTCAACAATAACATGTATATCCACATTCTTGGATAGGATGTATCGTTTTAGTTCCGAGAAGGTACTGCTAATTAGACCTCCAGCATTCCAGAAGAGAATCCGCAGATCTGTGTTCCATGCCTTTAGAAGGGCCGGTTTAATGTCGAGGAGTTCACATTATGCTCATGTTTGGTCGGCGCTTTGGCGGCGAATTGCTGTTGCTCATTTAGCGTTACCCAGGAAACATTTGTGGTGCGAAGACCACGTACGCGAGCAACATTGCCCCCCAAATATTGTCCCTCAATATTTAAAACATCATATTAAGGCAATATACAGAACATATAGTAAAATACAAGAGTTATCATTGGCAAAAAGCACACCTTTTTGATTGGCATTGGTCAGTGATTTAAAATTATTACTAATTTTAATGTTATAATATAATAATAATCTTTATACTACTATTTATAGGATTAACATATTATATTAGACAAAGTGCAGGACTGTTTTATTTGGCCCTTAAGCTATTCAAGGAAATTCAAGGAAACTGGCTAATACACTAGTTAATCATTTCGAAGTTTGAGTCGATCTGGTGGGTAAAAGATATACAGGACTTCTTTACCGCTATCGGGGTTAGAACTCGGGGCTTTGTATGGGCAATAAAGGTCTAAACCAACTGGACAACTAAACCAGCTATATTATCAAAAAACAATGCTATTAAACCGTAGTGGTAGTATTTCGATTAAATCCCAGATGAATTTAACACTGAAAATTCATTGCAAAACATCTCGACATCTAATCAACAACCTCTACAAAAAGTAGAAAGAGCCTGCAAATATTTTCCTTATATTTGTAGCATTTAATTTGTTTTGATATGTATTTAGTAAAATAACTTACGTTTACATGAAATTTCATGAACTTCTGAATAGACGTTTTTTAAATATTTGCAATATTAGATATAAAGTGAGTCTTTTTTATTCAATATATTCGCTATTAATATTTTTTTTTTATCTATCCAATCAAATTTAAATACATTTCTGTTAACCTGTAATGGATGACAATTCATCTTAATACAAGTTTTTTAAAATATTGGGGGTCTAGATCGGATTCGAACTGAGCATCTTCATGTTCGAAGTCTAGCACTCTGTCACGGAGCCAAATTTCCATAGCTAGAATGTATTTTTCAATGATATAATTGCACAATTGCAAGGAAATTCGCTTTAAATCTTGGAACTCATTATTGTTTTTCTTACATACGTATGTATATATTTAGATTATTTGTAATTATTAAAAAAAACTATATTAAAATTTCTCTTTGTTGTTTTCGTTAGGAATAGACTTTTTAAAAAAATGACATCTTTGGTAATTATAAGCTACTATCAATTGTTAATATATACTTTAAAGTAATAGATTGTAATGTATTTTTCTTTAATGCTTTTAATTTTGTATAACAATTTCCTTTTTAGGAATCATTTTTTAGAAGTGGAAATGTATAATTTGCCAATGACTTGATCGAAACCTCTTACTGTTTATTAATTGTTGTTATGTTATTAAACTATAATTTCACTATACTAATAATCTTGTTATTATTACGTAACATTTATTCATTTATTACTTTTATATCCCATAAAACCTATACGTTTATTGGAGCTTTTAAACACTAAATGTCCTCGATTATTTGTTTAACTAAAAGTGAATTGATACATACTAAGCTAACGGTCAAGTATTCAAAACTATATATTAATAGAACAATTATTATAATATTGATATTTATTGTTTATGCAAAAGCAGAACACAAGGACAAAACGACAGTATTGACGAGTAATGTAGGTCGAACAATAGAAATGCTTTATCTTTTAATTGAAAACCTGTATCAGAGATTTGAACACACAAGTGTCATTCACAAAATTATGTACGCTTTGTTTCAATTCCTGATTGGAAATACTGAACTGAAATGAGTTAGGATTTGCAATAAAAACGAACTAGTCTGAAATTGGATTTAAAATTTTAACACTGTTTGAACTGTTAAACAATGATCAAAAGAATAGTTTAAAACTGTTGAACTCAGTTACAAAAACAATTATATATATATATATATATATATATATATATATATATATATATGACCAATAAAACACCTATATAACCTATATCACACCTATATAAACACCTATATTGGTTATATATATATATATATATATATATATATATATATATATATTGTTTAATATTCCTTATAATGTTGGTACTGTTAGCCAACGAAAAGCTTTGAATTGTAAATTCAATTATAAATCCTGTATTTGTATTTTGACTTAGTTCTTTTATAATACACAGGAATACATATTGCGATATATATATATATATATATATATATATACACACACAAAATTGTATATTTATATTTACTCCAGTTGGTAAAATAATTTTAATCAACCTCTTTGGTAAAAATGTGTACAAAAAAAAATATTTTCGAAGAAGAGAAGCAAAGGGCATTTTGTAGGTATTTATGAGGGTTTACAGGTATATTGTAGGTTTCACTGATGTTACAAAATCGCTTACTATTAGAGTAGCAATGAATTCATTTAAAACGATTTATTACTTTTAGTATTATTATAAATCGTAGACTTTACCTTTTTTGTTTCTTTATCATCAACCTAATTTTAATTTGTATGCATTTGTCGAATTATTAAAAATTAGAATAAATAAATTTTACGCCTATTTCCCAATATTATTTCTTCCGAAACGAACGTGTATTTTTTTCTGTAAGAAAAACTTGTTAATTTAGTCAACAACAGGAAATAACTATTGTATTTAGACTGATCGTTAACAGATTTCTGTTTTCGTGGTTCCATAAATGTCAATAATATAAAGTGACACACAAATATAGATAGTTTAACACAATGTCTGCGCATTCTGTCTACGTGTTCATCTGTTGTTACTTGATTATCCTACCTTAGATGGTTTCTCAGTTCAAGATAAACAAATTCTTTCCTATAGGGAAAGATGAAATCTTCCTTCATTCCTGTCTCAGTTTTAAATTTATAACTTTTTACGATTTGCCACAGTACGCTATATTGTGTGCAGGCTTTTCAAATGTACGAGACACTTGCATTATTAATTATTATCTATCTCAATTCATAATCACACATTTACAATATATTGTAATACTGCGTTTCATAACATAACAAATTAAATTTAACGAAGTATAGAATTACAACGCAATGATGCCAAACTACTTTGAAACTTACTTACTTCTTACTTCAGCCAACGCCCGTCCTTGGCCTCTCAGCCATCCGACGCCGTACCTCCCAGTATAATGTAGCGAGTCCTTCCCTGGACTCCTCGTGAAAGATATCTTTCAGGCCGTCACAAGTGGTAAGATGCTCTGCCGTCCCTTCGTTGTCGGAGCAGAGTGGACAGATTGGTGTGTCCACCACTTTCATGCGATGCAGGTGTCTCTGTAGGTAGTCATGTCCAGTGGTCATCCTAAACAAAGCCACGGCTACGCCTCTCGGAAGATCCAGTGGTATGCTTGATTGGATGATCTTTTCCCATTGCTTTCCTGTAGCAGCTTTTTCCCTGTCCCATTTCACGGAGTCGCTGATAGTGCTGTTTATATTCCGACAGACACTGCAATATGAGAGGGGGAGGATCGGCTGCGCCAAGGAGCAGCCATGCTTGGCCAAACTATCTGCTTTTTCGTTTCCTCTGATGTCACAGTGCCCCGGCACCCATTGTATTGCGATCTGTGTTGTTTTCAGCAACATGCGGAGTGTTTTCTGGCAGTTGTTTATTTCCTTCCCTTCTTGTGGCTTTGGGGAGGCGATCGCCTGAATCGCGGATGTTGAATCCGAGAGGAAAACTACCTTCTTGGTGTTGGCCGACAGAAGAATCTCTCTGGCCGCTTCGCCGATGGCGGTCACTTCTCCTTCGAAGTTGGTTCCGTTTTTCCCCACTGCTATTGATTTTTGCCCAATTGAGGAGAAATATCCGGCTCCGCATGCGTCATGCATTGCCGATCCACCTGTGTACCGATGGCCGGATACATTCGTCGGCAGGATACCTCTCGTTGATCATAGCTTCTGCTAGTACTTTGAGTTCGCAGATTTGGATGTCGGCTTTTCTCAGACTTACACCAGGTATTGATGTGCACGATGGTATTTCGGTCCTTTCCTTTATATATTTCGTTTTCTTGAAAGGTTGTCGCTCTGATTCTTCCAATCCATGTCTTCTTCTTATTTCTGCGGCTTTTGCCAGTGGTGTGACTTGGGTTTTAAGCCTTTGGCTTGCGCATCTGTATTTCTTTCAGAAGTCATCGTTGGTTCTTAAAGCTCTTTCAAAGAATTTGATAGCAGCCTTGTCCCTGCGAACGTTAAGGGGCTCAATATCTGTTTGAATCTCTAACGCTGCAATTGGGGTAGACTTCGCAGCACCACATATCAGTCTCAATGCATTGTTTTGGACCGTATTCAGGTCTTTCTTTGCATTATCAGAAGCCGTGTTGTAAGCTTCTGAGCCGTATTCAAGGATTGGGCGGATGTAAGACTTGTATGTAGTAATCAGAACGTCCTGAGTAGCACCCCACTTCGTTCCAGTCAGTCTCTTCATCATATTCAGCCTTTTTGCAGCTTTTGTTACAGCACCCTCTATATGTCCCGACCACTGGAGTTTGCTGTCCAGAGCGATACCTAAGTACCTGGTTGATCGCGTTATTGGCAGGTCAGTAGTCCCTATTACTACGTGTGGATCGTAAGTTTTAGTTGATAGCGTGAATAACTGTGCCGTGGTCTTGTTTTAGTTAATAATCATATCGTTTTCGGAGCACCATCTTTTGACTCCACCTAATGTCTCGTTTATTTTGGCTTCCAAGGAGTTGATGTTGCTGCTGGTCGCCCATATTATCACATCATCTGCGTAACAGAGTACTTCGACTCCTGGGTTATTTACCTTAATGTTGCAGATTAAATCATTCATGTAAAGGTTGAAAAGAGTACAACTGCTGACCGCTCCCTGCGGGAGCCCCCTTCTCTGTTGACGGAACTGAGAACTTCTGTTTCCATAGCGGACCTTTATAAATCGTTGGCTCAAAAATTGATTTATCCAGTTCAACATGTTTTCTGCCACTCCGTAGTTGGCAATTTTGTTATAGAGGAGTTTTCTGCTAACTGTGTCGTAAGCTCCCCGGAAGTCAATAAAACACGCAAGAGTGGACATTTTTCGGTGAAGCCATCCTTCACGCTCTGAGAGAGCTTATTGACTTGGTCAGTAATGGATTTGTGTTTTCTAAAACCAGCCTGTTTTTCACGAATTATATTAGCTCTCTCTATATAGGCCTCCAGCCTGTGGTTGACCATCCTTTCCATAACTTTGCAGGTAACAGAAGTAAGACTGATCGGTCTATAACTGCTTAATTTCTCGGGATCCTTTTTCTTCTTAAACACGGGCACCACTACCGCCTTCTTCCACGTGTCTGGGATACCGATAAGCCAGCTCTCATTCATAGCCATGAGTAAGGTTTTTTGTGATTCTTTGCCCAGATGTACAATGATTTCAGGATAGACATCATCAATTCCACAGCTTCTTCCACACCTGATTTCACTTATAGCTAGCCTTAATTCCGACAAGTTAAAATCCACCTGGAAAAGGTTTATGTCTTTCCCGCTCAGTGCGGTTGCTGGGGTTGCTATTTTCCGGTGGTTCTTAAAGTGCTGGAAGTCTGGTCGTGAGGAGAACAATTTACAGAAAAGGTTGGCAATGTCCTCCCTGTTGACAATGATTTCTTGTCCATGTTTGATCGGGTGGGCTTTGAAGCTCTTACTTTCGTTATTCAGCCTGGAGATGAATTTGTGTGCTTTAGTTCCGTCCTTCCTGAAGTCGATTCCCGCGTTGAAATTTCTGAATTTACTTCTTTTGCAATTTACTATCGTCCGTTGAAGTTTTGCCTGTGCCTTCCTAAGTTTGATGCAATCACCCAGGTTGTTGCTGTGTTCTACCTGGCAGCGTCTCTTTCTTTCTTGAGTTTTGTAAGCTCCTCACTCCAGAATGGTGAGTACTTTTTTACTTGGCCTCTGGGGATATGGAGTTTGGCGATCTCTAGTAAAGATTTCGTGATTTTCTTCATTTTGCTGTTTGGGTTTCCTGTCGGAAATATATTCTTCAGTCTTTTGTCAGTGTCTTCAGCGAAGGCAGTACAATTTGCCTTTTTGAAGTTCCACCTCGTAAGACTTTTCCTGGGCTTAACGTTTTCCTTTGGTCTTGTTTTTAGTAGAATAATTTTGTGTCCACACCCGGAGGGGTCCTCCAGCAGTTGGTGTTGGCAGCGGTCGGCGAGACAAGCATGCGGCAAGATTAGGTCCGGTTTGCCGAGGCGGCCAGTAAAGGAAAGAAAGGTATGATCAGGAGAGTGAGCGGCACGCTGTCGATGAAATCTTCCATGGCTCTTCCCACCGTTGTTGTTCGCGAGCACCCCCATCTGACAGAAGGTGCGTTGAAATCGCCAATCATAATTGTATCGTTGCCGATCGTCTGATCCAGTCTATGGTCATTAAAAACGTTGTTCGGTGGGTTGTAGGCTCCTACAACTCGAAAATGATTGTTGTCAATCCAGCAATCAACTTGTATGGCTTCCGTTTTGTCGTCTTCGTCCATTTCATGTATGATTTTGAACTTAGATGGTAGGTCTTTCATAATCCCAACAATCATTCCCGATGCCACTTGTCTGCTTCTTTGCAATGTATGAATCGTGTAGTTGTCAACCTGGTAAAATTGAGTTGTGTCGGTGGCGGCTCCTGCTTCAGCCACTATAAAAAGGTCAATCTGATATTCATGCAAAATAGTCTTCAGCTCGCTGAATTTTGTGAGACTCAGTCCGCCTGCGTTCCAAAATATAATATTAAAACTACGCGATTTATGCCAGATAGAGGCGTCGTTATGCTGGCCCCGAAAAGGGCCGATTCGTCTTCTTCTTCTTTTAGGTTGTGGCACGGTTATAGACGAAGAGCTGTAGTTCATTTAGCATTACCCAGGGTACACCGCGTGGAAGCGAACTACTTTGTACCCCACTTTAAAACTATTGAACTATTTATTTTAAACGTTTTCTTTACTGTTTAGAGTATGAGGTTTTGTAATTCCCAATGACAAATTTCAATGGTGGTAACAGAGTGACTATTTGTTGCAAGGTAATAAACACGATCTGTAAACGTTTATAGAATAATGTTCTTCTATATATATATATATGATTGTCTGTATTATGATATACGCATTATTAGGCATTATTTGAAGGAGTTTTTTTGTTACTTTGCAGCAGATAAGGCTGTATGATTATCATCTCATAGTGGATGAAGGATAGAAAAACTACGTGAATATAAGTTGTATTGTAGTTGAGAAATAAAGCCCCCGTAGGTGTAGGGAGCTATAAGGTTGAAGCTTGAATATGCTAGTTATTAGAGTTATAAAGAAGTGTTTTTACTTCACATCTTATAGGACAAGGACGGGAAGACACAATTATGCAGTACTAGGAAAGGGTGTAGTGATCCCTTTGTAGTAGGATCATACAGACAGGGTTATTCCCTAACCTGCAGTGTTACTTTAGTAATTATTATATAAAATAAATTTCGTCAACAGAAACGTATGCTGCATGTACAACGAAATATTTGCATTGTATTATTATTAGTTTTAAATATGAACGCCAATTATATAGTCCAAGTTATTTTTTCTAAAGGATATAGAGTAAACATTGTTATATTTTCAATGCCCAATAAGTAGCGTACAGAATTTTCGATATCATTAGAAATCTCAGAAACCATTTTTAATATTTGTTTACATCATCATTCGTACATACAAAAGTAGTTTTAACTATATACTAACCCCAGATGGTATGTAATTAAGTTGTAGAATCGAAGTAATACTTATATGAATTATTTCCATATCTACTAAGTCGTCCGAATCCAAGTCCAATACAAGAAGAATACGACTACAAATATTATACAGTAAACTATTGTATATTAAGTATGTTATACACTTAAATGTGTGTGTGTGTGTGTGTGTGTGTGTGTGTGTGTGTGTGTGTGTGTGTGTCTGTGTGTGTATGTACGTGTGTGTGTGTGTGTGTGTGTGTGTGTATGTACGTGTGTGTGTGTGTGTGTGTGTGTGTGTGTGTGTGTGTGTGTGTGTGTATGTACGTGTGTGTGTGTGTGTGTGTGTGTGTGTGTGTGTGTGTGTGTGTGTTTATATGAATATGAGTGTGTATGTGTGTACGTATTTTTCAAGAATTGTGGTTCCGCTACTATGCTCTGCAATGCATCTGGACACAAATAGAAAGTTGATAGTATCTGTTTGTCATTTGGTGATAAAATAATTTGTTTAGTTGCTTAAATTACAGTGACTCATTGCCTAACGAATCATCTTCTTTAATATTTATTACAACCGCTCACCAACATTAGTGTGATTATAAGTTTCAAAAAATGGAAACATATTTCCTAAGTTATACAGATCTATAAATATGTTTCATGTATTACTTTGTATGAATATTTCTATATAAAGATGATTAATAAAGATAGAGCATGAAATGTTTTGATATATTTTTAAAGCATTTTATATGTTTGAAAGATTTATTTATTCAAATTAAATTAGCGGTATTCAATTTCGATTAAAACCAAAACACATTCTATAGTCAACCTTTAGACGTTCGCGTTGTTAATGTAGGCTTTCAATTACACGATAAAAGCTACCATTAATCACGTGCGAGTATGACTACTCCAGCACTGACATCAAGCCTTTTATTGTATACGTGAACATGTAGTTAATGAACAAAGTCTAGTTTCAATTGACTTTATTTGCAGTCGATTTTCAATATTCCATACTATGTTCCATATAGATTTATCGATATATTTTCATAAATATCAGTTTAACAAATAGTTATTAGTTTAATCAAGTTTTAATGTACAGTGTAGTCTTACATCGTTCAAAGCAATACAACAATATGATTACTTTATTTAAGGAAACTGTTTTCTTTACTTTTCATCGTGATTTTGTGGAACGATTCTAATTTAAACTAATAAGGTGCATTATTTCTTAGTTTTATGTTGCACGAAGCTTAAAAGAAGTAACAGAGGTGAAATTCAATACCCGACGTTAGTTATCCCGTAACGATGCGAGCTTCCTTGTGCTGGATGGTTTAATGATATATTAAAACTAACCTCATATCTGTATTAGTTATTTCTATATGATTCTGAAAAAAAAACTTGATCATTTGGCAAGTTCTAATGACTTTAATTGTAGTGATAAAGGAAAACAAATCAATCCCGGTCTACTTTTCGTATGTATAGGCCTATATTCAAAAAAGATCTTTTACTAATTAAGAGGAAATGCAATGTAAGACTTTCAAATTAACTAATAATAAAATCACAACTCTATTCCACAACAATGTAACAAAGTGCCTTTGAGAGGGGTACGGAAGTTTTAAATTACTACCACAGTTTAATGTCAAGACAAACACACACACACACACAAACACAAATATATCTATCTATCTATCTATGTATATATAAATATATATATATATATATATATATATATATATATATATATGTATGTATGTATGTATGTATGTATGTATGTATCACTTAGACTTGAATGTACTTAAATAATAATGTTATTATTGTTCGTATAAATGCCACAAAACTTTTAATTTCGTATCCTCATTTTCGAGCATCATCTGAAACTCTCAGATGATGCTCGAAAATGAGGACCGGTAATTGAATTTCCCGAATGTCGACTCACATATGTACTAAGTTAGACTGTGATTTAAATATATAGAAGTGTAATTGATAAACAAGAAAACAGTTTTGTATTTTTTAATATATATATATATATATATTTATTTATTTTTTTTTTTATTTATATATGATGATGAATAGTTATTACCTGAAGTACATAAGTTCATTATGGAGTGCATTATTATTACGATTCGCTAGAATCTCATCTAGCATAGATGACTCAATGTTGAAGTACGACGGTTGAAGTACGAATGGAGAGCGCAGTCAGTCAGTTAAGGATGAGGTTTGGTGGCCCCCGGCCTTTTGCAGCGTCATTGGGATCAGGGTTTTGGTTAGGCCTACATTTGAGGAGAGATATCTGCATGGCAGAACGTTGTATTGGGTTTGACGGAATACGGTTTATATGCTAAGGAATAACGTTTATTTAGTAAATTTGAGACTGGCTGACTGACATTAATTTATTTTTATTTTTTTGTGCGCATGCTATAAACATGTGTGTAATACGGATGTTGTGACCTAATAGTGTGTCACACATTTAGTGTGATAATGTGTAATAATTGCTTAGGTAGAATGGAGAGAAAGGAAAGATAGGAGGGGCGTAAAAATAGTGTTATAAGGGATCCAGTAGGACTTTGGGACGGGGACGAAAAATGGGAAGGGATCCAGATATATGCTGAAGTTAAGGATGTGAGGGTGTTTGGAACTGTCTGTTGTGCCGAAACGTTTTGCATAAAGGGAACGTGTGAAGCAGGACAGGGTAGGAGCATGAAATCATTGACGTATATTGAAGCTGGTGAGAAAGATTTGGCAGCTAGAGTGAACCTCAGCGATCGTGCCTAAAAGGCTTCTAGACGTTTCTTGAACGTTTTGGTACAGAGTAGCCACCAGAGTAGGTGATAATAGGATGTATAAGCATGAGGTAGATAAAATATTTAAAGGTAGAGGACTGTGGCGGGACAGGAGGAGGAATATATTAAAGCGGATTGCTCTCTCTTCGAAAAGGATGGAGTTGACGTGAGAAAAGGGGCTTGTCAGGATGATGCCAATATATTCGACTCAGGTCCTCCATTCAATATAACCCATCGAGAGTGATAGTTCGGGTCAGTGGCCGATATTTTCTAGTGAAGCATATCGCTTCTGACTTGCCAGCGTTGACCACTGTTCTCCATTTACGGAGTAATAGCAATAGGGTATCTAGATACATTTGGATGGTCCTGTAGGCTTTAGAAACGCTCCTTGAACTGCAAAAGAACATTGCCTCATCCCCGGTAAAGGAGAGGACCCAGTACAGATCCCTGCGACACACCGGCAGATATTGGCCTGGAGAGAGACATGTTGCATTCAACAGAAGCCGTGAAGTTTCTGTCAGAAAAATAGGACCTTAGGTGGAAGACTATGGGAGGAGGAAAGGGACTGGTGGGTAATTTGTATAGAAGTCCGAGATGATAGACACGGTGGAAATTTCTTACTGACATCAAGGAAGTCTCCAGTGGTAGAGGTTCTCTTATTGAAGGCATCCCACTCTTATTTGTGAGTCGCATCAACTACTGGGTAGTGGAGTGCTCTCTCTGGAAGTCAACTTACTCCTGTCGAAAGACGCCATCCAGAATGGAAAAAATGTAGTGATGGACGAGTCTTTCAAAAAGCTTTGATATGCTCGGGAGAAGGGAGATCGGACATTTCCTGTCAGGATTATTGGTGAGGTTTGCTCGGTTTCTGGAATGGGGATGACCTTCGCTGTTTTTCTACAGGAGGGGAAGTGATGAAACCGGATGAAAGAGTTCAAAGTATGGTTAAGATATGAAATGAAGAGGACTGGGAAGTGTTTTAGGGTGATGGGGTTCATGGAATCAAGGCCGGTTGCCTTTTTGGGTTTCAGCTTCTGGATGGTGACACTGATGTCCTGCCTAGTGAACCGAGTGTTCACAGCCTCCAGCACTTAATCGAACTATCTTCTGAGGAATTCTCATATATAGCATAGTGAGAGCAATCGTTGGTTCCAGGATGAGAAGAGAACTGCAGCTCCAGGGAGTCAGCAAAGACCTAGGCCTTGTCAGACGGAGAGTATACTAGGCCACTCCCATCACGGAGTGAGTGGCTTGACCTCTTTTCTCGGAGTAACTGACGAGTTGCCTTCCACACTGTTGCTTTCGAGATGTTCAAGGAGTCCAAGTAGGCCTGCCATAAAACGGTTGAATGACATTGACCCCCCCCTTTGACCAGTCGGATCTGCACGTTAAATTGTCTCTTGACCTTTTGACTGTCTGACATCGTGCGAGCTGCCAGGAGTGTCTTAGCGGTTTTTTGTTTTTGAAATTTCCACCAGTATGTGATCTTGAAGGGATGACCTCCGGGAAGGAGAAATGACGGGGTATAGCGCAGGAAACTCTGCTATTTTATATAGAAGAAAGAACGCCCCGCCCATTGACGTCATACCACATTCACCTGAGCCAAACAATTTCTGACATTCCTTTCCTTTTGTCAATCTTCTGCCGATAAAATATATGGATGACACATTTCCATACTGAGGAAAAACTCAAAGTATCATCGCTTTTTTAACTCCCTTGCATCTCTATTTCGACACCCTCTCGCATAATTCTAGCAATGTTCCACTTGAGCACTAGCAACCCCATACATCTGGAAGTTCATGAGGCGACTGTTCTTCACTGAATGTTGATTTTCCTCACTTTCTCAGTTATGTCTATTTGCATTTCGTCAGCTTTACTGTCGAAATCACTCAACTGCTCTACAGCAAGCTCTCGATGAACTCGGAAAAATCTTTCAAGAACTCATCGATACATGACTACAGGCTACTTACGATGATAGTAATCTACGTAAAGCTTTCGTTTATAATTGGATGTATGCATTTTTATGAAGGCCAATGCAAAGATGATAAGGAGGATACAAAGCAAGACGACTTTCAACCTTTTTTTGTTGATGCAAACTTTTCCCATTTTCTCTCTTTTGTTCTTTACCGAATGCCGTAATCGTCTGCGAATAATTCTTGATGAACGTAATTTATGTAACCATCCGTGAACTGCATCAAAACTGAAGTTGTTGGGTGGACAAACCGATGACATCATATTGCCAGGTGGAATTATTGCCAAGGACGTATTATTACGTCCTTGGATATTTCTTGGTAGATGAATAAGTTCTTAAGAGATAATTTAAAGTGCTAACAAAATTAATAGTCATTCTTGCTCAAGCAGTTGTTTTTTGTGTAATTTTTATTCTTGGGAACGGTTTTTTGTTACTTGTTCTAATTCCATAATAATGATTTCATTTAGACCATTTATTAAAATGTCATTTTTAAGGAAATAAATTGAATTACATACTAACTACCTTACGGTATTCTAGAGGTAATATATGCAAATCTACGCTACCATGTTTTCTTTACGCAAATATTCTTTTATGTTCGTAAAAATGTGAACAAAAATGTTTACATTAAAACTCTAAACGTTAAAGGAAGCTCTGTAAATTGTCAGAAAATAAAACTTAAATTGGATAAACCCTATTAACACGAATTTACTTTGTTCGCTTTAAAAAGATTTTTTTCATTTTAAAACACCCAAAACATTATCTTGATTAAACTTCTGCTTTTTATTTTATCCCTTTTTAATTGCCTTATCCCAAATTGAATTACATAAAATGAATCTTTACAATTAGATCTGAATTAATTGGTAATATGTTTCATGTAACATTTACTTTTGTCATAGCCTTGATAAATAAAATTATAATTTAGTTATAACTAAGTAATCCTTATAAAAAATTATATAAAATAAAGTACATTACACTTTTTATTCCATTTCACATTTAAAGGTAGCTTTTTATATTTTCTTAATACTTAAAACTCGTTATTTGTTTCTCACTTAAATGCTGATGGGTGGAACAAAATATTCGTAAAACATTTTTATTACGATTTATTGATTTAAAACTAATGTTAGTTTTATTTATTGTGGGTTAATAAATTATCAATGTTTTATAGTTTACAAACAGATCACAGACCAATTAATGATTTTACTAATAGTCTACGTTTCGATTTCTTGTACGAAAATCCTCTTCAAGGGCTAAAAGTTTAAAAATCTAATATTAAACAATACCTTTAAGTTTATAAAATTCAAAACAACACTTTCAAAACAATAGAAATAACATCAAACATTTCACAACTCCTAATAAATATTCACACTTACAAAAACAAATTTCTCGTAAAAAAAACTTATGTTAAACCTTATGTTAATTAGATGAAACTTGTGTTTACCATGTTGTTATATTTCTATTTATGTAAACATTTTAATAACTCAAGTTCCTTGATCTCTCGTTCTCTTCTTGTCCGTGTGTGTGTGTGTGTGTGTGTGTGAGTGTATGTGTGAGTGTGTGTGTGTGGGTGTGTGTGTGTGTGTGTGTGTGTGTGTGTGTGTGTGTGAGTGAGTGAGAGAGAGAGTGTCTTTGTGTGTGTGTGTGTGTGCGCGCGCACGTTTGTGTGTGTTTGGGACTCTCGCTCATGCTGTATCGCCCTCTTCTCTCTTCCGCAGTTGTTATCTCTCACTCTGTGTTTATCATTTCTCTGAACCCTCTATCTCGTCCTCCGTCAAGCTTTCTCTCTGGCTGTCTGTTTATATATCTGTCTGTCTGTATATCTCTCTGTCTATCTGCCTGTCTGTCTGTATCTCTCTCTCTAACTGTTTTTTCTGTCTCTCTCTTTCTGTATTTCTGTCTCTCTCTCTGTCTCTCTTTTTCCCTCTCTTTTTCTCTCAGAGTATTTTACTCTAATTTTTCAACCTATGTAAAAGACAGAGTTGTATCAATATTCTCGGTCCTTTTCACATATTTAAAACTTAGATTTATATATATATATATATATATATATATATATATATATATATATTTGTAGTTATGCAACACTGTTTTCTTGTATACACTTATCACTTTAACTTATGTACTTAAACAAGAATCTTACTTGGTATTTATGCGAGTTAATAATATCAATATTAAAAAAATATCACAAATAATAGCCAAAACCTAAAACACGAACTTAAATTGGAAAATAAATACACCATAAAAAACTCAATTGAATTAACGGAAATTCTAAAAACAATAAACATAACCTGTAACACACTTTAGATGGTGTTACATATTAAATTGCCAATTTCAGAAAACAAACGAGAATGTATTCAAAAATTGTAACAATATACAACCATATAAAAAAATTGTGATTTATTAGAAATATTTTAATGAGATCTCTGGTTGATAGTGACATCTGTTGGAAAATTTTAAAACAAGTAATTAAAGTAGGTATGCGCCCACCCTGTTGCGCAGTAGGTAGTAAGGTTGCTCGCAACGACAATTTAAACTCTCTTTTAGCCAAGATGTAAAGGGCAACGGACGTGTCCGAGAGCAAGGAAATTTATTTTGTTTTCAAAATTTAATGTAATATTCTTTTCTTAAACATGTTATAATCATGGTGTAGAAGACAGCGTACGTAACCAGGTACAAAGATGGGACGCTGAAGTTACCGATGACATTTCCTGAGACTTTTCCACAAGGAGGATGCGAGGTTACGACATGTGAATACAGTTAAGTGGACGATTTAAGACTTTAGAGATTTAATGCAAAATTTAAAATGTTAGACAGTTTAACTCAAATTAATGAACCTTGAACGTTTCAACCTATATACATAAATGTAATTTACGCATCTTTTGGTGCACTTGTGTTAACCTTGAATTACAAAATTTTATTATAAAAAAAGCAAGTAAACTCGAGCACAGATTCATTTTCAGCCATTGATTGATTTATTGATAGATTGTTATACGTAAAAATTCATAAGTCAAATATTAAATGTTCAATAATCCATAACTGAAGCAATGTCTAGCAATTTGTATCATGGTTATAATTTGTTCTTTTTTTGTTAAATAAAATGAGTGTAATTTGCTTTAATTGAATTTAAAAGAGTAATTATTTAACCAGCACACAATTCCATGCATTTCAACTTAATAAGCCTTAAAAATTAATTTAATGAGACTCTGCTAGTTTAAATGATTTAAATTGTATTTTAAAGTATTTTAATGTAACGGAGTTCTACCTTCAAGTTTTGAAGAGCGTTACGGACAGACGGTTATTATTACGCCTGAAACGTAAGCAAGAACTTAGAACTTAAACATAAAATTTAAATTGATAATAATTATTTCTTAAACGTTACAAGCCAAAAACACCAATTTATATCATTTGATATCACAAACATGTACTCTAATATACCAATTAACGAAACCATCCAAATAATAAAAAAAAAATTAACTGACCTTAAAACCTACCCCAAATACACAAACCAAATCACAAAATGCCTAAAGACCATACTAAAACAAAACTATTTCATATTCAATAATAAGATATATAAACAAATAGATGGCTTAGCAATTTGATCACCACTTTCAAGTATAATATCAGAAATGTACCTCCAAAAACTTGACGAATTATTCACACAAACCATAAAAACACACGACCCCAACGGACATTGGATACGATATGTTGACGATGGATTATACATCTCACAAAATAAAGCAATAAAAAATAACATCATCCCAAATGAAATCAATAACTTACACCCTAACATACAATTCACCATGGAGGAAGAAATAAACAATAAAATAAACTATCTACACCTTACATTAACCAGAAATACAAATAACATTGAATATTCTACTTATAGGAAAACGACACAAACCACTAATACAATACCAAACCACTCCAACCATACCCCACAACATAAAATGGTCGCTTACAACTCACTTTTATACAGGATGCTAAAATTGCCTCTAAATAATGAAGAAAAACCAAAGAAAAACAAATAATATATCAAATAGCCCAAAAAATGGATACAATAAAAAAACTATAGATAAATTAGAATTTAAAATATTAAATAAATTAAAACAACCTAAAATCGAATCACAAACAACAAAATGGGCTACATTCACATACACAGGATTCAGTATTTAAGGCATAACCAAAACACTAAAAAAAAAATATATTAACATACCCTACAAAAACACAGGAAACATAATCAACAAAATAAACCAACCAGAAAAAATATGTCCAACATTTAATAACGGAATATACAAAATCGAATGGCCAGACTGTAATAAAATATACATAGGCCAAACAAAAAAGAAATTAAAAGGCAGATATCATGAACACCTCAATGCATACATCAAACCTGAAATTTATAACTCAAACTTAGCCACACACACCATCAAAAACAAACACACACTCCCCACATTAGAAAACGTACACCTAATAAAAAGAGTACAAAAAGGCCTCAAAATGACAATCTGGGAACAACTAGAAATTTATAAAAATAAAAATAATATCATTAAGGAACAAATACAAATAAAATCAAAAAATGATAAATTATTCAAACTAATAGACAATATTAGCCCCAAAACAAACTTTAAAAACTCGCACAGTGCAGTGAATCTAAAAATAGAATATAACGGTACACCAAGGTCAACGGTAAATCCACTCAGCTCGCAGTCTACAACAACCCTATTCAGTATGCCCGAAGATAATGGCAAGGCCAGTCATTGAAAGTTAACTCGCATAAATACCAAGTAAGATTCTTGTTTAAGTACATAAGTGAAAGTGATATATATATATATATATATATATATATATATATAGATAGATATAGATATAGATATATGGTGGATATATGTTCGATTAACTAATTTCTAATATGTTTCTCTATAAATTAAAGTATTTAATATGCTTAAGAAAAAGGATTCTTTAAATAAGCCAGTTGTGTTACTATATATATATATATATATATATATATATATATATATATATATATATATATATATATATATATATATATAAATGTAAAAATATGTACATTTAATAGGATATTTAATTTGGGATACTTTCAATGATGTTAAATTTTTGAAAATATTGTTACTATATTATTCTGTCAGTGAGGTAACGATTTTTTCTTCTTCTTATTTTGGTCTTTTAATTTATATAATTTTAAATTGTGTACATGCACTGATATACACAGTTGCAATTAGAGCTTTTTATTGGAACAATAATTTTCATATAACAGTTTTATAATGTCATTCATATATGTATAAACACTATGAGTCTTATATTTTATAAATTTGGAAAATTGTCTGTTGAAATAAACAACTGGTTTTATTTATAAAATTTAGGGACATCTTAATGTCAACCATTTTGAGAGCATCGTGTCTAATATCTCCTCAAAGAAACCATATTCGTTTCTTTGTGAACAATATTTATTTCTATAATATAAACGAGTGTATTTCAGGATAATTTTTTTCATTTCCTATTGAGATTGCCTACAAGGATGTTAAATAATGTAGGTGAAATACATATATTTTTAACACATTTATCTACTATATTTCATTTAGCTTACATTTCACATGTATATTTATAATTGCTTGAAGGCTTTTCATAATATTTACTTGATATCCTAACTTTGTATCGCCTGTTCTCAACTTGTTATTGTAATTCAAAAACCCTAGCAACAACGAGAATTTTCAATTTTCAATTCTAAATTTAAATTTACTTTAATTTCTTTCTGTTGTGTCTGAGTTTGAAGTAAATGTTATGTTTATTGAAAATGAATAAAAACGAAAGGTTCATAGCCTACATTTTAAATTAATTCAACTATCCTCCTTGTTTTAAAGACCTAATATCGAACAAAGTGGGGAAAGCAAGATTACGTCAAAACGTCAAAAGATTAAACGAGGAGTTGTCAGAATATGGGGGCGCAGTTAATTAAAATTATTAATTTACTTTTGTAGAAGTTTTGAAAGCACTCAAATTTAAAGTGACCTATCACCTTAATTACATTTTCTTGAGCATTCATTTAGTTTTTCCTTATTACCTTTATAATCTTAGTATAATCAAAATGTAAATATTAGCTAGAGTTAAGGACCTCATATAAAAAAAAAACAAACTCAAAATAAATAAAAACAATTTGTTTCATCAAATATATTGCGCATACTAATAACCAATCGGTGTTAAAATAATAATGTTTACCAATTACTAACAAAAGAAAGTTTTTAGGCCGGCATTTACATATTCTGTGTCTTTTGTGAAAGAGTGACTGACATTATTATAAAAAATGGAAATTTATTAAAAAATATAAGGAAAGTATATTTTCTACTGACGTCTCCCCTAGTAGGCGGCGTAGATGATACTACGGGCTTCCTCCCAACATAATAAAATTCGCCTTTAACTGTCCCAGGCCACGGTGTTACTCATATTTATTTATGCTCCTACAGTACTACTTCTTTGAATTTGGTTTGGAGGAAATTGATGAATCTTTTCTAAGTATAAACGGTCTACGTAATTTCAAACTAACCTACAATATTTTAACCTACAAAAAGTTGCACATTACTCTGAAAAGTATCGTTGCAGATTGCAAATTATGTAGGAAAAACAAGTAATATAAACAAAAAAAATGTTTAAAGTCAATTCCAACGTAGGTCAACAAAACTAATATTTTTAATGGTCATATTAAATAATTACACTACATAAATAAAGTAACATTACCTATTCGCTAAAACAACTGCTATGCCACATAACCTATAACATAAAATCAGTGTTCTTATGATATCATATGTTATCACTTATTTTAAGCCAAATGGGACAAATATCTATATTGCATACCTTGCCTCTTTTGTGGAGACGTTTTCTCGCATTTAACACTAAAACCAATTCATAATTAAATTCAATTATTGAATTAAAATTTGATAAAAACAGTAATAGAATCAATTGTAATGAGAGCATAGATAAAAAGTATATTATTAACGAATGAAAATTTGAACAAGAATTATATATAAAGTTAGTGTGAACTAATAGAAGGAATTGTATAGATTTGTTACACTTATATAAATTAAAAATACACTTTATTAAAAAAATTTGAAAAAACGTAAGTAAAATAATTGCGAATTTAAATAGCTCATTTATTTTAATCAGTATAAAATGTGTTTGATGAAATATTTTTTGCAGAGCAATAAGTATATGAATGACATATTGCAATCCATAAAATGATTGCTCAACATATATACTGTAGAACAACTAATAATGTATTAGTAATGACTCTTAGTAGGGCTGCCCTTAATTAATTAGATATTAATGATTATTAACTAAACCCAATATAAATTGTTACTTTATTGTTTTAAACGAAAGAATTATTTTTCCAAAAATAAAGTTAAAATATAATAACATTGTGCATTGTAATTTGCCATGCCTTATTTTTAATTAATTTTTTGCAATTTTTGTAGCGAAAACATTTAGGTGTTTATGTTTGCGGTGACATTTTGTTCATACTGTATGTAAAACTGAAAATATTATTAACATAGCGCTAATGGTAATAGATTAATTTTAGTTGGAAGATAATAATTTTTTGACGAAATAAACAACTATTTTCTTTCCCACAGCAGTCGATTTTATCGTTCCGATTCATAACCATTGTGATTTCATTGGAAAGTAAGCTCTCATTCTCGTATTTGGCCGATGAAGTAAAATCCAGTTTTTAACTTATAATCTTTGTATGATTTTAGTTATTTACTAATTTCAATTTGTATGTAAATTGTTTTTGTTTAGAAAGCAAACCTGTTGTTTAAGATGTGAAAGTAAAAAATAGAATATATTTCTTAAAGACGTATCCTACATATCTGAATACCCTCTAATTATTAGAGTTTCCTGCCAATATATATATATCTAGACATAAATAAGACAAAATACAAATACAAGAATAATTATATTTATATTATTATAAAATAAATAAAAATATTAATTTTATTTATGAAATGGAGAAAAATAATAAGATCAACTTTCTAGATATAACAATTATAAGACATAATAATGAATTTGAATTTAACATGTATCGTAAAAATACACAAACTAACCAAATAATAACTAATAATTCTAACTATCCGTATAATCAAAAAAATGGCTGCCTTATACAATTGCATTCTATTTATTAAATAGATTACATAAAATACATATGAATATTGAAAATAAAATAAGAGGTAAAACATTATCTATCAAATTGCAATTGAGAATGGCTATAAAAAGAAAACTGATGATAAACTTATTTATTATATTATTTTAAAGAAACAAAATAATAATTTAATTAACAAAAATAATGATAATGAAATAAAAAATACCACAAAATTGTTTAAAGGTAGCAACATCAAATCGCATATAATACTAATAATAAATTAATAAATATAATGAATAATAATAATAAAATTATTAATATGCATGAAAAAACGGTGTATTTAAATTAGAATGTGACTGTTGTAATAAGGTTTTTATAAGGCAAACTAAGAATAAACTTAAAGATATATATAAAGAGCATTTTAATACATATAAAAAGCCAGAAATTTATAAATCAAATTTTGCTAGCCATTGTATTAATAATAATCACTTTATTCCTAATATAGATAATATGGTACTTGTAAAAGAAATTAACAAAGGTCTGAGAATGAATATTTATGAGGCTTTAGAAATACATAAAATAATACAAATAATGATTTGATAAATGAACAAATACAACTAAAATCTAAATTTCATACTATATTCAGTGTTTGTAATGTTAGGGCAGCAAAATAAAAGTTTGACAACATTGTAATAGATTTGGCAGGGCGGTTTATTTGATCTAGTTTGCACATATGTTGATTTTAATTCTTTAATATTCCTGATGATGTTGGTACTGTTAGCCAACGAAAAGCTTTGAATTGTAAATTCAATAATTATTCTTGTATTTGTATTTTGTCTTATTTCTTTATTAATACACAAGAATACATATTGATATATATATATATATATATATATATATATATATATATATATATATATATATATATACCTGTATATATAAAGCGGAAAAATAGTGTTTGACAAGAAATTGAGAATAATGATATTTTTACAACTCGCCTTAGTAGATTCTGTTTTTTTAATATATATTTTCAGTACATATTGTGTAAATTAAATATTAGACAAAAAAATTAAAAAACAGATATAATAACAACTTAAAGCATACGTTAACCATACACTTACAATTCAATTATAGCCACAGACGCCATTAAAAATAACAAAACCTTTACATATTTCTAATACAAAAAGGTCTAAAAATGGCAATATGGGAAATACTCTAAATTTGTAAATACAAAAAATAAATAAAATAAATTCTAAATTACTGGCCTAATAGACAATAGTAACCCCAAAAATGCCTGAACTAATCGACAGTGTTTTATAACCAAAGATAAAGCAGTACCGTTATGGCAAGTGACCAGGGAATTACCTCACAACTACCGGCTACAAGAAAGTCATTCTCTAAATTAGCTTCAAAATGAAAGCCCGTAATTATACGTTTTCGAATGCCTACTCGCAAATATACCAGATTACTTGTGTAAGTACATTAAGGTGAACTGATATTTTTATACATACATAAAATGATTCATTCCTGATAATATCTGAACTGTTTATCGAAGAATAGCTTTGCTATGCAAAATTTTGTATTTCTATATTACCATGTATTTCAATATAATATATACATTCCATAATACATATAAATATATATATATATATATATATATATATATATATATATATATATATACATGTATAATATATATAAATGTAAGTATATATTTGTAAATCTTCTGGTTATTCGTAAGGCATTGAATTGATAATAATTCTCTTCTCACCTTTGTAATATTTTTATTTAATTTATATATATATATATTTATATATTTTGTTTTTAAGAATATATAATATACACTAATTATAGGAATAATTTTTTGAATAATACACCCAAAGCTTTTCGTTGTTTGACATTACCAACATCCTCAGGAATTACAATACTAAGAATGATAAAATAACTCTAATTCTTACACGAAAAGCTTTGGGTTTTCTTATTCAATAAATTATTCCTGTAATTAGTGTATATTATTAAATCTTAAAAATAATTCTAACAGGAAAATATATTTGATATTCTACATTTATATATATATCCGTATTTATTTATTTATATGTTAACTAACTATTATTGGCTCAATGCCCTTCAGAATTACCAGAAAATTTAAAATTATGCATTTACATTTTGCAATAGTGCAATAAATAGCAATTTAGAAGGATACGTAATTTTCTAACCACCAAGCAAGACAACATATATCAATTGTTTGTACAAGAACTACCCTTGCATCAAGTGTTCGTATACCGCAGCTCTGCGATAAGGGATGTTTGTAATTTATTTCGTTTAGTGTCTGATGTTTGGTTTCAAAGCCACCACAAAATTTACTTAGTTTAATATAAATATGTGCACTCTGAGATTCACAGAAACTTGTTTAATTACTAATATTCGATACTTCATAGAACCTACATTACCCGCTACACAACTTAATCTATGATATCCTTATTCAATATCATTATTGATTAATTTTTCAATGAAATATAAAAGCGTTATATTTCAAATATACTCATTAAAGTAATAAGATGATGATGACATGGTAGTCGAAATGAACATACGGGTTTATTCTAAGGTAACTTGTATTATTAGTTATTTTAGAAATTGTTTGTAGCATAGGAGCTGTTTCCAGTATGTTTATTGTAAAATATTGCACCACTGTGCTCTTGATATTGTATATTATATAATGTACACATATAATGTACTTAATCATACAAATGCTTTCAATTCTACTATTTTGAAATTAGTTTATTTTTCACGCGCTAAACACTGTATATGAACTAAAATAATGTCATACTATTATTTTTAAAAACAATGTTGTGTGTAAGTTACAAATATAAAATTAATCATATTTTCAAATCTATCAATAACTATGAAGTGTATAAAATTCATTAAGAATTAAAGTGAAAATTGTGTTATGATTGGAGATTATGTGCATACAGTCGTAACAAGATATATCATAACAAAATTTAACAAGACCCATAATGCAATGGTGAGTTAGTAAAAAAATGAAAAATATCCTTAAATTTATTGACATTGATAGATTTGAAAGTAAATAGTGGATTATTTACGCTTTTTTAAAATGACATAAAAATTATTGATGTAGCTGCAAGTATTTAGCTTCTAAACAGGTGTGACTGTTATTTAATCGTTTAGCATTCAGGCTGTGACAAAACCTGCCCCTAATCCAACGAAGGGTAAAGTTACGATTGTTACCAGGCAAAATACTTACTTTACTTACTTTATCCAACGCCCACTCTTGGCATTTCAGCCATTCGGTGCCGCGCAGTCCAGTAGAGATAGGGCGAGATACTCAAAGTCGGAGTCATATGCTTCATCGCGGACGTCCCGCAATCCTTGGCATTCGTACAGGTGTTCAAAATTGATTCAGGGGCTATGCAGAGAGGGCAGTCTGCGGAGGAAAGTATTCCTATTCTGGTCAGATTGGCAAGTAGGTAATCGTGTCCTGTCAGAGCTCGAAAGGCGGCAACACAAACTGGACGTGAGAGCATTCGGTTAAGTGGGTTGTCCTTGACGATAGATTCCCAGCTCTTCCCTTCCGCGGCGTACCTGTTCTTGTCCTCACCGCTTGATCAATACTCATCTTGGAGGAGGTCAGGGACAGAGGCATCATTGGCTGAGTGAGGGATAGGCCAGATTTCGCTAATTCGTCCGCCTTTTCATTCCCAGAAATTCCAACGTCACTTGGAATCAACTGCAGAGTAAGTTCCCAACCCCTTTCAGATAGATCACTCAAGAGAACGCGACAGTTGAAAGTTCGCTTGGTGTTAGTGTTGGTGGAGAAGGCTGTGAGTGCAGATTTAGAGTCAACAAAGAACACAGCTTTTCGGTAATCTCTCAATGCAGTTAGTTTTCGAGCTGCTTCATATACAGCCGCTATTTCCCCCTCATAGTTGCTCAGGGGAAAACTCACTGCGGCGCACCCGGTAAAAATTGGGGAGTGGTAGCCCGCTCCTGTACGGCAAGTGGCAGGATCACAGGGTCCGTCAGTGTAAATGTGCAGCCAATCGGAGGGTGGGTAACGCATGTAGATTGTTTCAAGACCTGCCAATCTGAGTTCGACTTCAAGGGATGAGTGTTTTGGGGATGTGTGTCCTGAAAGATACAGAATTTGCTGGGGAAGGTGGCTGAACGTTCGGGTTACGGAGAAGGTTGGCTCTGAGGTGCCTGGCGGGATGTTCAGTTCTTTAAGCAGTTCTTTTGCCTTCTTGAGAGACGTAGTTTGAGTTTTTAATCTCGACGTCGGAGTTTTTTAAGTGTCCCAGAATGGATGAACTCGTTTAATTCTTTCCCAAGATTTGAGTGATGTCTTTATTCTTCTGTCATCAAGGGGTTAACTCCCGGCTTGTGCTTTATTTGCCGCGATCGGACAGGATTTCGCACCACCCGTTATGACTCTCAAGGCAGTGTTTTGAACCCGGTCAAGTTTGGTAGTATTACTTGCGCTGGCTGTGACGAGCACTTCATTTCCGTACTCGATAACTGGTCTGTTGTAAGTTTTGTAAGCTGTTTCTAGGACGTTCGGATTGGCGCCCCATTTAGTAGCGGACAGGCGTTTCAGTAATCTACATCTTTTCTAGCCTTTCTCTTTGAGTGATTCCGTGTGAGCGATCCAATTGAGTCTTCTATGCAGAATAATGCCGAGGTATTTAGCTATGTCCTGCTTTTTCAGATCTTTGTTGAAAAAGTTTAGATTGACCTTGCATGGCCTGTTTGTCATAGTGAACCAGGCAAAATAGGAATGGTTTATATATTTAGGGAAGTTTTTAACTTGTGTAGAAAATTTTGAAAACTGAACACTCTATAGCTTCTTAAAGAAAAAAGTAGTAATGGATATATTTATTATTCCAGAGAACTTAACTGTAAGAATTGGAATCAAATTGTGAATTCTTCACAGTTAAATGTTTCCCGGTTCTTAATTACGACATCAAAAACAGATGCGGTGATATGGTTTGCCTTTGGCTATATCACTTGGAGCACATTTTAGTAGCATATAGCCATATGTTACTTCCAAGTGAGTAGCTGCAATCACTACGTTTTCGGAATTCTTTAGAGAGGCATTAAACAATCTTACGATGATTATCAGCTCCCACTGGAGATTTTTACTGATAGAAGACCAAATACTACATATAACTTTTACGGACATTTTATGTTTTAAATTAATTGTGTACCTTTAATCATTAATTAATTATTACTTATAACTTATATACATATTTTCATATTTACTCTATTACTATTTCTAAAGAGCGTAATTTATTTGGAGATTAGAATAATGAACAGTTTCCTTCATAAGTTCTAATACTGTTCATTCGTGTATAACGGGGAAATAAATCCAGGGACTGATTATCCTTATACGTTATTATAAAGGAAAATCTACAGTTTTTAACAAAAAAATATATTGTTACTATTTATTAGGAATTCACTGTGGTTTAATATTAACATTAAACATTCAAATATCACTTAACCGCAACACATTTTTATTTAACCCTTACGTACATTTCAGCTACCAAGTAACCACCATCACAGAGATAACATACAAAGTCTTTGCAACTGAAATGTACAAAAGGGTAAAAAAGGGTATTGTGGTTAAATGGTTTTTGAGTATTTATTATTATGATAATAATGTAGCCTACTTTAAAGATGTTATTATGCCTATTCTGCTTTATTTAGAATATCACATAAAATATTTATTAATAAACTATGTTTTTATATTTAACGAATATCATTGTTTCACATAGGCTTTCACCTTACGGAAAATAGACTTTTAGTTACAGTTCTATTGCGATAGGATTTTCACTTATACGTTGACTAATTGTTACGTTGACGTTTGCAATGCTTAACCCAACGCTTGAAGTTTTCACTTCAACGATTAGATTTAATTAAGTTGTTTTCCAGAACATTAAATCGACAATATGTTTTCGGTCCACTTTTCTTCCTCCTTTGGGGATAAAACTGAATATACATTTAGAAAATCTCAGTTTCTCTCTTTATTTCAGTTTCTCTCTACGCTTCGTTTTCTTACTAATGGGACTGCATATATTGAGTTACGCACACTAACTTTATTTTTAGTCTCATCTATTTTAGTAGGACAAGTTAACTTTAGAAATCTTATCCCTACTGGTAACATCCTTTTGTTATATATCTTTCTTATATCCGAAATTCTAATTTTATAACAACATAGCAATAGACATTGACTTGTGAAATATAACATCAGTTTTTTGAAGATACTTTACCACTTCTGGACGTTATTTTTGCAATTCTTGTTCACGTGTTATCCCCTAGTAACTTGAGTTAGAAATCAGGGATTTATTATTTGTCACCCACATAATTATTTAATTTAAAATGACAAATATAAATCGAAAAAATATAAATACAAACGAATGAAAGTAAAGAAGAAAGAATTGAATAGTAATAAAAGTAAAATAAATAAGTAATTAGGATATAATAATTAAATTGAATTGTTTTCTCCTAGTGACATAAATGTATAAATTTGTTGATGACGAAGAAATGGGTAACAGCTAGTACACATAATATCATATATGAAATTTAATGAAAGTAATTTATTTCTAAATATATGAAGTTATTTCACCTGGAATACACCTAACCTGATTTTAATATCTGATTTTATTTAATTTTAATGCAACATGGAAATATTATAATATTTACTTTAAAAAACATAAAGCTAGAAGGCTAGAGTAGAAAAGCTTAAGTATAACAAAACATATCAAAGGAATACCATATATGATACCGATATGATAAAATATAGAAGGGATAATATACCTTTAAATAAATATAAACTAAATATTTGAAATTTGTAAATTCATTTGATCGTTGAAAATTCAAAATTAATCATCGACTTCTTTTGTTAAATTTAGAGGAATAATAAAATATCGCATTGACGTTCATAAATGGATACATATTTCTATAAAAACACTATTATTTTTTGGTTATATACTACAGAATGTTTTATAATGAAATGTCTCCAACATCTAATGAACTCTACACTGAACCCAAGTATACAAACCTCTCTAAATTGTAAGGTTTGGCATTATGCTAACTAGCCAATATATTTATAAACAAAAAATTGATATTGATAGAAAGATATATATATATATCTTATAGACTGAAAATACAGAGTAAAACTGAATCTGACCTGACTAACTGGGGAAACACTTCATGCACAACAACAAGTCCAGGACCATCGAAGAATAATCACGGTAGGGATGGACCAATGTGGGACTCATTAGCAGGGTATATTAATTGTATGGCCTTGAGAGCCATAGATAAAAGCAGACTGAAAACAGTATTAAAAGTCAAGACGCTAAAGGGGAAAAAGTGACACATATTTTAATACGTACCTACAGTTTGAGTTTTAGTCAGTGATCTAGTATTCATTGCATACACGTTCTAACAATTCAAAATATATTTATGAATATGACGTTTAGAAAATTAAAATTGTACAATAATGATGTCTAAAATTATTTACAATGCATTGATATAGTGTTTAATTGTGATTCACCCAATTATAAAGTCGTAAATCGTTTAAACTTTAAAGGATATTTGTGCAGAACAACCCTTCGGTAGGCGCATTGTTAAAAGTAACAAATTTAGGCCAATGGGCTACCATTGTAGCCTACTCTATTTTTATTTAAAAATAATTATTAAAAATATTGTTTTTAATGTATTATAGTCGTAACTATTATACTTTTTAACATATTTGTAAAAAATAAATGTAAGATTTTAATTATTGTTTATAAACATTGTAGTGTGATTATATAAATTTTACGCCACAAAATACTCCCAATTTTGGGTGCATAGAACTTGAAAAAATTTAGGATAATCATACTATAAAACTCATTTATTTTCAAGTATAATATATAAGAAATAATATACTGATTTAAAAAAAAACTTTTAAAATACTACGTTACGTGTAAAAAATTGTTGTTTTCCAAATAAATTCATTTTATGTTAAATGAGTAGGAGTATGCACTTACAAGCAATGATATTACTATTGTTATTTCCAATTTTTTATTGGTGTGTAGCTTTCATAGGATTGTCACATACTATCAGGGTGTGGTCAGGACATATCTCCACATTAGTTGTAGCACTTTTAGGTTGATCTATCCCTCCATCTACCGCACCTGTAGCAGCGCCCAACTTTGTCTATACGCTGATTTTCAGGCCGGAGCTCATCGATTCCAAGAAGGTTTTTTGCTCGCCTCTTTAGTTCTTTAGTTGCTAGCATAGTAACATTAACCCTTTCGCTTACTTTAGGAACAATAAGGTCCTAAGCAATGTTTGTAATAAACTCAGTTCTTGACAATGTTTACTTTCCATCTTCGTTAGCAATGTACATTCTTGACGTATTGATGGCTGTTATATTTAGTAGATAAAAAAATAGAACCATTGGCCATCGTTTCCTATTACTTGCTACATTGTCTAGGGCCTATTTGTCTAATACATTTGGTCTAACACGTCAACTCCAATTTTTGTCTTATTATACAAATTATTTATTTCGGGTTTCTGCAAATCCCCTGAATCTTCGTCAATCTTGTGGTCTGCATGCATCGTGGACAGAAGTACTACTTCCTTCTTAGTGCAGTAAGATACGAGTGTTTCCTCTTTATCTGACAAGCAATCACGCATAAGTTAATCCAAAATACTTGCACATGATAACCGGACACGCTTTGTTTCACTAATAACATAAAAGGTCGTACGGGCTAAAGGCGTAGTCCAAACAAATTTAGTCGTAAACAATTACAAAACTCACACACTTCGAGCGACAATCACCTACTCAGTTAGAAGGGTAGTTGACAAAAAACACATAATGACGTAGGCTTTCCTCCACTAGTTCTAGGAGATGCGTTGCAGCCTAAACAAAAACTCTGGGCTACACCTGTAGCCTACGCGCCTCCCTGAGGGTTTAACTAAAATTCTTTATTTATAAATATATTATGAATATTTTTTGTTCAACGTTGGTATAGTAGAACCCTTGTAAGAAGGCTTTCGTATAATGTACAATATGTCATACAATATACATTGTTGTCACTATTATTTAAAGTTCCTTACTATTTGTCATTATTTGACATTTTGGTTTTTATACTTGAAATTACACACTTAAAATGACATACAATTTTAAATACCTCATAAAAATTTATACAAAAATAAACTTGTGTCCATAAATATGTTTCTTACAGTATTACCCAACATCACTTCGTAATGAATTTATTACAATTTTCATCTGTGTGCCCAAACATAAATCTCAAGGATTAATCTTATTCTATCTTAATTTTATTAAAACCAAAAATATTTTAATCTTCTTTTTTACATTATTTGAATCCTGGTTACTTAATATATTTGATATGGAGACAAAAAGCTGTATGACCTTAGGTAACAGTTAAAAAAATATTGATTTTCTTTATGCAATTTTTATTCTATTTTTGATATTATTTTGGCTGAATTTAATTAATTTATTAGACAAAAATAAATAATCACTTAAATAAAATTTTACGACTATCCGAACTTTAAATTTTGTAAATTTGTTCGGATATTTGTACAAAATTTAAAGTACGGATAGTCATATACTATGGTTTAAGTGATTAATTAGGATTCACCGAACGTAGTGGACTTCAAAATTCAAGAATACAAAATAACTTCAAATGTTTCCTGTTTCTAACTGGCTTGTAATAACTTTAATATTATTCTATACACAAATTTCTCTTATTATTACCAGCACCTATATTTCTGTTAATTGGTTTTAAAAGAGCGTCATGTGCTTACATATTTTTAAAAGTTTTTAATACTCAAATAATTATCAAAATTTCACCTAAAACAAATCTGAATTCAATAATTTTGTAAAATGTATTAAACGCTTATATAGCTGTTACAATTATGACTTTCCCAAAAAAATATCACTGTGGTACTCCTCTTGCCCCATGGTCTTGAATCGAAATGCCTACGGTGTTTCCTAGAAGTTGGAATCTCGTTGCATCCGCTAGTAATAGTAGTTAGAGATGCTTTTAAAACTGTTTTTTAGTTTTTACATTTTAAAAAAAATCAATTTGAGGGCAGACATTCTCCACTTCCATCTTCAGCTAAATTTCGGTTTTAGTCACGGACCACCATATTCGAGTTTTCCGTCCAGATCTAAGTAAAAAACCTTTAGCTCTTACAAATCTTAAATCACACGTTTCAAAAGATTATCGACAACTTCATTGTTAATTTCTTAAAACCCTACACCGTAATTCCATATGCTATTGAGACAATATCATTCCGCTACTACTACAGCTCAGTAGAACAGTGTAACGATTCTTTACACCGGCTGATTCACCCCGAGCAGATTTTTCCTTCTTAGATAAGTCATCGTGAAGGCATTATTTTCCAAAACAGTCCCGTCTCATCCGAGTTAATAATTTGATAGACTGTGTAGCCATTCTCCGAAATAAGATTTAGATTGCTCCGTCGCTCACTTTTGCTGATTCACCTGCAATTTTCACGTTGTGAAGAGAAAATTGTCTCAAACTAGAATTTATTTGCTAAAAACTATTGATTGTCGGTACGTTCACCACTTTTCTGAATAAAACGTTCATACAAACGCTTAGCATTTTCACGATTAAGAATTGCACTTATAGGGATCCCTTTTGTTGTTGATCTCTATACACACACTCATTTCCCCCCAATTCTTTCGTTGTTTATATCGCGACACATGTATGTTTTCCCGATTGAAAAGTTCTTTCTCTGAAACTGCTTCTCCATTATTCTTTATGAAATGCACTGTTGCTTCATTACTTCTAAAAGGCTTTCCAACAGATGCTATGGAGTCGGATGTGGGCGCCGGATTTAGTCGTAGTGGTTTCTCAGTAAAACAAAAGCCACTTGTTATTAATGAGGAATGTCTATATTTTGAGTAGTAGGCCTAGTAATGTACTACTAAGAATGTTTGGAGAACAATCAGAATAATCAGTAGACCGCTAAAAGAGAGGTCTACAGTACTTTTTTTAAAGAAAGAAAGATCCATTACATAACATAAAATAACTTACCTAAAAGGCGAACCTGCCGAAATGTATTATGGTAATTAATTGTTTACTTTTTTATTTACCATATTTATTTATTTTTAATAAATATAAAAACATATATACTTTCAAGAGCTTCTAACTAAGTAACATAAACTTAATTTGCTCTTTTAAAAATGTTTACAAAACAACTACAAAATAATTATCTAGCTGAACCCAGGTCCGATTTAGTGCATAATTAATATTAATACAATTTAGATATTTTTCCTCTGGGTCTTTTAAAAAGTTACTTTAATCTGGATGATCCATAAACGACAATTTAATAATGAATTATTGATAAAACCTAAAAAACCCTGAATATTTGAAATTTGAAAAATTGTTCTACCTGTTGGCTGAAATGTTAATTATTACAGAAAAGTAATCTTTGATATTAATATGTGACTCACGGAACGTGCGTAGTTATACTTGGTCTTCCTTACGGTTGGGATGTTGGTATTCCTTGGACTCGCCTTCTCGCTCGTGCACCTCGAATTTTTGTCGGCAGTTCCTCAACTCGCTTCTCTTCACTAGCCTACTTTCTTACAGCCCATGACTCTTTTCATAACCTTATTTTGTTATTCTAAATATTCCCTCTTCACTAAGATAATTTATCACTTTGTTACTCACTCGCCCTACTTCCGTCGTTTTTTTTAATCCAGGTCCCGTACTCACACGTCCTACAACCGCCGGTTTTCGGAGTCAAGTTCTCTTACTCACGTTTTTGCGTCCTTTTCCGCTGCCTGGCAATTTTCAACCAATGACAAAATACTTTTTCAAATTCAACCAATACCATCTCAGCCTTAACCTCAAGTTTAAAAATATGTGAACCGTTACTTGACGGTTAACTTTTATTTTCTTGCAATCTTTAGGTCTTTACCCTAACCTTTTCTAACGGTATTTTAACAGCCTGTAACGAAATGTTTGTTCCAACACAACAACAACAAAAATATTTAGTGATTCTATCCCTTTCAAAAGTCGAAACCCTTCGATTTATAATTTTATGTTTACATCTACCTTTTACGGAGCCGTCCTTTGTCAGCATTTTAAAGAATTGAGTTCGACTAAGTTAGTATTGACTAAGAAATATTTTTATGTTAGAGAGTTGTATACAAAACCTATTAGAATTTCGTATTTTTTGTAAAAATATCTTAATTTTTAAAATGCACATTTAGGGTTTAATGATGCTTACAACTTAGATGTCATAATTACCATAGGCCCACATATGTATTGGGTATTATACTTCAAAAATTTGTGAACCGTATTGTAATTGTAAATACTTTCACAATCGTCATAAGACTCTCTCACATATCTCTCTTCTGAGAGATACCTTATTTAAAATTGTACATAGTGTTTTAAATAAAATACGAAAATAACATTTTCTTTTGGCAAATAATGGGACTTTTACGATCCCTTTCGTGGGAAATATTACCCATAAATACAAATATGCAAGCGAGTTGACATGTGATTAAACTAGAAAAAAAATTGTATTTTATAGAGAGTTTGTTATTTAGTTATTTAATTTCATTTCAAATTAGGAATTTCTAATTGATACTAAATATATTCTTATTAAAATAGTCATTCTTGTCCTCGCGACTGAGTTTATTCGATATTTAATTGAATTTATTTTATTAAACCGAGTTTATTTTATTGTAATGTAATATTTGTTAGATGGTGCCAATTAAGTTTTTATAGCAATACTTAGACTCAAGTCTCTCCGAGACAGATGTTCTCACAGGTAACGTCTAAAGGAAACGAACGGGACGCCCCTAATTAAATCTGTTTACACTTCCATGGTTAAACTTTGTTTTGCAAATTACGTCAGGTGTATATTTCCTACAGCTGTTGAAATGTGATAAACGTCCTGCGGAGACAAACAGCTGTCCTAAAGTAAACAGCCGAGTTGTTTACGTTCAATCAAAATCTGTGAACTCAACACTTGCCGATATTTATTTTTCATTTATACGGTTTCCGGATCAGCTTCAGCTGAATTACGTCATGCATTGCTGTGTGGATCTTGAAAAGTTCGATTAACTCTACAGTTGTTTTTTTCAAGTTTTGCCAACTTTATTACGTTTTATAAACCAATTGCAAATTTATCTATAAAGCAAAGCATCAGAATATCAACATAAGTTAGTTGTTTTAGTGGTGGGGTTTCCTCTGCATAAAAATAAACTTGCTTACTATTATTTATTAAAGTAATTACTACAAATAAGTAAATACGAGATTTGACGATGATTAATTAGGTAAACCCAATAGTTTACACTTATAAAATACTCAAACAACTTAGTAGTCACACTAATTTTGGTTTTGAAATTGCCTCACAAAATTAATATTAGTGCAATATACATGTAAAGCAATAGCATACAACTCTAAAAAAACACAGCTTTAAATGTCGTTTTACAATTTTCAATAACCATATATACATCATCAGTGACGAAACATAAACTAACTGTAATTTATTCTGATGTATAATTAAAACAGACATAAATTGGTTATGTCCATCACTGATGATGGCAAATATCTTATAAAAATGTTTGTTGTTAATAAAGACTTTCTTTTTCCCAGATTTCAGATTTACAGTGTATCTGCATTACATTATAGGTTATTCAAAATATCCTTAAGTCACAATACATTTGATTCACCTTTTGTACATTTCGATTGAAAAACAACCATCTTCCAAAGCAACAGAACGTAATCAATACTGCTAATATAGGTAAATAATTTATATACCCATACCTCCTTATAGTTATCCCCCTGTGCCAACCGCATCTGTACACTATAAATAAAATCACATGTGACTTGGACAATGAAAAAAAATTAGTCGTAAATTAGAAGGAAAAATAAATAATTTTTGCAAGTGTTTGTAAAAAAACCAATTTACGTGTTGGGAAAAATGACTAGGTAAAAGTGGTGCAGTAAAAAGAAGGGAATAAACGGTCGGTAGTGGGGACTAACATCTGCTCCCCAATATAACCCTAAAAATTGCTTCCGTAACAGCAGATATATGAATATAAACTTATCTTTGTGTAAATATTTAATTTTTTATGGTTCTCATCATGAGCACAAGGATAACTCGTATATGTTTAAGTAAAGGAAACTACCTGGTCGAAAAACCCCCTGGTCGAAAAGTAATTAGATCTCTCATTGTGACTATGTGGAGAGGTTTAGGTTTTAATTTTAATTAGGATATATGCTTTCTTAACTGTCAGCTCCTCATGCACATATACCACACCTCTTAAGGTTATATGTGAAACGGTTATAGGAGGGGAAGGGTTTTAAAGAAAGTTTTTTGTTAGTACTAGTAGTAACCATCTATATATATTTTCTGTTTCACATTAACCAGACGCACGTCTTGAGGTTTGCAGGAATCACTAACAATCATGTCAATTCCAGTTTCCAGTTGCGATCATATTAAGAACTGTGTCTTACCTTCACTTTTTGACTCACTCACAAGGTATTTGTGAGGTAAGACTTTTTCCCCTCTTTTATATTCAGGGTAATCCTGCTGACAGGGTTTCTGCATGTTCTATGAAGAATGATTTTCTGACAGGTTTCGATCTAGTCAGAGTTTATTACACCCGAACTTAGTGCCCCATTGTCTCATTTCGATTTCGTAAGGAACGAACGAATAAGGTGGGTACATGGTTAGTTATGTCTATATTTCTAAACCCACAGCAGGAATCATCCTCTTCAGCATCCCCGACAGGCACATAACGCTAGAGGATAGGTGTCACGAGGGTTGGGTTGCTTTCCCATTAGATCAAAAAAGTAAGTGGTTTTGCGTTTTTGGTTCCTGAGGATGATTGCTTTGCTTAAGGGCGGACACTATTGTGATTAGACGGTGTTTTAAAGTTATTTTAGACAGTTAAAAGGCAGTATTAAACTAGGTTAGAATAACTTAATTTAATTACTTTAATAAATTTCTATCAATTCCTAATTTTCTTTCAGTATATAAGTATTCATTCGGGGAATACTGGGTTACTTACTAACTTTCAATTGAAACCGATGTTCTAAGCTTTGTTACTATTATCATTCTACTATCGATAAGGTTTTATCAGGGATTTTGAAATGTCATTGACAGAAAGCTGCATTTATTTTGTTATATAAAACTATTTTGGTGATATATTTATAATTAAGTAGACTCATACAGCACCCCTTAAAAGGGAAATGCATTGATACATATATAAAGAGATTACCCCTTTTATTTTTTCATTTTATTAAGAGATATCTAAGTATTTAAAAAAATATGTAGCAAACAGGAAATGCTTCTTATGATCTATAATGCTTTTATAGTTAGAATGATTTTGAATACATCAATGTATAAGAAAATACTACTAATAGTCTATAATAATACGAGGTATGCAATATAATTAGTTTGTCCTATTTGGCTTGAAACGGCTAATTTATTATTATAAGCTATGAGAAAGAACATCTGTTTTAACGCATTGGTTATGTTACTTTATTTTAAAAAAAAAAAACATTTGTGTTGATATTATTTATTTTAAATATTGGTTTCCATTAGTTGGTTTTCAAGGAAATGTTTTATGTTTACTTATTTTTTCACCTAGTGCCAGTACCAAGTTACAACTAGGTGCATCTATCAGTTCTACATTGTTCTATCTGTTCTTCTTCATTCTGATTGCTACTCGAACCGTTGTGAGTTTAACGATTAAAATCTTACAACCATCCCAACTAGTATGGAACATATCTAGTTCCACACTCTAGTATGGAACATATCCCTAAAAAACCCTACACAATATCCACAAAAGTACCGTTCGTATAGAGACAATAGTTAAAGATGTTTAATTGCAATAAAACTCACAAAAACGTCTAAAATTGTATAGCTCTAACTTTAAATTCAAGCGTTGTGAAAACTTTCAACTCGTAAATGTCTCTTGCCATTTGATATTTGACATGAAGATAATTCTTTGAAGCTATTGTGTAGGTTGTATTCATGAAGCGTCTTAAGAATTAAGTTGACTTCGTCTACCTTTTGTCAACTGCCATTCGTTGTTTGTCACAGTGACAACGCAGTTAACGACCAAAGTCCTTTCTTCTGTCCTAACGCTAATGATTGCCTGACATGAATACGAGATTTCTTTCAACTTCTACTTGAAAATTTATTCTGGGCACATGCTTAATATAATTAACGTAGCAAATTATAACGCTTCTGAAAGTCTTATTTGTTTTTATAAACTAAAAATATAATCACAAACTAAACCATACAATGCAATGTCTTGCTAAACGGTGATTGTTTGTAAATTGTAATAGCTTTAAAAAAAATACTTTTCAGTCATTACCTATATTGATGATAAATAATAAAAAAATTACATGAAAGCTCCAACATCTAATATTTACGTAACTAATGAGATAATCGTTAATGAATTTGGTTTTTCATTTTGCAAATAATTGTTCGTAGAATTGTCGGGTAACATGATAATTAATATGTAGGTTATATCATCTAAGTATTTTACTTTATTTAAATGGATAAAGTGGTCATTCCTAACACTTGTCTTATGACAATATTTCCCACATTCACGTAGTAAAGGTAAGAGAAACGGTTATAATCAGTACAATTAACAGTAAATAAAACAATACATGTAAGTAGTATACAATTGCAAAATTAATAATACTATTTACTTTAAAACAAATAATATAAAAAAACGTATTAAAGTCAATTCGTACTTAAATCAAAAAAGAAAATTGTATTTAACTTTGTTTTTATTTTATATTTACAGTTATTATAAATATGTATATACATATGTCAGAATAAAAATAGGTTACAAAATAGAAAGCGAATTTCCATGCCATTTTCCAATTTCCTTTCCGTGTTTGCTGTTAGATCATTATTTTTGTTTGTACTATTTATACATTTATTTCCGTCAGTTAAATAACTGGAATCACAAGTTACTTTTTAAAAACAATTTATTTAGGCCTATGGTCTGTTACAACTTACAAGAATACAATACACAAAGAAGATATTACAGAGCTTTAGACTAACCGATTCCTAAACCAACATAGCAACTGTCTTTAATGAGTGTTCAAATCAAAATGTATTAAAACTATAGAAAGCGACCCTTATATATCGTTACAGATGTTTTCACATTTGTTTGTCAAGTGGTTTTAACATACTAATCTTACCCTTAGGGGTAGGTTGTTTACAACTATTTACATAACTCCTTCTTCCCTAAGATTTTAACAGTCCCGGTTAAAACGCATTATAGGACCTTCTAGTTCTTTGTCCTTTGCTTCAATAAATATTTGTTTACTTTTAACATTCTTATTTTTATACTGCTTACAATAGTAATAACGTATTATAGAAATAATACTAATTACAATAACTACAACTATAGCAATTGTTTCAACACTTTTGATGAAATCATTTATTTCTAAAATATCTAGAGGTTCTGATTTAATATTGGCCTAATGAATTACTTCAAACTGAATATTGCTTGTAACCTCTTTAAATGGTTCTTCTAATATAACGGTAGGAATACTTTCAAAAAACATTATATTATTAGTTTTATTTTCTAATCTTTCTTCATTTTCCAAAAGTAAAAGTTGGGTTTTTTAAAAATTTTATAGATATACTTTCATTCTTAAATTTATTTGTTATAATTCCATTTGGATTTTTTCAAAAATTAAATATTGATTGACAATTGGTATATATTTTATAAAAGGCCCTGGTTTCTTTATAATTATTCTTTTGCATTGCTCTGTTGATTTTGAATTAAATAGATTATTTATACAATCATTGTTTATAATGTCTATTGTTTCACAATAAAAATTATTATAAATTCATTTACACGTATCACTAGTGTACAATTCCATATGCTTCAGGATAAATAAAGGATAGGTATGGATTGTACTGGTTATTACATTTTTAGTGACCGGATATGATATCGTAAGTTTAGGTATTTGAATAAAATAGGTAATTATATTCTTTTCAATAGCACAATGAACTTTACTGAGTTCCCATAATATTTTTAATTTATTTGAAATAAATTTCTCCTTTGTATTGTCCAAAATATAGTTGAGCTCTTTCTTATTCAAGATGTTAGAGTGTAGCACATTGGTTTTACAAAACTCTAAACTTGTAGTAATATCGTTGATTCTATTTATTATTAGCATGAGTGTGTTGTATGTTAAAAAGTATTATTTAAATATTTCCACATTATTTAATATAGAGTTTGCTTCACTGAGAACTGTTTTACTTTTGTTGTTATTTTGATTTATTATATTCATATCATTATTAAATTGATCAATTATTTTTTTATTTACAGTTACTTGAGATTCAATATTATGTTCTATGTGGTACTCATTGCTCTAAACTTGTTGGATAATTTTATCATATTTGTCTTTATCATCAGCGTCCATATCAGTAGTTAACCAAGATATTGCTGATCCTAATCCATTAATTAACCCTCTGCGTGACCGTGAAGGGGTGCTTGCTTTTATATGATCGAATTTAGTTTTGGCGTAATCATAATGTAGTTTTATGTTGTTTAATAGATGTTTAGTTAATGAAGAGTTGACGTATAATTTTATAATATTTTTGATTTGTTTAAGTTCATATCCAATAATGTTGATATTTATATAATGCATATAGGTGTATGTAGAATTGTTCATCATCGCATCTTGCGTTTGGATTGGGATGATCCCTGATGTCTTGGTAAGAACTGTTGCTTTATAGGCTAGCGTTATGGTTGTTAGTGCTGCTACCAGGTGCATTAATACGGGAGACATTTCCTGTAACAGATCGTTTTATTATGCGAGGTCTTTTAATCCGATTGGGGTGTATTTTAATTTGTCTTTTTGTTTTATTTAAAGTTGCAGGTAAACCTTTTCCTTTTATTGCACTTATATATTTACGTTTTTCTTTTCTATTCAACATATACTTTCAATTTATTTCTTTAGGGATATAAGTTGTTTCTTCACGAGATGTATTTAATTTATTGGTGCGGTCAAGTTTTTCTTTTTCAACTTTTCTTTTTTTTGTTTCATGAATAGTTTTCAATTGTTCGTGATATTTAGCATTAAGTTCATTGATTATAAAATTAGGATCTGTAAAATCCGAGAATGGTGTTTTGAATTTGCCATAAGTCATTTCGTTTGGAGTTAGATTATGGGTTGAGTTTAGCGTGTTGTTGAATACGATAGTGGCTAATTCCACTTTCTCTTTCAGGGAGATTTTCTCTTTTCTTGATTCATCGATAATATTAAGGAGTTCTATTAATGTTGAATGAGTTCTTTCAATTTGATCTTGCATATTAGAATAGCCTGGTGTTGTGTAATGGGTGTTTACCTCGTATAGTTGTAGAAAGTTGCGTATTAATGCGTTGTCAAATTCTTTGCCGTTATCAATTTGGATTGTAGAAGGAATTGGAAATAGATTAAAATCATTTATTAAGTGTAATGTGATTTCAGGCCATTTAATGTTTGTAGAATAAACGTAGTTAATCTTTTAGAGTAACAGTATCTTTGCTTGTGAGAAATAGAAAACATCAATATGTAATCGTTCAAATGGTCTAGAAGGGGTAGGGGTAACAATATTTGTCTTTTATGGGTTTGGGGTCATATTTAATCTTTAAACAAATTTGGCATTTATTTATGTATTCCGTCACATCTGCTATCATTGAAGGCCAATAATATTTATTTCTTATTTTATTTATATATTCATTAATTTCCCTATGATATATTTTTCCTTCATGACAATTAATAATTATTTCCTTTTGTTCCTCTATATCTGTTACATCTAAATTGAGTGTTTTATAAATTTTAATGGTTATAACTATATAATTTGCTTTTAGCATTTGTGTAAATAGATTATATATTTCCTTGTTAATATCACGTATCCCTGCGTCTTCAAAGTAGAGACCATAGGTTGTGTTCGGTCTTAAGAATTGATTCGCTTGATCAATTAATTTCTCTAAGTCTGATATATTTCATATATAGAATAGCATTCTGTTTTTATTAAATATTTTTATATACTGTGGTTCTTGGTTTCCTCTCTTAATAATTATTTGATTTTGTTCTTTATTGATAATTTTATCATCTTTCATTATTTTAAAATTATCGGAAGAGCCATCTTGACTGTGAATTGTAGTTAAATTTGATACCGGGGTTACAATCTTGTAAAAATTCGTTTATAACTGATTCTGGATTTATTTCTATGCCTTCGACATCAGTTATCACGTTTGATTCTTGCATTTTTATTTTAGAAAGTGCATCTGCAACTACGTTAGATTTTCCAGATATATGTTTTATTTCAAAAGAAAATTCTTCTAATAGTAATTTCCACCGTATAAGTTTTGAATTTGGTTCCTTTAAATTGTGAAGGCTTTGTAATGGTTAATGATCTTTGTAAATAGTAAATTTATTACCATATAGATAAGGCCTAAAATGTTTACATGCCCATGCTATGGCTAGTAATTCTTTTTCGATTGTGGATAAATTAGTATCTTGTCTATCTAACGTACGGGATGCAAATGAAATAGAGTAATCAATATTATCAAAATTTTGTGATAGAACTGCTCCAATTGCGAAATTAGATGCATCTGTTGTTAACTGAAATGATTTTGAAAAAACTGGTAATTTTAAGATAGGTTCATTTATTAGTATTTCTTTCAATTCTGAAATAGCTTATTTTACTTCTTGTGTGTTTGGGTTAAATGATACGTCCTTTCTTAATAAGTTAGTTAAAGGCTTAGCTAATTTTTGATAATTTTTAATCATTTTCCTATAGTATCTAGTAATACCTAAAAATTGTTTAACTTCTTTTGGATTTGTTGATAGAGGATAGTCCTTTATAGTCGTTAATTTTGCCGGTTAGGACGAATACCTTCTTTACTTATAACATGTCCTAAAAATAATAGTTCTCTTTTAAACAATTCTGTCTTGTCTAATTCTATTTTTAAATTATATTCCGATATTTTATGTAATACTGATTTTAAATGTTTTAAGTGTTCTGTTAATGAATAAGAAAATATTATAATATCGTCCATATAAACCAATACATTTGGCATGGAAGAAAATATTATATTCATTGCTCGTTTAAAAGTTGATGGTGCGTTTTTTAGTCCAAACGGTATTCTTAAAAAATCAAAATGGCTTTGCTCAGTGGAAAATGCTGTTTTTGGAATTGATGACTTTTCCATTTCAATTTGATGAAAACGTGAGGCTAAATCAAGTGCACTAAAATATGTTGCTCGTCTTATTTTACCAAAAAGATCTTCTATATTAGGAATTGGAAATTTATCATCGATAGTTTTTTCGTTTAGTTGGCGGTAGTCTACGACCATTCTAATTTTTTTTCCTGAGGCGTCTAGTTTTTTCGGACAACCCAAATTAGTGAATTATATGGCGAATTAGAATGCTGAATAATTTTGTTTTGCAGTAACTTTTCAATTTCGGTTTCCACATCTTTTCGAAATGCTATAGGATATTTATAGTTTCTAGAACAAATAGGGTTTTCGTCTTTTGTCCTAATTTCGTGTTTTAATATGGTCTTGGCAGATAATTTATCATTTTCTTGCTTAATAATGTTTGGATAGTTACTTAATAATTTAAAAATTTCAATTTTTTCTTCTTTATTCATGTGATGTGTTTTTATGAAATTTTGAATTGTTGCTATATCAAGAGATTTAGACTTGGGACTATAGGTCGCAGGTTTAAAATCTTGTACGGCGTCAATGTTATATAACTCAAAAGGGGTGGCACTATAGGTGACATTTTTATTAGCATAGACAATACAATTAGCTTCAAAATTGTTACATTTACCGATTGATTCTCTTATCTCCACGTCATTATCTTTATATTCCTCTAAGTATGTAGTGTCATAATTCTGTTTAGTTGGCAACTTCACTATGTTAATTCCCTTGTTTATTGTAAGTCTTTTGTCAATCCAAGTATTTCTGTAAATTTATTGCTATCTTATTCTAGTATTTTATTTTGAAAATTTATTTTGGCTTTTATTTCCTGGAGTGTTTTTAGTCCTATTAAAATATCGTATTGTCAGAGAATGGAAATAGATATAGTTTAATTAATTTCTTAATGTCAGATACGTTTTCTAAATCAAAATAAATGTATTCAGATCCACTTTTTATTCCTGCTGGGGTTTTAACTATAAATTTCTCCTAATAACGGAGTATTTCACCTATGGTTTCAGGGTTTACATAATTATTTTCGGAACCTGTGGCAATTAGCCATTGTCTCTGTTTATAGTCTGAAAAATAAAGAAAATTCCTATTTATTGAATTTAGTTCCAATTGCAAGGTGGATCCTTTGGTGGAAGCTATTCTGACTCTAAAAAATTACTTATCTGAGTATATAAAGTTTTTACTTGTTTTTTTAAATATGTAATTTCATCAAAAGAGTTTTCAATTTCTGTCATCTCGTGTATTGGTTTTTGGTTAGAGCGAATTGTTCTCATAGAAACTCTTTGGTTAGTTTGTTGTTGTTGATATTTATTAGGCCATTGTTTTTGAAATTGTTGTGGCCTAGGAAATTGTTGGTAATTTTGTGGTCTTTGATTTTGATAATAGTTGTTGTGAGGCCTTGCGAAGTGTTGATAATTTGGAGGTCTATATTGTTCATAACTTTGGGATCGAGGTTTTTGAGATTTACATTTTTGATGATTTTTAAACAATTGGAAATTTGTTGTTTCATTTGTTGAAAGCTTTAGTCTGTTAAGAATTATACTGCAGTCATTTATCAACCTGATTCTTGCTTCGTCTAAGGTTTTTATTTGGAATAATTGCAAATATTCTCCAAGTTAATTCGGTACGCCTAGACATAAGGTACGTACTAGTGTTAAGTCGACCTGTTATATATCGTTACAGATGTTTTCCCATTTGGAAAATCTGTTTGTCAAGTGGTTTTAACATACTAATCTTACCCTTAGGGGTAGGATGTTTACAACAACTATTTACATAACTGTCGGATGCATTTTGTTGTAGTTTTTTTTCTTTTTTCTTTCGCATCGTCCGCTTGTGAAGCAAAATTTGATACCGGTAATCAGAATAGTTTGTTTTATCCTTTTCATTAATTTTTTATCGTAGAGCGATTCAGAGCGATATTCTTTTTTATTTATGATATTGTTTGGTTACCATGCCACCAATTTTAGGTTCTGCCCTGGATGTTTCGACGACAACCAGATAGGGGAGAAATATTCATATTAATCTTTGAGAAGTGCATTTCAAGATGTGGGGAAGTTGGTTCAGTGCCAGAGCGCTATACTTTGAACATGAAGATACTCATAAATGATAATGATAATGAACATAAAAAAGGCTTGAACGATTACATCGCACCACGTACTTTAGGATTGTTGTTTTTATTTCATTATTAATTCTAGTTTTTTTTTTATTCTTTAGGAAGATTATTAAAGTTGACTATGTCTATCTTCAATATTGTGCATATAATGAGCATATTACAGATAAATCCAGTAAAAATACATCAAATATAATGATTGTATACATTTTAACATACAACAAAATATCCTAGATTAATATTATACAAAGATCTACTTATAACATAAATTTAGAGAGAGAAAGAGAGAGAGGGAGAGAGTGAGATAGAGAGAGAGAGAGAGAGGATGATATAGCTAATCAAACTAATTATTAAATACAGCTTTAATCAGTGTATTAGACAACAACATATAGGTCTACTATTTATACTAATTTCAAATTAATTTTCTTTCACGTATTACGAAATAATGTCACTTTATGTTTTATATAAATATTAAGGTAAACAAGTGGCTGATATTCCAGAAAGATATATTGTAAATAAACTTGATTATATTTTAACATTAACTAATCATAAACATTAATCATACGATATGGAACATTCTACCGTCAAGTGAAATATTCCTACCATGACAAGTAATTAGAAAATGTTGATATCAGATAAAGTTCTAGGAATAAAAAAGAATGATTTTCCCATTAATTCCATTGAAACTTTTATTTTATGTTTTATTAGTAAAAAAAAAATTAGTTTCCAGAAATACAAATTAAATGTACAATAAAATGATGAAATTATGTATAAATTACAACAACATCTACAGACCTACCTTATTTTATTGCTGTAAAATTTTTATATCATAAAAGTTTATACTATTTTATGTTTTAATAATTTTTGTCAAAATGCTTTACTACTACCTCAGGTTTTTCCCTTTTATATTTGCAATGCTCTCTAAGAGTAGAAAGAATGTATCCTCCAGCAATGCGCCGTGCGTTTGACTTTCTTGTCATGTTTTCGTAACATACAAAAACCAATTGTGCTTTTGTTCGATTTACGTAAAAGACGTAACTTTGATCACTTTGGTTATTTCGCTTAAGGCAAGATGTGTTGTAAACATTCGTAAACAAGGCTTTTATTTATTTAAAATAAGGATTCATCGTAGAACGACAAATAGTAAAAGACCATTTTATACTTGCTTCGATATATAAATAAATTTTTCTTTGACTTGTAATAAACACGATATATTTCTTACATAAACCTACGGACTGAGTATTGCTTATTGTAAACAAGTAATTCATAAAATTTTGAGAACCGTTTAGAGAAATAATTTTTGAAAACGTTAGGAAGGAGTTGTTTAGTTTTTCAACTACTTCTATTGGTAGACATGCTCGCTATTCTTATATATATATATATATATATATATATATATATATATATATATATATATATATATATATATATATATATATATATATATATAATTCAAAATTTCAATCGTCAATAAAACACTTTTTATTCAACCAAATTCAAATATATTTCCTTAAACTTGTAGAGGACGACACTTGATGTTAACACAGTGTTCTTTAAATATTATTACTTTAATTTAACTCAATAATAATTAATTTTAGTCGTATGGGAGATAAACCTTTCACAAAAATACAAGGTATGCTATATAGTTTTTTCTTACCAATAAATATAGGCGTAAAATAAGTGATAAGATATGATTTTATAAGACAGCTGATCTTATAGTTTATGGGGTAGGACCGCATTTTTAACGCGTAGGTTATATTAGTTTATTTATATTGCTTGTAAATGTAATAAAAAGTATCTAAAATAAAAATTTTCCCCCACGACCTGACTTGGGATAGGTAAAATAAAAAAATTTCTAAAACTTTTTTGCATTACTTATTTTGAATAGGCCTCTTTTGTAAGCATATTCTTCTAATGAACTCCTACATTTGTGAATTTCTTTCTGAATTTGTGCATATATGAAGGATATTTGAATTTATCAAGATTATTTTCAGCTCAAATGTATTTAATTAACTTGGTTGCTATCGCCCGTGGAATGTGATGAGCATGAGAGATTCTATTTTCTTATACTTTTAGAAAAATTGCGTCCTTTCATCTACTTTCCCTTTATTCACCGTTATACTCCAGATTTTTCTTCACTGTTTGCGTTATTTTCTCATAATTCTTCTTCAACTTCTTTTCTCATCATTTTGGTATTAAATATGTATATGTTTTTATGCAAAGTTGTTATTTTACGATAATATCGTATTATGGTATTCAGTAATAATGGTATAGGATTCTTTACTAAAATATTACTAGGAACGTTTGCGGTACATACATATTGCATACATATTGCGATATATATATATATATATATATATATATATATATATATATATACAAGAAGTTAATAAATTAATATAAGTATTAATATAAAGTATTCTTGTTTTTGAAATATATTTAATTTATTAACTATATTACAAGAAAACATATCACCATATTTAATATAATATACTGTATATATAAGAAGTGTATAAACTAGTAGAAGGAATTGTATAAAGGTAGAATTAGGAGAAACTATTCTTCGCATTTAAAAAATATAAAACTCATTTTAACTTCATTTAATGGTTGCAACAAGATCATAATGATCTAACCTAAGCAAGTTTAATATCTTTCAAAGTTCATAGTAGAGGCGTAGACCTATTAATTTGGGATGCTGCTGCGACAACAGAGTCCTGTGGGAAATCTATACTGTTGAATTAAAGAGTTGCCGTCGTAAATATTGTACGGGAATTGCCATTGAATTGTCTAAAACCTCGCTTTATCGACAACTTGAATCTATTTTTTAACTTCTACTTTTTAATAAAAAAAAGATTTTGTGAAGTCGGTATATAGTCAATGTTTTCATTTCTTTAACGAAACTTTAATATTATTTGCATAATTATTCCTTAACATTGTCCGGTTAATTCCTATTGATTTTACTCTAATATACTGTAATTCGAGTATTTATATATCACAGTAGCTTCAATTTAACATTTATTTATTATGAAACTTAACATTTAGATGACAATGTTTATATTAAATAACTTTGATAAGCAGAGAATTGTTGTAAAGGTTACTTAAAATAGTTATAAACAAACATATTATATATTATAATAACAAAATATAACTAAAGTCGTATGGAATTTATTAAACTTTCACCATCGGAACTCATAAATAAATGTTTTACTAATCCTGGGGCATGAAGTAAATGTATATCCATTGCTTATAATTCGGAGTAGTGTCATTACTACTAAATACATAACTTTGTTTCTTCTCCAGAATTTTATGATTTATGAATGTCTTGGTAGAATGTTTGTTATACACACAATGTTAGTTGCACGAGTATTCTTAATAATTGAGGCTAGAAAAGGGCGATTCAAAAAGAGCGCCGGTTTTGCTATATCAATTTAAGAGATTTATTTTAATGAAAAACTAAAATTAAATACATCAACATTTTCATCTAACCTTCCGAATTCATGTATGAAAAATTATGTCATGCATGTGTCCTCTTCTACTGCGCTGGCACGCAAAAACTTTTTTCATGAAATTCGCTATCACTGTACATGTTTCCACTTCTGTTAACCCATAAAATTTCATCCTTCAAGTAATTGATGTTTCGTGGTTTTTTGACATAATCTAATGGTTTCAGATGACTCCAAAGATGAAAGTCACACGACCTTTGGTGGCCATTGATGGTCTGAATCATGTGAAATGATGCAATCCTCGAACCGTTGAGGGAACAACACAATTTATTCGCGGGCAGCGTGGCAGGTGGCACCGTCCTGCTGAAATCACAACTAGTCAATGTCTATTCCATTCAAATGCGACCACACTAACTCCCTAATCATTGTTCGGTATAGGTCGTTATTTACTGTCACGACGTGTCCTCCCTGATCTTCAAAAAAATAAGGCTTGATGACGCCACCCTACCAAAAGCCATGCCAAAATGTCAAACGCTCTGCATACATTTCCTTTTCTTTAATCTTGCGAAGGTTTTCTGAGCCCCAGATACGGTAGTTCTGGTTATTAACAAATCCGTTTAAGGGCACTTGAACGCTGCAGATTTATTTGTTTACGAACCGGGCAGATTATTTTGTTTATTTTCGGTGCGAACTGTTGATTCGTCCGGTGCTTCTTTACGTTCTAGAGTACCGCGAGTTCGCCTGGCAGTAACCGTATAACTCTCTCCACTCTGATAAAACGTTCTAACGGTTAACACTCGTTGTGCATAAATGAACGTCTTCATGGTTAGACACAGAAAGCAAGGACGACTGAAATACCAGCTGTGTCAACAATCGAAATTCATTTATATGTAATTCTTTTGCAACCGGGCTCTGCGAACCCGTTTATTGTGAAGTCAATTCAATTAAAATTGTTCAAAAATTTCCTTTTTATTGCTTCTATTGTTTTATATAACTATAATTTTATATTTATTAATTTTCATCTCTAAAATTTGTATCAATGATTCAATACACATCACAGACTATTTAATTCGAAAATATTTATTTATAATGTCTGTATCTATTCAAACCCACTTCAGATATACTACTGCATATCTCATATATAGTATAAACCTATCGAATAAAAATTTCCTTTTTACATTAAATGTTACTCGCACAAAAACCTACATTTTCATAAAGCATACAAATATAAAATGTCAATGAATTTGAGTAATTCTTTTTTAGTTTTTAGATTAGATTATTGCTTAGCGTATCTGTTGACGGTTTACATAGGTATTGAGAAAAACGTAACTTAGATATTTTCAAATGACAGAGTGTTTTACAAAGCTACATTCTTTTTCTAATACATATTTTTTGTGACGTGTTGATTATTTCCAATAATCATAATGTATCTATGACACAATGTATTTCTTCAACAGTAAGAAGAATTTGTTAAAAACTATATCAACATCAGCAATGTACTAAGTAGGTATAAAGAGATATTAATGTGTTTATAAGAGTACAATGAGGTAAGAAACGTTGGCAAATTGAGTAAAATAACTAGGTTTTAAAAATTTTGTTGTATTTAAAAGTTTTTCTTTTGAAAACTTAATTAGTAATTTCAGTAGTTTAACACTTGTAAGGCATAATGTACCCAGACTGTGTAAACAAGTCTCAGGTTTTCAAATATTAGTTTAATACGCCTCCTGCAGGTCTGAGATAAGGGGTGTTGACAATAAACTCTCTCACAAAATTTGCTGTTCCATATAGTAAGCAACCTTACAATAAATTCTAGTTTAACCTTAATTTTTACCAATATAGTTATTACAAACCTATATATATATATATATATATATATATATATATATATATATATATATATATATATATATATATATATATATATATATATATATATATATATATATATATATATATATATATATATATATTATTATAAATAGTGGTTTTATAAAATACATATCACTTAATGCAATAGTAGTTCTTTACTTAACAACAGACATGTGAAATGCTTTGAGATTCACGTGAAATGCTTTGACGTTTATGTGCCCTCGTTACTCATACGATACATGTCTGGTTACGCTATTTGTACTTTTGACATTCACTAACAAAATTATTTAATCCTGATATTAAAACACTGCAAATAAAGAGGTTTTCTTAGTACCCTAATCTTTTATTTTTTCATCCCCTTATTCATTATGCTTTAAAATTATTTTTATTTTTATTAAAAATCCGTTGAATCCTCGCTGTGGCATTACATTAAAACACGGTCATCCACGCTCCTTTTCATAATAATGCAATAATAAATAATCTCTGCCCTTCATAATTATAAGCCGAACACTTCAGGTGCTTTTATTATTCGATGTACCCCCCCCCAAGTTGAACCCCGAAGGAGGCAATCTAATGGGTTCAAAAATATTTGTGCGCCTCTGATCTAGCTGACACCATGAGAGAACCTATGGGTTCCCTCTCTTACAATCGCATGGGTTCACCCAATGTGTACGTGCCTTAAGACGTCAGTGTTAGCTCTCGTGGTATGTTATAGCAATATGTCAGCTATAGAAATGTACTGTGAATTTACATATTATATTTCATATGTATTACATATAAATGTGTGAAGTCTACACGTTTTGTATGAAGTATAATAATTCGTTATAATAGGCCTACCTATTTCAAAAATATTATAACATGGAACCACTCACGAGAAGTATTGTATTCAATTCCTTCTTCTAGTTCACATTTTTCTAATACATATTGTTCAAATTTTGAATCTTTAATGAATACAATTTACTCACAATTTCAGGCCCAAATATATATATTTTTTTAAAATTTGTTTCTATGTAATTATTGTTAATAGAGTTTTTCAAATATCATTTCATGAATTAAATTTATAGAAATCATTTATTTTTATATGGGAGAAAATCATTTCACAAAAGTATCGAAGTGCGCAATATAGTTATTTCATTCTATTTGTCCTAATATAAGTGATAACATATAATTTCATAAAACCGCTAGTTATGTGGTAGAACAGCAGTTTGAACCCATAAGGCATATTACTTTATTTATAGTATTTGTAATTATTTAATTAAAAGTGACTAAAATAAAAAGGAGGATTTGATTTTAAAACATTTTTGTTTATATTACTTGTTTTTTATTTTACTAAAGTATTACTTTACACGCTTTTAAGTTCACACGCCCTAATTGTAGGAAATAAATGTTTTTTATGGATTGAATCCTTCCTATAAGTTAGGTGCTCACGCTCTTATCTGCATGGCGCGAGGTGACGTAACTGCGCTTCGACCCCACTTTGTTTCTCCCTCGTGTTATCTATAGACATTCATTTTGTATTGGTATCAGAGATAAGCATGTACCCAAGTTACATTGCACATGGTAACTAAATCAATAAATCCAACGAACGTGTTCCAACGTTTCTAATAAAAGGTAGAATTATACGTGACGGATACACGCACACGCAAGAAACCACATGCACACCACTGTAATTGTCCCATATCTAACTACATGAAAGCTCATTTCTACCGGTTGAAAATGTTGAATGTTGATGATAAATTACTTATATTACACCCCTTATTTTGACCATGAGTTTTTAAAATTTTACATCGTTTATATATTAAGATGATCTTCTTTTATAAAAGAGTGAAAACTAAAGTTCAAACTCGATTATCTTACTCATTGTTTTCTACTTATTGTTGTTATGTCTGGGTCAAGTATCATTATCACGCATAGCTGTCACAATGGTGGAGGGATTGACTGAACGTGAGAAAGGATGAAAGAAGTTGTGAAGCGCAGTCTTATCTGAAAACAAAACTATTTATAGTTTTGATAGATAACACACGATACATAAATGTAGCACTATATATTTACCAACACACACACATACAAATACATATACAAACCTCTTACTCTGTTTGTGTTGTATGATTCACAACTGTAATACCCCTTGGTGGATAGTTTGAAGTTGTACTAATTTTTTTCCGGGTGAGAAACCAATTATGGTTATCATCACCAAGGCTGTACTTGAAGCATGCATTTCACCGCACAATAAAGTATAAAAATTGATTGATGAAGTTTTAAATAAGTAAGGACATAGTCCAAACGTAATATTAACACGTCGTATTCTATGACTGCTCTCCCCACATTCACATCACAGCGGTTTAACGACCTTAGCTTGATGATTCAAGCTAATGTTTTCATTAGTGTCGCATCCTGTTTTCTCGAACGTCGGGAAAATGGTGTGTTTTGATTGAGCAACTTGAAATTCTTAGTGAGACTTGGTAAATCCACCACAAAGGCCCATTCTCTCCTAATGCAAGTTTATGAGGAAGAATGTATGTCACGGGTTTTTGAGTGGTATAAGCGATTAAAAGAACAAGGGGAAGATGTTGATGATGTCCCACGCTCAGGACTGTCATCAACTTCGAAAACAGGACTGTCAATAATTTCGAAAATCGATGAAATCATTTAGAAAATTGCGAATCTTCTTCGTAAAGATCGTCGGTTAATTATACGTGGATTGAAATAAACAGTATATATATATTTTTTAGGAGTCAGTTCGACAAATTTTACATGGATATTTCAACATGAGAAAAGAGTGTGCCAAAATGGTACCCAAAAAAATAACGAAAGAACAAAAAGATTAGAAATTTGCTCTGACATCTTGAAAAACATCAGGCAGGATCCTAAACTGTTGGAGAGAGTCATTACAGGTGACGAATCATTGTTTTTGCATATAATCCAAAAATTAAACATCAATCAATGCATTGGAAAAGCCCAAGTTCACCAGGGCTGAAGTGATTTCGAATGTCGAAATAAAAGTACAAGGCCACTCATAAACATTAATTGGGTTCCAGATAGGCAGACTGGGAATAATGAGTACTATCTTAAATAAAGAGGTTTTGGGTACCTTTCGTGAGCGAATAAGAAGAAAGCGACCAGTGTTGTTGAAAAACAAGCCTTTGATTCTGCATCAAGACAACGCTCCCCCTTACAGTGCACTGATTGTGAAGTCATTTATGTTCAAACATGGTATTCTTGAATTGGAGCATCCACCCTACTCATTTGATCTTGCCCCGTGTTACTTTTTCATGTTCCCAAAAGTGAAGGAAGTTTTAAAAGGAACCAGATTTAGTACAGTGGAACGTTTTTGATAGTAACTTGAAACACTGTTTCTAACAATGGAAAATTTGAATGGAGATGTGTAGAGATAGGGTAGGGGAGTATATTGAACGGGTTGAAGCAAAAGTTGAAATCAAAATAAAATTGAGTAAGTAACAAAAAAACTCGCTACTTTATAGCCACACGTTGTATGTGTTCTATAAAGCTAAACGTTTTTTTCTGACAACTTACAATGTACGCTTTAGAAAATTGATAGTAAGCTACAGATGGTGCAAAGAACATTCCAACGTGAAAAATCCATTAATACTTTTAATAATAAGCTATTAAAGCAATAGCTCATTAAGAATTACTATTAGATTCTATAGTGAGGTCTAACCTTTTCCTCTATAATATGGGATTTTCTTGGAACTTACTCATCACTAGAAGGAGCAATAAGTCCTTCTAATATCGGAGGGTTATTTCATAACACCACTTTAATTTGGATTACGATGACATGGATTCGTAAAAACTGTTTGTTTCTTACTTTACTCAATAAAATTGCCTCAATAACCTTAACATTAATAGTTGTGATACCTACATCTTTATAAGTTGAAAATGCGGCTGCTTTTATAGTCTTCTGAAACCTGAGGTACATAAAACCCAAGACGACAATGAAAAGTGCAGAGAATTTTTTTATAAACATAGTTCGATAATTGTTTTATACATAATGAATTATGAATACAAATTTTCAATTCTACAGAATCATACCTGGAACTTTTAATCAAATTTAGATCAATCTTCAAAGATACAAAAATCAATACTTTCTTGTACCTTCATACTTAATATTGGTTGGGGATTGGCAATCTCCTGATGTTCCATTCAAGCAAAACTAAAAGACATACCGTCGAAATTGTGATTCAATAGTACAAGTTCGGTTCAACGTTTTATAGATCAACACTACACCTTGAACGACCTTACATACAACTTTTTTTAACAACTTGGATCCTCTTCTCAATGTATTTAACCCCCAGCTTGACTTTCTAATGTATTTACCCTTTCAAACACTATTTTATTAGTTTAAATAGTTAAGCACCTTATCGCTCTTTGTAAGTAATAGTTAAATAATTGCCTATACTCGAAAAAGTTATGGCATTTGGGGGATTGCCACAGAGTGCTACAACTTTTGTGTTATTACAAAGCTATTTGAAAAAACTAATAATAATATCTGTATGAAGCAACTGTAGCGTGATGTTTATTTTTAAATAAATAAAACCTCTAAACCACAAATAACTTTTATTATAATCCTTATGTACATTTCAATTGCCCAGCAATCATCTTCAGAGGTATTTAAAAAATACAACTAACTTTAAACAACATAATACAACAAATATATAGACATAAACCAGTCAATTCGTTAGCCTACCATTCGATATAGATTTAAAGTTAGTTGTATTTTTTAAATACCTCTGAAGATGGTTGCTTGGCAGTTGAAATGTACATAAGGATTAAAATAAATTTTAAAATAAAATTTATTTTCTTCTCTGTACCATCTTTCAACCTTCTTTTAGAGCTGCTAATGCAAATTGTGTCTTGCATAATATTAAGGGACGGCTTTGTACGCCTCCTATGTCGACATTAATAAATTGTAAGAGAAACAGTGCTTGAGAATTAGTAATATAAATCTATGAATTTTATAAGTATTTATTATTATAATACAACTTATATTCTTCTCTTATAGTTTAATCGTCAAAATTCTATTCTTATTTAAGAAGTTCTGATAAAAGTGAACATAATTTAAGTTTAAAAACCAAGTGATATTACGTAATTCTAATTTTGTAAACTGTTTCTTAAAAATGTTCTACACTACCAGATGTATATTTTAGTTTGATATTATATGTTTTCTTTCTCAATTTAAATAAATCTCCTGTTAATTAGAAAAAAATTTGTTATTAGGAAAATGCTCTTCCTCGAATATGAATTTCAGGTTAGCATACGTTCATGTAAACTAGTAAACATACGAAAAGAAAAATTATAATTATAATAGAATTATAATTATTTTTTTCATCAGCAAAAAACAATTATTTCATTTACTTTTTAATATTTATTTATAATGAATATACATTTACTAGTATAATTCACCCACTTATCGGTGGGTATAACAAATTTTACAAACGTTCAAGTTTTCCTGTTGTAATTCAAAATTCAAGTCGATAACGCTACATCTCAGAGAGTAAAGACCGACAAAGATAATGATGCGGCATCAAGTTCGTTCGTATTTCAACCAGCTTTGGTAATATGTTCTTGTGAAATACTACCCTTATTATTTTTAAGTAGGCTACCGTTACAAACGGTGACAAAAATAATGCATCGGATAATGAAACTTTAAAGGAAAAGTGTTGTAACATTATTTTAGGCAAAAATGTTACAAATTACAGCAGCTTCACAAAATAAAATGAGATATTAGTTTAAAAATATAAAATAAAATAAAAAATTGTAAATCATAATGTAAATTATACTGGTTGACATATGAAATCCACAGGCATGTCATTTTAAAATGCGCCGAAGCGTTACGCAGAAGTTTAGGAATCGCTTTGTAGGCTTTAAGTTTCCTCTTTGGTTGGTGGTCGTGGAACCATGCACACGTCGTAAGATGGGCGTAGCAAAATGGATTTTTGTTTGTTTTGATAGTTTCAATTATGTAAAAGTATAATTTACTATTGTATTTTATTTCAAGAAATGTTGCTACACTAATATTCAACACCGGGCGAGGTTATCAATCAACTCAAATCCAAAATGCTGAATGGTGAGATCTGATCCCGGAGTCATGTTGTACATCGCAAATTCCAGTTCAGATAAGTTCTAATTTTAACATAATGTGATATAAAATCATAGTTTAACTTTCAAATTAAAAATGTCACGGCAAAACAGTACAAGTTTTTATATGACGTAATATCAATTTTTTTAACTGTTGAATAAAACTAAATTGAAATGTATTTTATTTTAAATAGAAGCAATCTCTTTGTGGATATCATATGCCATCGCCATAAATTCTAAAATAATACAATGTTTGGATAAATTCATGGCCTGTTAAGAGAATGTAAAGCCAGATGTAAAAATAGTGTAAACGTTTCAAATGTATGTTCTCTCCTTCATATTTTTGTGAAATTCTGTGTATTAAAACTTGATTTATTTAAATTAAAATTTTTTTATTATTTATTGAAAGCACCATTCTTAAATTCAATTTAATTCTTGACTTTGCTGGTCAATTAACTAATTATGTAACAAATAACTGCAATATTTAACTTCTATAATTCCTTAAGAATTATATTTAAAAAATTTACCATTAGCCATTAGCTCCTTAAATAATAAAGTTGCGTATTTAGTGATGAAATAGGTTTGGGATGATCTTTGATATATGCACATTACTTTTAGATATATTGGCAAATAAAATATTGCCAACAATATGTAAATAATTGATTAAAACGCACTTATGCACACAAAAAAATAAATTAATATTCATATATACTTTTGTACACAGAAAGTGTACAGCCGTTGAAAACCAATATATTACAGCATGTAAATTCTAAAGTTGGAATTAAAATTAAATTACAAATATGAAGATGCACTTAACATGTGTATAATATTGTGTCCTTTCACTTAGTAATTGGAATAAACCTTTAGAAAACAATATCAATAGCACATCGGTACAATATATTACAGGTAAAATATTAAATTAAAACCAATACAACAAAAAAAACACAATACAGAATAACTAATAATACGAGCTACCTAAGGGTAAAACCTTTGTACATTTTAATGGCAATACCATCATCATCAGTGGGTCTCATTACAAGGTATATATGTAGAGAGAGTGTGAACTTACTGAAAAACTGTAAAAGAGTCTTCAGCTGTACCAGAAATTGGAAAAGTACCAGTATTATTTGATAGATGTATGAAATGTAATTGTTTTTAAAAGTTGTCTTTGATAATTTTATACAAACCTTGTTGCCGTTATCCCAATAATCTCCTAACAAATTATATGAGCCTTTTTATATCCCTGTTTTTTTTTAATATTTAACGTTTTTGGAGTTAGCCTTATTATTAGATTTAAACCCCTTGAAAGTCTTGGCAAAATATACAATTAGGTACGACAACGGAAAAAAATATTAATTGAAAATAGCGAACCTGAGTATCTAAGATAGGGTGAAATAAGATACAGAACTATCTGTGTTTGCGGATGATCGCTCGCTAAAACTTTCAGATTTAATTGCTCTGGACAGAAAAAATCCCTGTGATCTCATATATTGGCATTCAGATTTGTTTTATATTAAGAGATTTTATATATTTTATTCTTATACTTAATAACTCTAAAAATAACATAACCTCTCTCCCTCTCTTGTTGGTCTTCATTTGTATTAATATTAGGTTTGTTGGAAGTAATCAAAAACCACCCCTCCTTAATGCCACTATTTAAAGAAACGGAAATTTACACTCAGGTTTGCTCATGTTATACTGAACATTTACTGCTGGGCTTAAGCTACGCTCACCTCTGATTCTAAAGGTGCCAAGTTGTTTATGAATAAAACATATATTGTATCGAATAGCACCCTGGAGTATTCATAACTTATTCAAGCCTTACCGCAACTTGTATTCCCCGACATAAAGTTTCGTCTCTGATTTACCCTGCGCAAGGGTTTTCCCTCTCTTTCTATACACTCTCTGTTTCTCTCCTCTCCCTCTATCTCTCTTTTTCCTTCTCTCTCTCACTCTTCATCTCTCAGAAACGACGAAGAAAAAAAAGAGAAATAGGAATAAAAATAATTTTTTAAAATTTTTGTCATATACAGTAAAACCTACGAATATTTAACTGTTTTTTTTTTTTTTAATATGATATTGTTTGGACAGGCAAACACTGTACTCTATCATTTAATAGATTTAACCTGAAGTTTTCTGAAAATTAAATATTGATTTATATATATTATAACATAAATTCCCTTGGGTTTTATCTATGTTATTTCAAATTTGTGAGTTTAATTATTGCTGATGAATTAATTGTTTTTAAGTGTTGGGCGCCAGTTTACCTAGTGTTCGACTGAAAATTTTAATTAGACATTTTTCTTATATTGTATAATTGTAAATTATACTTCTTATCACTATGACCTACCTTTATTTTTATTATTTTGATTCACTTCTTCTTTATAAGAGGGCAACCAAATTACTTAATTAGAGTAGGCATTACAAAGAAATACTAAAATTTTTAGATATAACAATTTCTTTAATAGTCCAGAACATTATTAATTACTGTTGCCAGTTAAATACAAAGTAAAAACGTTAAATTTACATTTAATTACACAATTATTTCAGACTATATTGTCGAACCAAAATCTTATAAGGTAAACAACCTGTTATTTATTTTCATTCGCTTAATTTAATATTATCATCGATCTTGGCTTCCACCAATCAAATTTGAAATTCGTACGTTATTTTTTTTAAAACTATCCGTTATTTTTGAAAGTTTGCAGTAAAACTGTCCTATAAATTATTATTATTATTTTTTTTTTAAGTTTACGTGACACATCCGTCGTTCTCTCCCGTCCCTTTCAACTTTCTGAATCCTAACAAGAAACTCTACCCCATTCCTCTAAGAGTTTTACAAATTGTTTAATTCCTTAACTACTTTTTTCAAATTTTTTTTAATGTATTTCTTTGTCGGCCTTTACTAAGTCAACTTTTGCAAGTATTGCTTACTGTTAATGTTTAGTTTTTATTTTATTTTTTTTAATATTTATAAATTTAACATTATAATATATATAAATCCAGTAAAGCCTAAAGACATAAAAATAAGTTATCTTTCTTTTTAAAAATCAGAAAATTCAATTATTGAGCAACAACGATTCAGTTTCAGGTATAAAAATTGAAAACTGACAAAATTGTGATCTATAACATTGTATGAGGATGTATAGAAATTACACTTGTAATTCGTAGTTTTTTACTGTTCTCAAGTTGAGACTCAATGCTTTAAAAAGGAACTGTTTCATATGTATTTCATCAAGATGGATATAATGAATAGGCTAGTAGTTGTATTATTTGGTACCATAATAAACAAAACTAAAGTTAGGATATTACAAATTGAGAAGTATTGGGAATATGCGCTGAAAATGAGTATCGACACGACCTTCAAAAACACGGCTGGTAGATTTTTCTACAAGAGCATCGGAGAAGAATACATGCAGTTCAAGTCCCTGAGAGGATGGAGGAATATCCTACCTCTAGAACTTAAATACTGATATTCAATCGTCGATCAGATAGATTCCCTAAGGCGAAATCTGTATGTTGCTGATTTGTGGCTGTCAAATCAACGAAAACCAGTCACCTAGCATGACTTACAAAGTACGATTTATGGGGTGCAACACTATGTAGAAACATAGGCTGTGGCAGGAGCTATAGACAAATGATGTTATCTCTCTTAGCATAAAGTTTTAAGTAACTTTTGCAGTATCTAAAATATGCTTTACAAAGTATTATCGCCTACGTAAATATTTATTGATAAAACCATCCAATAATATATGTCCATTTAACTTATGCTACAAACTAAATTGTTTCCATGTTTTGATTTTTATTTATACTTTATTAAATCCTGACTATAGATGACAGTACGGACTAGTGAAAGTTTTAATTGTTGAAACAGGTAACATTCTCTTATATACAACTTTACCGTAACATTTTCTCTAAGAATAAAAGAATATTAACAAGAATATCTCTATTGAAGTTTCACAAAATCAAATGTTATTGAACTACAAAAATTAATAAATGTATTTGTAAATATACTAAACATTTGTGTTTGAATCAAACGTTTGAGGCTTGGACAAATGCTTGATCCATGTTACCATTAATAAGTAAAAAAACAAACAAATTTTTTAACATGAGTACGAGATTTCTTTCAACTTCTACTTGACAATGTATGCTGGATTCGTGCTTAATATAATTAACTAAGCAAATTATAACGCTTCTGAAGGTTTTTTTTTATAAACTAATATCATCACAAAATAAACCATACAATGCAATGTTGTGTTAAATGGCGATTTATTGTCAATTGCAATACCAATTATAAAATAAATTTGCAGTCATTTTCTATGATGATAATACATTTTAATTTTAAATAAAATCTACAAAATGAAATATTTACATAGATAATGCGATGATGTTTAATAAGGAAGGTTTTTTATTTTGCAAATTAATGTTTTTGGAAATGTGCACTAGCATGATATTTAATATGTAGGTTTTTTTCATTTAAATATTTCATTTTATTTAAATGATAAAGTGTTCATTCCTATTGCCTGTCTGTTAACAATAATTTCCACATAATAAAGATAAAGAAACCTGTAATTATTACAATTAACAGTAAACAAAACAATACAAGTAAGGAGTATAATATTGCCAATTAATAATACTATTTACATTAAAGCAAACACACTAAAATTAAGTCAGCTCCTATTTAAAGCAACAATGAAACATTGTATTTAACTTTGTTTTTATTTTATAATTACAGTTATTATAAATATGTATATTCATATGTAAGAATAATAATATTAAGGGACAAAATAGAAAGCCAATTTCCTTGGAATTTTCCATTTTCCTTTCTATGTTTGCTGTCGGATTATTATTTTTGTTTTGTACTATTAATAGGTTTTAAATTATTCCGTCGCTTGCATTGTGTTGAGTCTCTTTTCCTTTTCTTGTGCATTGTCCATATGTGAAGCAAGGTTTGATACCGTTAATCCAGTTGGTTTGTTTTATTCTTTTCATTCATTATAAATCGTAGAGCGATTCAGAGCGATATTCATTTTTATTTATGACATTGTGTGGTTACAATGGCAACAATTTAATGTTCTGCCATGGATGGTTCGGCGACAACCAGAGGTGTGGAAGAGAAAATATCATATTAATTTTGAGAAGTGCATTTATAGATATGGGAAGCCTGTTCAGTGTTACAGCACCAAACGTCGAACATAAAAATACTGAGTTCGAATCCGACCTGGATCCCCAAAATGCTTGTAATTTAATTATTGAATAAATTTTTTTTAAAAAAACTGTGTTAACATCAATTGTCATCCATTATAGGTTAAAAGAATTTTGATCTTGAGTAAATGAATAAAACAGTATTTTATTAACGATTGAAAATTTGTAAAAGATATAGACCAATAAGGAGAGTGAGGTAACAGAAGTAATTGTTTAAAGTATTATAATAAAAGATAGTTGTTATGTAACTTTATTGTAGCTAGGCCTAAACGCTCTGATAACAATGAAATTTTCGTTATATTTTATAAGACATTGTAAACCAATTGTCACTTTATTAATACCGTTGTATTATGGTCTTCAATGTGTATTATTTACTTTCATTGATTATTGGCAGTCGGGATCATTAAAATTCAAAGGGTCTCATACAGTTTATTTATTGTAGCGTATTAATAATAATTTAGTCCTTTTAAAATTTGTTGATAAATAGTATTAAAATAATAGAATTAATATCACAATCAAATGCACTTTATGGTTATTATAAAGCACCTAATAATTAGGCTAAAAATTATTGTTGTGTCTATAGAAAATGACTCATAGCAGTTCAAATAGTCGTAATCAATATAAAGCTGTAAAGTACCGATTGAACAGTAAGGGTTGTGTACAATGTTTAAACTGTTACATCGCACTTCGTACTTTAGATTGTTGTTTTTATTTCTTCATTAAAGCTGGTTATAATTTGTTTCTTAATGAAAATGACCAAAACCTTATATATTTTTCTATATCTTTGAAATATAGGAAAACAAATGTAATAGAATACAGATAAAATTTAATAAAGATACTTAACTTTTAACGATTCATCCCAATTGAACATATAACAAAAGTCTAGACCTATATTTTACAATGGTCTACTAACAATATAAATTAAGAGAGAGATATAACTTACTGTTACGCCAATAATAAAGTAAATCTTTTTTTAACATTTACAACAATATGGAATTTTCTAAGAGTCAAGCGAAATATTCCTACCATTAAAGGTCATTAGAATATGTTAATGATAGGAAATAAGTACTGATTTTCCATACATTCAATTGAAACTTTTGTTTTACGTTTTTATTCGGTAAAAAAATTATAGTTTGCAGAAATAAACTTTATATATATATATATATATATATATATATATATATATATATATATATACAATAAAATTATACAACTCATATAAATTACAAAACATTTTTACTTATATTTTTTGTTGTAAAATCATTATGTTTTAAAATTTTATAATATTTTACGTTTTGATTATTTTTATCAAAATGGTTTTCAATTGCGTCTTTTTCCCTTTTATATTTGCAATGCCCTCTAAGAGCAGAAAGAATGTATCCTCCAGCAATGCGAAGTGCATTTGACTTTCATTTCATATTTTCCTAACATACAAAAACCAATTGTGAATTTGTTCGATTTACGTAGAAGACGATCACTTTGGTTATCCAAAACATCATTCTATTTATTTCCCTTAAGGCAGACGTTCTGTTGCAGACATTTCTTTTGTCCATTATCGTAAACTTTGCTTTTATTTATATAAAATAAGGATTCATGGCAGAACGAAAAATAATAAATTATAATTTTAAACTTACACAGGTTATATAAATAAATTTTCCTTAGATTTGTAGTAAACATATTTCTTACTACAACCTAGGGATTTGATAAACTTTATTATTTTAGAAATTCATTCACAGATATTGAGAACCGTTTAGGGAAATAAATTTTAAACACATTAAGCATAGTGGTTTAATTATTCGACTTCCGTGAGTTCATTCTTTCCAGACACACACACACACACACACACACACACACAACACACACACACACACACAAACACACACATACACACACACACACAATATATATATTTATTTATTTAGTTAGATAGTTAGTTATATATCCTATTCAAATATTCAAACGTCAATATAATACTTTTCATCCATCCACTCAAGGTCAAACACATATTTTTTTACTTTTAGTAGATCACACTTGATGTTATTATAGTTGAAAAAAATAGTATTCCATTAATTAAATATAATAAATTAACTTTAGTTGTATATAGGAGACAAACCTTTAGCAAAAGGACAAGGTATGCAATACAGTTTTTTCTGTGAATTTAGTGTAGAAATAAGTGATACCATACGATTTCATAAAACAGCTGATTTTATCTTATAGCTTATGGGGTAGAGCAGCAGTTTTACGCGTAGTTGTTACTTTATTTATATGCATTGTAAATGTTTAATAAAAGAGTATTTAAAATAAAAGTATTCTTTCTCGACCTAAATTGGAATTGACTTTAAAACATTTTTGTTTATATTACTATTATTATTATTATTTGTTTTTATTATTATTATTATTATTATTTGTTTGTTTTATTATATGTTTTATTATTATTTTTGCATATTCTTCTAATACGTTCCTACTTGCACGTAATGAATATCTTTCTGAATCCGTGCCTATTTGAAGTATCTTCTAACTCATCAAAATTAATTTCTGCTCAATGGTACTTATTACCTTGGTTGTTATCTTAGTAGCTTATGAACACCACGAGACATTCAACTTTGTTCAGTAGATTATTTACATTTAGAAAAACTTGGGTCCTTTTATCTAATTTCGTTTAATACACCGTTATACCGCAGACTCTCTTTCGTTATTTGCGTTATTTTAATAAACCTTCATTTCTCAACCTTTTGTTGTTAAATATTTATATGTTTCTATATATGTTTTTATGGCGCTATGACATGAATGTGTTAATAATAAGACTTTATGTAAATAAGTGTTTATGGTGGAAATAAGTTTTTGTTACAAAATAATTGTTTGGAGTAATTCTTCTGTATTTCGTGGGAATCACTAAATTCTTTCTCCTGTGATATACAACCAAGTAAAGATGTTTGTATTATGAGTACAGCATCTTCTACCACCAATACGATACATCCGAGTAATTGTGAAGAGTTTCCCTCTTGTAAAGTGAATTTTAAGAGATAGTTGAAAAGAAAGATAAGAGATTGGCATGGTGATCAGGAGGTTTTCGGGTTTATCTCGTTTGTACTAGAACTAAAGATTTGTAGATAGAACATTGGATTCCACTTTATCATGTTATTGATAATTTCAACATTTCAAGTATTGAACAGGTAGGTATAAAAAGTATAAAAAGCTGTTCTACCACATAACCTATAACATAAATTCAGCTCTTTTATGAAATCATGTGTTGCCAATTATTTTAAGCTAAATACAATGAAGTATCTGTATGCATACTTTGACCATGTTAAAAAGTTTTTCTCCCATATAAAACCAACATTAAGTCGTTAAATATAATTATTGAAGTAACATTTTAAAAAATGTATTAAAACAAAGTGCTATCGATTACAAATTTTACAAAATGTATTTAAACTTGAGAGGATGATAAAAAGAATTTTATGTAAAATTGAACAAGAAATATATAAAAAGAGTATAAACTAATAAAGGAAATTGAACAATGTGGAATAGGAAGAAATTATTCTTTGCAATAAACAAATGCAAAAACCTTTTAATTTTTTTTAATGTTAGGAAAAGATCATAATGATCTAACCTGAACAAGTTTAATATCTTTCGAAGCTCATATTAGAGACGTAGATCTATTAATTTAGAATGTTGCTGCGACATCAGAGTCTTGTAGGAAATCTAAACTGTTGAATTAAAGAAATGTCGTCGTAAATATCGTTCGGGGATTGCCGTTGAATTGTCTAGAACCTATTTCTATCGACAACTTGAATCTATTTTTAAATTTTTTTTTGTATTTGAGAAAAAATATTTTGTACAGTCGGTAGGAGTTAGTTGCACGGGAGTTCTTATAACTTACCCGATACGAAGCTAATATAATTGGAATAGATTAAATGTTATGTTTGTGAAATCATGAACCAGTCATGATTTTTATTTTGTTTATATTTAAATCTAGCTTCTAGTGTTTTATATTACTATAAATTTATAGCTATTAACTTTCATCTGCCCAATTCTGATGTAACACTGCATAGACTAAGAAATTTTAAAATATTTATTTCGGTCTTTATCTTTACAAAACCTCTACAGATATTGTAGGCAATATATATATATAAAGTAAATATATGAATTGTAAATTCAATTATAATTCTTGTATTTGTATTTTGACTTAGTTCTTTATTAATACACAAGAATACATATTGCGATATATATATATATATATATATATATATATATATATATATATATATATATATATATATATATATATATAAATACTGAGGTTATTCAAATACTAGAATTATTTATTAATTTTTATTTAAAGCTTTTCGTTGTTAATCAGTGCCAACATCATCACGAATGAATAATATAATAATGCAAGATATAAAACATATGTTAAATTTAAAACAGCAGTGTTGCCAATTTTTGTAAATTGCCAAATTCAATAATGTTATTGCTCTTTTTTTAATTATACAAGAAAACTTATATAATATATATAGTATAAATCGATAGGATAGTTTTAACTGTCGCAGCGAAATAGCGTCAGCTGACCAGTAGTAAAACAGCTGTGTGGACAAAATTTGATATTTCCGGTATAGTTTTAAAAACTTAATTAAGGCTGACGTTGTGAGAGACCGAGATTAGCGAGTAATATAGTACTATAGTGATGCAATAGTACAAGTTCGGTTTAACATTATATAGTTCATTACTACCCCTTGAACGACCTTGCTTTGAGTTACATTTATCTGTTTGTAACAACTTGGATCCTCTTCTCTAAGTATTTAACCCACAGCTTGACTTTCTAATCTCTTTACCTTTTGTATGTAATTGTTAGTTAAATAATTGCTTATAATCACGCTTAAAGCTCAAATCCTACTTAAGGATTACTTACTTCTTGTAATATTTAAGGATTACTTACTTCTTGTAATATTTAAGGATTACTTACTTCTTGTAATATTTAATGATTACTTACTTCTTGCAATATTTAAGGATTACTTACTTCTTGTAATATTTAAGGATTACTTACTTCTTGTAATATTTAAGGATTACTTACTTCATGTAATATTTAATTAATTAAAATGTATTGAATAAAGTTTTAATAGTAAAGGTCACGCATACAATAAATATGGAAGGTGGTGGATATTTTACGTTACAAAAAGGTAACGATTAAAAATTCATTTATATTGTACAAACATTTTATGTTTTCTACGGCTGCTTTTCTTTTGTTATTTAAAACGTTTTCAGCTTGACTGTAGAGATAAATAGGGATTCGATTACACTCGGCAACCTTGCATCTCGCTTGAGGCATACTTCATTATTTGGATAAAACAAAATAAGATTTTCATAAATCTAATAACAATACAATTTCTTTTATTCCTCTGATCTAAAACACAGTTTCAAAGAAGCATATTGCTTGAGAAACCTTTTTCGTGGTACAGAAAAAAAATACGAACTGAGGTAAAAAAAAAAAACGATACATCAGCTAAAAAATATCATTTAGGTTTATTTTTTTTAATTGTATAAATGTATTGTTTAGGTTTAAATTTGGCTTAAAATGCTCAAATTTTGAAACATTACAGTCTTACAGAAAGACACAAAAAGCGGTAAAAAATAAATCTTAATACTCACTAATGTGTAGAATATTATCTGAATAATGATTCTGACTAAGAAGTGCTAAAGAAGGAACACCGGTAAATGTTCTTTTTTTAGATTATTACACGAATTTACAAGTACATTACGTACACCAACCTAGTATCTGATTAAGATAGACTTTTTTTTTAACTCAACTAACACTGAAATCGGGAAATACGTGAGACAATAGACATTAAAAAAATGGTAGCAACACTAGTATTTCTGATTTTAATATCAAGGTTTAAATAACAATTGTGCAGAAATATGCCTTTCAAAAACTATATTCTAAGTCATGAAATTTGTATCTGTAATATTACTCAGATTTTATTACACATCTTTTCTTTATCTTCCTGAATGGCCAAATCTAAACTGTTAGTAGGCATTGTTGCTGGTCGTTGTCGTTACACAGATATAAGCGACCAGTTTCGATGAAATGAGTTTAAACCGTTTGGACATTCTTATTTTCATGGACGAATCGGCTCTATTAGATATATTGTGCCCTTATACCTGCAACTATTTAATACAAAAAAATCATAGATTCTTTGTGTAACCTAAGATTAGAAAAATATATAGTTACCAGTTAGATATAAGCGATCAGTTGCGATGAAATGAGTTTAAACCGTTAGGACATTCTTATTGTCATGGATGAATCGGCTCTACCAGATATATTGTGCACTTATACCTGCAACTATAAATTACAAAAATACCATAGATTCTCCGTTTAACCTAAGATTAAAAAAATATATATGTACCAGTTAGATATGAGCAATCAGTTGCGATGAAATGAGTTTACACCGTTTGGACATTCTTATTGTCATGGATGAATCGGCACTACCAGATATATTGTGTACTTATACCTGCAACTATGTAATACAAAAATACCATAGATTCTTTGTGTAACCTAAGATTAGAAAAATATATATGTACCAGTTAGATATAAGCGATCAGTTGCGATGAAATGAGTTTAAACCGTTTGGACATTCTTATTGCCATGGATGAATCGGCTCTACCAGATATATTGTGCACTTATACCTGCAACTATATAATACAAAAATACCATAGATTCTTCGTTTAACCTAAGATTAAAAATATATATATGTACCAGTTAGATATGAGCAATCAGTTGCGATGAAATGAGTTTAAAACGTTTAGACATTCTTATTTTCATGGATGAATCGGCTCTACCAGATATATTGTGCACTTATACCTGAAACTATATAATACAAAAATACCATAGATTCTTTGTGTAACCTAAGATTAGAAAAATATATGTGTACCAGTTAGATATAAGCGATCAGTTGCGATGAAATGAGTTTAAACCGTTTGGACATTCTTATTGTCATGGATGAATCGGTTCTACCAGATATATTGTGCACTTATACCTCCAACTATATAATACCAAAATACCATAGATTCTTCGTATAACCTAAGAATAAAAAAATATATATGTACCAGTTAGATATGAGCGATCAATTGCGATAAAATGAGTTTAAAACGTTTGTACATTCTTATTTTCATGGATGAATCGGCTCTACCAGATATATTGTGCACGTATACCTGCAACTATATAATACCAAAATACCATAGATTCTTCGTATAACCTAAGATTTAAAAAATATATATGTACCAGTTAGATATAAGCGATATGTCAAATTTGTTTACTGAAAATAAAGACCTTTTAAATAAATGTTTTATAAATTTCTGTATTATTGATTAAAAACAATTTTAAAATATACAATATCAAGAGCACCATGGTACAATATGTATATTAATAAAAACTTTGGAATCGGTCAAATACCAAAAGAATAATTAAAACTAACTGATAATACAAGTTACATAAGATCCTTATTCTTAGGTAACTTGAATAATCATTTTTGTATATTATTTTTGTGGTATTGTGGTTGTTTCTAATGGCGTATTGCAAAATTTTAAATGATTAATATTATAATTAAAATATAAATAAATAGGATATTGTTAACTTGTTTGTATTTTATTATTACGTCAAAGTGTAAGAATTTCAATTCAAGCAAATATTGACCAAACAGGTTATTCCAGTAGACGTTATAAAGATCTCACTGAGAGGAAATGTTTGCTCTAATTTTGTTTGAAACTCGCAACGTTTTGTCTGTTATATTTTCATATTGCTTGTCTTAACTGTACGATCAAAAGTGTTATTATTATTTAACAAAATCATAAAAATAACGTCTAGTTTGACAAATGAAACACATTTTCATATGTAATTACACATATTTGAAGAACTAAGTAACATCTATTAACATATTGGTTGGCGGAATTTGAAACCGTTATTTCATTGACGAAGCCGAACCTGCTACTTGCGACGGTTGCACAGTTCCAAGCGATGATTTATGGGTGTGGGATTAGTAGGTTGTACACTATATAATAGAAAAGGATGTCAGATTCGAACTGTGTGAGGTCGTTAAAGTGGTTATTTTTGCGTTGTGTGACTTTTGTATATTTTAAAATATTCTCTGTTGGTATTTTTTTCTGAGGTTACATTTTCTATCCAAACAAACAATTTTTATCTAAAATTTTAGCTACATTTTTTGTTAAATTTAAAATGTTTTGTATGAGTATGAAGAATAAAATTCACGAGTTTTGTCATTTTTTTTAGCGACAAAACACCCTAACCACAGGACTTGAATAGTGCTCTTCAATACTAATTGAAATGGTCCGTAGGTAACAAATTTTATTTGAAGTAATACGCATTATTTTTGAAGTGAAAACGTTTATTGCTGTTGTAGGATAAAGACATAATTTGGCGTCAATAAAATTTCCGTCATAATAATAGGGTTAGTAAAATTTCCAAAAAGTTACGCTAAGAGTCACCTCAAAGTGATAACATATGATTATACGTTATGTCGTAAAACAACGTAGGTTATGCTACATTACTGAACATTGATTAGGAAAAGGTCATTATTTATTAGTTTTGATCAGTTTTTAAATATATAAATTTATTTTAATTTTGAAAAATCCTAATCCAAATCGTTATATAGCGATAATAACAAATTGTGCATTTATAGTCTAATTTTTTAAATGAAAACATTTTCTAGGCTCTTCTGATAACAAATGTTTAGGTAAATTTTCATTTATCTAATTTAAATGTTATTCTCAATTGAAAACGACTGTAGACGCGGCTACAAAGGTTTTGACTTCCATTGTCACTCCACCAAGTGCCTTAATACTTTGAAAGTTTTGTTATTATTATTAACGTTATTATAAGGACAAAATAACAAGAAGAATGAGACCTAGGTTCATTTAAAATTATGTTTATTGCATAACATAATTATTTATTTTCTTCAATTTTAACCCTCTTTAAGAGCTGTTAATGTAAATGTGCCTTGCATAATGTTAAGCTACAGCTTTGTGCTAATCCAATATCGACATTAATAAATTGTAAGAAAAGCAGTTCTTTATTGTTGGCAATACTATTCTATGGATTTTATAAGTATTTTTATATTAATATTTCTTATATTCTTCTCTTATAGCAGAAATTATAAATTTCTCCTCTTATCTTTATCGTCTTCTTTTAAATTATACTATTATTTAACAAGTTCTGATAAAGTGTACATAATTTAAGTTTAAAAACAAAGTGATATTAGTTATAAATGTGTAAACTGTTTCATTAAAATGTTTTACTTTAACAGGGGTATATTTTGATTTGATATTTTATTTTTTCCGTCCTAATTTAAATAAAACCCCTGATATTAGAAAGAAATGTGTTACTAAGAAATTGCTCTTCCACGCATATAACTTTCGGTTCATTATACGTTTATGTTAACTAGTAATTGAAAAAAAGAAAAATTATAAGTCAATTCCCATTTTCGTCAGCAAATAAAATAATTATTTCAGTTAATTTGTATTATATATTTACAATTATTGTAACTAAAACATAATAACCTATGCGTTAAAACAGCGGTTCTTCCACATAACCTATAACATAAAAACAGCTGTTCCAATAAATCTTATGTTTTCACTCGTTTTAAGCCAAATAGGACCTAAGAACTAAATTCCATACCTTAGCCCTGTTGTGAAAAGTATTTTTCCTATACAAAATTAAAATAATTTCTTTAAATTTAATTAAATAATTATTATTTGAAAAATCTCTAATAATATAAAGTTTTATCATCTACAAATAAAAATATATATATATATTTGTGTTCGAGTGGATGAATAAAAAGTATTTTACTATAGAATAAAAATTTGAACAAGATATACATGTGTATGGAATATGGATTTAGCAGATGGATCAAGGTGAGTGTAGACAAATAGAAGGAATTGAATAAATGTAAAACTTTACTGGTAGAACATAAAATAACCAGCTGTAGAGTCTTAGAATTTACTATTGTAATTCGCCACTTATCAGTAGGTATAACGAATTTTTAAAATGAACGAGTTTTTCTGTTGTAATTCAACATTCAAGTTGATAAAGTTACATCTCGGAAAGTAAAGAGTGACAAAAATAATGATGCGGCATCAGGTTTGCTCGTTTTTCAACCAGCCTTGTGAAATATGTTCTTGTGAAATACTACCCTTATTATTTTTAAGTAGGCTCACTTTACAAACTCGCAGGCGACAAAATTAATCCATCAGTTTATGTAACTTATAATGAAAGGTATAATCAGCCGTTAGTTCGTTAAATATTAAAGTAATGTTTACTATATATGCTTATTACTTTTACACAGATTGGCAATTAAAACAATGCCAACATGTAAATAACTGAATAAAACTCCCATGTATAACAAAACGTTTTTAATTATTAATTATTTATAGCTTTATACACTGAATTAAGTGTATTTTATAATTATGAATGTGTATGGCGTTAAAAAATATTATATAATACATCACATAAGTGGAAAAAAGGGAAAATACAAATGTGATGAAAGACATAACTCGTGTTTAATATTGCTTCGATTCACTTAGTAATTGAAATCAGTTCTTAGAACCCAATATCAAGAGTACCTAGGGGTAGGGGTAGACACATATCCCCCATCCTTTTGAGAGCAGAACAATTTAATTTACATAAATCGACCCTGCTCAAGGCCATACTCGCTCAAAGTCACGGGATCATTGGATAAATAATATCTTTATTTCATTTTACCTAATTTCATCTACCATTTTTTATCGTCCTTCTTACGCTGCTATATAACAAGGAAACACAGACTATTGCTGAGGTTAGGTCTTCTTCTGGTATTTGAAAAGCTCGTGTGATAATACAATTCTCTTTATACTATCTGTTAATGAATGAGTTGTACCTACCCTCAATCTACATATATCTATGTATACCTACAACCTATATTAACAATAATAAGAAGAGATGTAAGGTAACTCACCTCAGTTGAGATAAGGTGAACGTCTGGAAAGCGACCCTGCCAACGCAATGTTATAAATTGTCTTTATTTCCATTAATCGAGGATCGTTCTGATTTTTTTAGTCTTACCTATATTGTCTATAGATAATAGATGTCTTCCTGTCAATCAGCAGTGCATATTCTTAAGCACAAGTGATATTATGATGTCTTCTCACATGTTATCTATCCTATATCTGTGGGCGATAACAGCCCTAGTAGGCGGTAAAAGTCAATATATCTGTTCGACACAAAAGAAATGTAGTTGTGCCTCATTCTACAGCAACATTAAGTTTATTCATTTCACTGTCATCTTCTCTCTTCTTTACATTAAAACATTGTTCTTTACTGCCAAGTTTCGGATTGTTCCGTTATCAAATTTCTTAATAATGTAGGAGTTTAGTTTAAAGCTTTGATAAAGACGTTAATCTGAAACGCGTCAACAAAGAGCAATGTTTTAATGTTAGGAAAGGCAGACGAAGGTACTAAAAAGTATTCCAATATTCCTAACGGTAACAAAGATGATTACATTAAGAATTTGACTGTAAAATTAGTTTATTTAAAATTAAACAATTGTTTTACGAATACCTGATATGCATATACAGCCTTAGTATTCTTAAAAGTAAATGTTATCAGGTTTATAGGAAGTTATCTATCATTAGTTGTCATGATAACAAATACAAATGTATTGTCAGGGACATTGTATATATTCTTTATTTAATAATATGTATCTATAAAAAGATAACAAGTTGGTTATCTTGAAGTTGGTTATCTTCGTTGGGTCGTCCCAATGAATTATCATTTGTGAAACGTTAAAACATCTGTATTTTTATTCCTAATTTAAATGGGGTAAAACTATAAATTGTAAAGTAAAAACATCTGTCTTTGGCTTGAATTGTGAAAACATCGTCGGTGGTGTAAGCCCTATCCAAGGGGTTTTTATTCGAAAGATAGAAACGCCCACTTTAAACCTACTGATTTAAAGCCCCAGATAAACGAAACAATATCATCAATAGAGCCGTGGTAAGAAAGATTATAGTGGCTCGAATACCAAATATTTTTTTTTATGAATACATAGGTTTTTATAGAATGAGTTATTGATACCATATGTCATTTCAGTGATACATTAGGAAAAAGTTATGTTTTTTTGTTCGCTTGTACAGTCTAAGTGAAGGAAAATCAACTTACACGTAGACAAATTATAGTAGTATATCAAATAATGTATATTATTATTGTGTCATAATATATACAGAGTAAGTCAGGTAAATCCTAATTAAAATAATAGAACTTGTCTGAGTCTTTGATATCCTTCCACTTGCTACAATATGAGGCTTTAAAATGGTCCTAGTCATATCACACACAAACAAAATACAATTTATACATACCTGTATTTAGCATTTATCTATTTGCAAGCTTATAATTTCAGGTAATGAATAACAATTTTGATTTCCAGACAATAATCTAATATATTATATAAAAATTGTTCTGATAGACAAGAATAATGCTAGATTGAAATTGTTAGCAGGTCTAAATCCAATTAGATAAAGAAAACATGAAACTGATTCCTGTTGCCAAAAAACGATATTGTGCAAAAGAGAACTTATCCAAAAGGTGAAAATCCTAATTCATCCAAAATAGTTTAGTAATTTGATTGGTTTGGCACAGTAAATGTGTTATATATTCAGGTAACAAAAATGTAACTTTTTTTATAAGCTGAAATCATATTTATTAATGGTAATCTCCTCTTTCGTGTGTTTTTAAATATACTATTATAACTAATTTTTGTATTCTATATATCAATAAGTATATGAAGCCTATAAGTAGATAAAACCTTTGTAGAAGAGCACTTATATTTTTAAAACAATTTTTATTGCAAAATATCTTCATTATTAAACGTACCTATAAACGTATTCCTAATATGTTTCGAGTAAATATCTACCTCTGAAACAAACGAATATAGCTAAAAACTGCAATGGCTCATACACACTGTATATTAGTTGCACTATATATATTATAGAATTAAATGTCTTGTTAGCGCATACATATAATAATGATATGTAAATTATATGGTGACATAGATATTTACTTTAATGTTTGTTATTTGAATTACAAACAGACGTTCAGGTAGATAGTCAAATAATTTCTGCATGATAAGAGCCTCTGTAAAGGGGCTGTAAGGCGAGCTAAAAAAATACAAGGATTCCAGATTTCTTAAAGCATTGTGCCCATTGCATAAGACAATTATACATTATTTTTTGTAGAATATTCAGTAATACACTTTATGTATAATAATACATATATTGGTAAGGGATAGTTTCATTTTTACTTAAATACCTTAAATACCTTTTAATACTTTAAATAAATACCTTTCATTCTTACTTAAATATCATAAAGCTATAAAAACCATGCTCGGCGTAGGGTGGAGATGAACTTTTCAATATTTTTTTTGAACTTATTCAGTTTTTGTTTGTATTGCAGATGTATTCTTCAAGTAAGATAATTACTTTCGAATAGTGAAATAAAAACAATTTAAATATATGTGTTTTCAAAAATAGCGTTTCTGAAAACTAATTTATAAATAACATAATAAAATGTTATTCATTTTAAATAATTTTATGATATAACAATAAAAATAGCTATATATATATATATATATATATATATATATATATATATATATATATATATATATATAAATAGTATATTATAATAAAATAGACAGGGTTATCCTATACCCTGATAAGCCTAATTTAATAAATTCGTATTAATTAAAGTGTAAATTCAAAATGAATAATTTTTACACCAACGGAAGATTTTCAACCAATACAGAGACTTCGGTAGTAGCAGAACCGGCCGATAGAGTTTTCAAATTTCGGCCGCTAGAGAATTTTATCTCAAATTTGGTATTGAACAACTAATTACTGAAACAATGACCTGGCTCTACACTTCTGCCCACCGATATCTCCTGATCTAACACAATGATATCGTGTTCTAAGTGAAAAATTACAAAACTCTTCTAGACTATAAAAGAACACGCCTGTTTAAGTTTTATAGGTTTAAACATAAAACTATTTCTTTTTTACGTCATAAAGTTAAATCAAAACGCCAATATACTTGTGATTTCTTGATAAAAGCAGATATCCCATTTGTAATAAATAAAATAATTACTATATAAATAAGATTTTTTTTAAAATTATCAACATAACGAAATTATTAATTGAAGTAGGCTTACTTTAGGATAAATGTTTTCCATCTTTATCTTCGCCAGTATCTAAACTGACCATTTGGAAGCGATTTGCCCCGTAATGTGGTTCGAATGACGAGGAAGCGAGACGCGACCAGAAACCAACTACACATTGAAGAAGATCGCTTAGTGTGATTGAAACTTAGGTTTGACGATCGTTATATACCAGGAAATACAGAAATAAAATTTATATATATATATATATATATATATATATATATATATATATATATATTAAGTATATTATTTATATACATCATATTTTTTATTTAAAGAATTGCTTTCTGGTAATAACTAATTATAAGTTCCGGAAGAGAGGCGGTCACCAGTGAGGAATGTTGTATGTTGCTTAGTGTCACCATTGAATTTAAACCTGAGCCAAACTCACTCGCAAAACCTTTCATGTTTAATTATGTTTTAATTGCAAAATAATTAATTTCATGTACATAAATTTATTGTCGCCTGATTCTGGAAAGGTTTTAACTGGAAACAGTTTTCATGCTTGAAAATGAGTGATTAGTTTTTATTGGGACCATTTAATCATTGCTTAGTGTCACCATTTAATTTAAACCTGAGCCAAACTCACTCGCAAAACGTTTCATGTTTAATTATGTTTTAATTGCAAAATAATTAATTTCATGTACATAATTTTATTGTCGCCTGATTCTGGAAATGTTTTAACTGGAAAGAGTTTTCATGCTTGAAAATGAGTGATTAGTTTTTATTGGGACCATTTAATCATTGTTTCATTTGCCATTTAATCCTGTAATAAATAATCAAATAAGTCCTAATGATGTATATATATAATAGACTTTGTAAGTTAATCGTCTTATTGCATGACGTTTGTGCTGTTAGTGTTATTGTAATGAAGGGTATTTGTAGTGGAATTGTATAAATACGGTAATTTTGTAAATATTATATATACCAACGTAACGCATGAAAAACGTTATGAGGTGTTTATTAATATCATCTTATTGAAATATACCATAATAATAAAGGTGAATTTATAACACGAAAATACTATCTATTGTCGTATAATAATAAAGTATATTTTAATAAGATAGTATTACTAACTATCTCATACCTTTCTTCATGCATTACATTAGGTCTTTAGCGTATTTATAGTTAGCACATTTAGTACTTTTGTTAACTATACTGCTTTTCTCTTACTTCCTTTATACTTGTAACAGGAACACAAATCAATTACAGCCTGTAGGCCTATAAGCTACTTACTCTGTGTTGGCATATAATTCAGATATTGGAACATCCTACTGGCCACTTTACTTTGTTCACAGAGTAAGTAGCTTATAGGCCTACAAGGTAAAGTGGCCAGTAGGATGTTCCAATATCTTTAGTTATATATCAACATTGAGTTCAGACTGAAGTTTTTATCAAAGAAGTACCTATATTTCTTAGTGAGAAACAATATAATTTTAATGGCGAATGGTAATGTTCGAGTTATATATGTTTATTATATTGCATACTTCTACTTTTACTTGTTATTTCTACATTTTTGTAATATTTTGTTTAGTTATACTAAATCATAATTTAGATTCGTTTTGTAAGTTTTGTAAATTCTGTTCAATAGTGTGCAACAGTAGGCCCTATATTGTTCTTCAATTTCTCTCTATTTTATCAGTCAAATAGTTTAATATATTTTTGCATCTAGTGATTCGTTTTATATTGTAGCTTTTTACGGTATAGTACAAGTGAAAATATCCTAATTTTCATTTGTTGTGTATTGGATATTAAAGTTATATTATTGTTTATTTTTGCAATTTATTAAACTTCAAATAATACGAAGTTTTGCCTATCTCAGAATGAGTAATTAACCTTATATGAAACTAACAAATTCCAAATGAGTTTTAAAAAAAAGGAAAACGGGATTGAAATCTAATCAGAACTTTTTTATGTTAAGAGCAAAAGAGAAGGAGAGAAAAAGAGAAGGAGAGAGAAAGTTACGGAAAGACCTAATGAGAAAGCAAAAGTTATGGTAATAGCATAATATTTTAAAATATATGCCATAATTTGGAATACGTTTGTCGAATTTATCGATGCAGTCAGAGAGTTTGGTTTGAAATTCCACTTAGGCACGTGATTATCTTTGATACCAATATAAAATGAATATATTCCAGCGAGGAGGATCTTCGCACCATGGCGATAAGCAGGGTGGGTTGTTAGTTTGGAAAAACTCTCTCTTAGTTTCTCTAAATCACCGTGGATTTCTGAGTAACCCTGTGAATATAATTGTGTTTATCTTCTCTTTGAAAAATGTAACGACCATTTATCTAAATATAGTAACTGTAAAATATAAATAAAAACTAAAATATTAAATAACAGTTGTGAAATGTATATTTGTGTACATTCTAGTTACTTTAAAAAATTAGTTCAATATATAGTTCTTTGTAATAAACAATACAACACGCCATTTGTGGATGAAAATTTAAACAGTTGTGTAACAACTTATTTTATTGGACTTAGGTAGTATACATATTGAGTAAGTAGAGAAAATTAAAAATTATTTAATGATTTTAATATTTACAGTTCAGGTTAATTGTGGTTATCTACATAATCATCAAAATACAAAAGTGGCTAACGTTTCATTATCTTCCAAGAGTAAAAATCGATAATTTCCCAAACGCAAATAAGACACTTTAATAATTAAATGACTTTTACTCGTGGATAAAAGTCTTTTGTCGGCTAACTGTTGTTAAAACTGACTGGTTATACTTTAGTTGGGTAAGATAATTTCAAGACTACTTTCAACAATACACCATCAAGAAAGATATAAAACTAAAAAAAAATAGTAGAATGAAAACGTTACAAATTATGTATCATCATATGAATCAGGAACTTATAAAAAATCAGGCATTTTAAAATAAAACATATCTTATAGAGTTGCCTGTGAATTATTAAGAATGATCGATTTAAGGAACTGGTAACCAGAGCTGACATACACAAAAACTTGTATAAAGTTGTGTAATACTTGAATACATGTTGTGAAATTATTATGGATTCATGCCGCTATTTAATGCAGGAGAAAATAAGAAAATAATAGTTATTAAACAATATTATTATGAATTAAATAGATAAAACTAAATAAAAATTTTTGTTTAATTTTCCGTGTTTCTGGTGCTATTTATAGAGTATAAAAATTCATTATTATAATAATGTGGACTCAAAAATCCTAGGCTTACAACATCAAATTGTTTTCAGTTAAAAGAAGATTTTATTTAATGAGGAAAACAAAGAGAACGTATCCTATAGAAACCCGATTTAAACACAATATAGGTATTTTTTGTTTTAAGTAGGAAAAACATGGCCTCAAAAAAAAAACCGTATGTATATTTCAGCTAGAAATATTTATATGTCATAACTCTAAAATTACATACCAAAAGAATAGAAAATATTGGAAAATTATAGTATTTCCAATACGACAAACATATAACATTTTTACTCCGAAGTAAACATGAGATTAGTTGCTAGCCTAATAATTACAGATGTAAAACTGTGTAGAAATATTTTTATTGTAATTCAAAGGTAATTGATGTAGGTTTCTGTTTAAACACAAGAAACGAAGGCGTTTGAAAATGCTGCTGAAACTATAATTATCTGAAATTGTTAACCGTCGCCTTTTGCCTTTTCCGTTCATGCTTTACAGAGAGTAACTTGAGATAACACAAACAGATGAAGAGAGATAATTATTTTCTAGTTAAAATACGTCTAGGCTAAATATTATTCATTTAAATTTAGCTTTGTTAACATGCCTTTTCTAGAGACTATGAAACAATTTTCAATTACCACTTTAAATAATAGTTTATAGCTAAGTATTAATTAAGAATAAATTTGAATATTTTCGTCACCGAAATTTTTATGAAATGGGTGGAACAGGTTAAATAGCTCAAATTTATGATGGGCGTTGTCCTTTTACTATATTTTGCTACATAGCTTAACTCTTTAAGTGTATCGTAGCTGGTGATGTAATAAATGTTAATTGCCATATTTAGTTAAATAGAAAAAATATATATTTAGAATAACATCAACTGAAAGATAAATTTAGAACTAAATTTAATGATTATAAACCCCGGCATCCTCATTGGCCATTAAGTATTTTCCAAAGAAATATCAGGAAAATCAAAAATGTGCACAAAGGCATAATAGCATGTCAGTTACAAAACACGAACCACGCATGTGAAAATACTTTGGCTGCTGGTGTACCTGTAAAAATGTTCGTTAGTAAATGAAGGAGGCATAATTATTTAATGTTTTTTATTAGTAAAACTGGTAGTCACAGACAAACCTTTATTTTTACATAATACTAACTAAAATCGTTTTTTCTCTCTAATCTTCTTAACACGCACTGGTTTTCGAATAGTTGTACCGCTGCTGGACTTGGATGAAGATGAAGTCTCTTATTATGGTTTCTGGCATCTTCTTTATTTCTTCTGTTATCGTCACGATATTCAGATCTCAGTGAATATCTTGGTTTTTCCAAGAACAAGATTGAATAATTTGAAAATTGGACAACTTAAAAACGAGCTATTTTCAATAAAAGATTAAAAATATAAACAAAATATAAATATTTATAATTAAAATAATTTTTTAATTAGAATTTCGTATGATTATTTATTAAACATTATTAAAAGCTCTAAAGATAAAAATTTGAGCATAGCACTAAAGCTATTTGGAATAAAATGCTTAATCTTTTGTTAGAAAAGCCAATGTTATCAATCAGTCAAATCCCCTGATTCTTCACTCAAGCGAACCTAAAAATAAAGCGATGAAAGTGTTAGCAATAAGAATGATTTGATAAAATCCATAAAGTCAGTCTGAAGAGCTTTTGTTGTAACTCGTGGTGTTATTCTTTAGGCATTCATATGTAAAATATTTTTAATTACAAATTGAGAAGACCTTTAAAAGTATCTCTTTATTTTAAGCGTCTTTAAAATTCGAGACCCATAACTAATTGCTTCTTTACCCACTACGTCATTAAATTGTATTAAATCTACTATTTTGATTATTTGTTCTAATTACTATACGTCTACTCACATTTCAACTTGAAGTCCTGTATATGGAATAAGAATATCTATGTGGTTATAAACAATGAAAATATTGGAAAGAACCCCAATACCACAAAAATAATCAAAAATAACAAATAAAACAAGTTACTTAAGATTAAACCCTTATGTACATTTCGATGACCATGTCGTCATCATCAGAGGGTCTTATTACAAAATACAATCTAGCACATAAGAAGTTACAAACTAGAAAGATCTTGTTTCACTCTGGTTTGTAACTTCTTGTGTGCTAGATTATCTTTTGTAATAAGACCCTCTGATGATGGTGATGATGGCATGGTCATCGAAGTGTACATAAGGGTTTAATCTTAAGTAACTTGTTTTATTTGTTATTTTTGATTATTTTTGTGGTATTGGGGTTCTTTCCAGTATTTTCATTGTAATATATTGTACCACTGTGCTCTTGATATTGTGTATGGTTATAAACACTTTGAATAATAAAGACCATACATATGGAAACCAAGCATATTGATGATTTTCACAGCAGTGGCTACTAAAGTAAGCTACAATTCGTTTATATCGGAAATATGCTTTGTACTTAATCAAAAATATTCGGCTTCGTTTTATATTGTTAAAATGTTTTGAATATAACGGTAACGTTTTACTGAATGGAGGTCCATTTCGTCCGTAAACTTGATTCATTTCCTAAGGCAACATTAATTCTAAGAAAGGAGATTTTTGATTAAACTAATGTATTCAGTCATACAAGAACGAGTTAACGTCAGCAAATAAAAATCGCCTTATAACATTTCAAAACCATTGTTCGTAAAGCGATGAAAGTGTTTAGCAAAAAAAATGATTAGTTAAAATCCATAATGTCAGTCTGAAAAGACTTCTTTTGTAACAAATGGTGTCATTCTTTAGAGATTCATATGCAAAATATTTTTAATAAAATAGTGACTCTTGTACAAGAAGATTTTTGTACAAAAAATCACTTAGTTTTATTCACTTTGTTTGTCTTTAAAATTGGAGACAAATAACTTGTTTCTCTATCCATGTCATTATGTTTTTTTAATGTGTTATTTTGATTGATTTTTTTTAAAATTACTATACGTTTACTCACATTTCAACTTGAAATCCTGTTTATATATTATAAGTATCTATGTGATTTTAAAAACCTTGAATAATAAAGGCCATTTATATGGAAACCAAGAGCAGTCACAGCTGTGGTTACTAAAGTAAGCTACACTACATTTACATTGTAAATACACTTTGCTCTTAATCAGATATATTCGGCTTTATTTTTTATAGTTAAAATGTTTTGAATATGGCTGTTACGTATTTAAAATTAATATAGACTCATTTCTTTTATTTTAAACCCGCCGCCAAAGTCAGACAAAGCCCACCTGTGATAAGGTTTGTTCTGCCGTTTGAACGGCATAGCAGGTTAGACCTTTCCGGAGTGTAGACCGATACCCCTACGTTCTAGTATATTATTATACTTTTCAATCTCCGTACCATAGGTACTAGTATACGTGAATGCTACTATTTTATTAATGTTTAAACCGAATGTGACCAGTGCGTGGAATACAAACAAGTTTTCAGGCCTGAAATCGCTTATTTAATACGAGAGTGCGATAAGTGTGTATTCCATGGTGCACGTAAGTACAAACTATTAATTTATATAACTATAATAATTATTGGTCCTCCGAAACTATTGTTATCAAGCAATGGCAGTAAAGGAAGGAATGTTTAGGAATGTAAAGGAAGGCAGTAAAGTTTATTAGAAAGGGAGTCCACTACTCCAGTAAACTTGATTATTTTTCTAAGGCAACATTATTCAAAGAAAGTAATTTTTTGATGTAACTAATGTCGTCAGTCACATAAGAACAAGTCAACGTCAGCAAATAAAAATCGCCTTACAACATTTAAAAACCATTGTTCATAAGTTACTATTCATCTAGTTATTAGAATAATATATCGCTTGCATTTTAGACTTTTATATAAAGTTATGCATATCTTACATTTCACAATTCGTGATATGAATTCGCTCTCCTTAGAATAGCTAAAAACGTAATATATAAATATTTACGTTATATAAAGGCAAATTACTGGAATATTTTCCTAAACAAGAGTTATTCTGGAAAGAATTTTTTTATTTTTAAAAGTTTATTTATAATGTATAATTTCAGATACACCTAAACTTTCTCAATGTTATGGCTAATATAGGAAATGACATTTTTCTACTTTAAATAATTATCGTTAGTTATTTATAAGCTAGTTCATGTTCCTATAAGTTGTTAAAATGTTAAACTGTTTTGATTAGGTAACCAAGACAACAATCAGTTGAAGAGAGAAAACATTCCATTTAGAAAAAATAAATATAAAAAATCCTTTTATTGTTACTGAGTTTCTAGAACTGTACCATTTTGAAATGATTGAAACGTCAAACATCGACAACAAAACAAAATTAAATTAAATATCTAATTATACCCTATACTTTTGTTGCAACTCATTAGTTTTTTTTATATTGTTGTTATTATTACTATTATTGCTTGACGTATTGTTTTAATTTTTTTTTTTAATTAAAATAAAATTTTATGTAAAACAACGTAAAATTTAAAACAGTAAAAATTAACTTCACTTAATTTTTTCAAGTGGGCTTAGAGAAATGTAACGCAACTGAAGGGATTTTGAAGCAAATTGTAACACCATAATTTTACCATGTTGACTACGATTATGAGTTACTTTTGATAATTGGAGCTCGTTATATTACTATAGTTGACCGTTTAGAGCTTTATCTCAGTACGTTGTTCATAGAATTTAGTGTCATTACAAAATAAGAATATTGTTAAATTCTTAAATAAAAACGAAAATGTTTTATCGTATGTCATAAACAATAGCTTAAAAGAATGTTTGTTTGGTTTTAATTACAAATAATTATGAATTTGTCTGTTATAAAGTGCAAAATTGCATATTAAGATTCTACTAAAAAGAAGTTAATTATAGGTAAGTAAAAGAACTGTTTTCTGTTACACAATTATTAGAAAATATTGTTTTATTATTATTATTTTCAAAAGATAGTACAGAAAATTATTTATAATAAACTAATACTTTTCACCATTATTATTATCCATTAAATTAAATTACTCCCAACAAAAATTTAAAATTATCCTTAGAATACATAATTTATCTTCTGTTTATCCTTTGATATTATTTTAATTAAAAAGTCTTTTGTATAGCTTTTAATGAAGTTCATATCTGCATTATATGAACCTTTGTTCTAAGTTTCATTCTAATAAAATCAAGATGTTTTTCTTCGTATTTCAAAGTATTCTTATGATTACTGAGGTCAATGAAAGGTAGAGAGAAAGAAAGACGCGACATAGTTCCTTTGAATATACCTTACAATGCATAACATAATTTATTCTTTCCCGTTTGTAGCATCTTCAGAATTACAACTATCTTTTAGATTTTGATGAAAATGCAAGCTGAATACTAATGAAGGACATCTTTGTGCTATTCCGATAACGACAATTGTAATTTATAAAACATTTCTTGAAAATGATGAAAAACCTTGAGCGTTTATTAAACATATTTTAAAATTAAATATTATTTTGAATGAGTTGGGAGATATTTTTCTACTAGAACAGATTCGTGAATCAATTGATAACATATATTTGGAAAATGTGCCTACAATGATAATTTTTGTGAATGAAATGTTATTCACTCTAATATTTTAAACTTTTATCTATTTTATCAGCTCACTATTTATTTCCTTCCATTAGTTCATACTCTCCATATATACAAATATATTGTTCAAATTTGAAATCGATTATAAAATACCTTTTATTTATCCATTCAAGTTCAAATACAATTTTTAAATCGCTTCTGTTAGCTCATACTCTTCTCATATATATTTTGTACATATTTTCAATTCTCATCAAATACGATTATTAACGATAATGTTTTTAAAAGTGTTTTTATTCATCCAATCCAGTTTAAATACATTTTTTCCAACCCTTAGTGGATGGCAATTGATGTAATATAGTTTCTTTCAAATTTATTCAAAAATTAAATTTAAAACTTTGTGGGGTTTAGCCGGTCTCAAACAGAGAGTCTTCATGTCCGAGGTCTAACGCGGCTTGACCCTGCGCTAACTTTCCAATACCTAGTTATGTGTTTCTCAAACATGTATATTATTTTTTCCCTCAATAGGTTGTCGTCGAAACCTTCATTATACAAGTAAACTGTTGTCATGGCTACCATAAATAGTGCTCTAGGGTAACTTAAATTTTATTAGTCTTTGGTAACCTTATTAGCAATATATATATTATTATACTTTTTTTAACTTGTAGTAGGCTAGATACGCCCTTGATTTTAATAACGTTTTATCAAATAGTAATTCAATAATTATCTTAATTCAAATAGTTTGATTGTTATATGGGAAAACAATTTCCCAAAGGAATGAATGTATGTAATATACTTATTTCGTCCCATTTGCTTTAAACTAGTTGATAGCACAGGACTTCATAAAACAGCTGATTTTATGATATAGGTTCTATGGTAGGACAGATTTTTCAATACATAGGTTATGTTTTGAGTTATAATAGTATATTTATAATAATTCATTTACAATAATTGTAATTATTTAACATAAACTAACTAAAATAAAATTTCTCTTTGTTTCCCTAGGTAGGAATTGACTTTAAAACATTTTTCTTCATATTACTAACTGGACACGAAACAAACACTTGTGTGTTTCAAGTTAACTTACGAAAAGTGCTACAAATAGTTTTGTTTTTTCTTTTTGTAGTTTTGTAGACCTGATAGACATAACGACGTGGCACCAGGTTCACTCGTTTTCAAAAGCTTTGTGAGATAGCATTTCCATATGCAACGAACGTTGTAGACATACGTAGGCCCATTTTACCAACGCTTTATGAGTCAATTGGATTAAATAAGGTTAAATATTAATATTCAGAGCATTAGTATTTTAAACAGTTTGATAAATCTTTTCTGTGACAAATAATGTTTTGATACATTTTATTGAACTGGTTTTTTATTGGGTAGTAACAAATAAAGAAAATTTTATCATATAAAAAACTGTATTTAATAAAACGCATACCAAAATCTGATCTACGTATTTTATTAGGAAAATATATAAATGTAAATACATATCCTTTACATATTTTTATACTATTTTACATATTCTTGGAGTAGTAATAAAATATAATTCTCACATATTCAAGTATATTCGTTTACTTTTAAATAGGACTATGCAGAGCGTAATAGTTATGTAGATAATATTAACAGAAATTTAATTATTTTATTTAATTTTAATTGTAATGGAAAAAGGATATAAATAGAAATATTAATAATTACAATAAAATAAAATTCAAAAAAAAAGTAAATATAAACATTTTACTTCTCCAGAAAACTGTCAGATGTTGACCCAGACACTCACATAGAAATAACTATTATACCCCTGACATGTGTCTATATTGTAAACACAAAATTATTTTTTTTCAAAAAAATATAATAAATCACTCTCATTACGACTATTTTAGAGAGTTTTTCAATTCCTTTTATTAGCTCACTCTCTGCCTATATATAAAAATTTGAAATCGTTAAACACTTTATTAAACATCCACCCTAGTTCAAAAACATTTTTTTCTACCTGTAGTGGGTGACAATTGATGGTAATAAGGTTTTTTCAAATAATTATTTATTGGTTCAATTTTAAAACGTTGGGGATTAGGGTCGGATTTCTAGTGAATATCTTCACGATTGAATTCTAGCAGTTTGGTACTGAGCATACATTAACACAGCTATGACATATAATTATGTTTGTGTAACCAACTCACTGTCGTCGAAACCTTCACTGTACGACCTTAAATAGTTGTTATGTTTACCACACTTTTTGTAAATAATCTTCTGGGATTAAAAACTAAGAAATACAGTAATATAAATAAACTGGATTAACGGAATCGAACCTTATTTCACAAATGGTTACAAACGAAAGCGAAAAGAAACGACACAACGCAAGAGATGAAAAAAAAGAAAAAGGGAAATAGTAAAGCTATGAATAACTAATAAAATTACTTTCTGTAACCGAAACGAAAGTTTATATAACTAACCGTTATCCAAGCAAATGCAATATATAAAGAACTATGCTTCCTATCGTGAAGTAACAATATGAGTATATTTAGATAAAGAATAGTGGATCTAAAAACCTTTATTTGCATATTTAATGTAAGCATAATTTGTTGTTAATATCTGTTTAAGCATACAATAATCTAAAAACTCAATTGAACAAATAAATTTAAATGTTTTGTTAAGGCCCTATTGTTGGATTTAGGTTACAAGTATATGGTACCGTAAAAGTTGTCACTGTCATAAACATTTTGTAACTTACCATTGGCAGTAATCCTTGAGGCGCGGTTTAAACTAAAATCGTGAATGGTATCATGGAAATATATATGCCTGCAATTGTATAAAAATAGCCGAAACTATTTATCTCAACCGTGGTAAATAGTTGTGATAAGGATTATATTGAGACTTTTTATTTATATAATCCCTTAATTATATAACATTTGCACACCTATGAGCAATGTGATTTAGCACTCTCCATTTCCTAGTATTTTGTGGGAAATACTATGGGTCTTATTACCATAGGGCTGCCTTGTACGAGGGCTCTATTATAACCCGGCTGTCAAAACTATTAAAGGTATTGGGTAGAAGCTACAAGTAGACTGGATTGTTTTATTTAGGTAGAGTGTTGCACAACGTTTTTTTCCTAAGATTTTGAGGGTAAGTCAAAACAAATAAAAGACGTACACAAACCTCACCAATGGCATCATTTATTAAATTAGACGCGTTTTAATGACAAAGTTATCATCATCAGTGAGTGTAGCTACTACAAACACTAAACTTACAACATATGTTGTAAGTTGTAAATAGAAGGTTGCAGTAACTACACTGACTGATGATGATGACTTTATCATTGAAACGCGTCCGAGATAATAAATTATTAAATTGTAAGTTTTGTGTACGTCTTTTTTTGTATTCGAAAGTTGTAGTAATTTTGCTGGTAGTAAATTGAAGGTCGAAACATTAAAAACGTTATGAAATACATACCGATCGGAGTTCTAAAATAACACTGAGAAAATAAGGTTATCGTAAAAGGTGCAACAGAATTTACTAAATAATGCGTTTGCAAACAGAGACTAGGAAATCTAGACGACCTAGTGAAAAGAAAACAGGCCAAAACTGGCTAAATTAAGAAAATGTAAGAGTATTGGTGGAGGACATACAATAAACTGAAGTAATGGAAGGGAGGAGAGAACATGGATTAGAGAAAGCGAGGTCTGTTGTTTGAGCAGTCGAAGAAGGAAGATCGCCGTGCTTTTGAGTGGAGAAGTCTAAGTACAGTTGAGATAATAAATATAAATATACATACATAAATACGTTAAAGTACTAGAATTAGAAAGGTGCAACGAAACGATTAAAGAAAAATATTTTTATTAGGTAGAATTTTTCTATATATATATATATATATATATATATATATATATATATATATATAGAGAGAGAGAGAGAGAGAGAGAGAGAGAGAGAGAGAGAGAAGGAGGAAGAGGGAGAGAGAGAAATACAGAGAAAGAGAGGAGGTGTGAGAAAGGGGGGAAGAGAGAGAGATTAACTGGTAAATGAATTAGCCATGAAAACTAAAGCAAAATAATTACATACTTCAAAAAAATTAAATATAAAATATATGTAGGACAAAGACTACTAAAGTAAAGTCATTATTGGAAGAACACAAAGATAATTTATACTCAATTTATACTAATTTAAGACATCTCAATTATGAGCTCTGAAATCTTTAATTCTGTATACACTGCAAAAGCAATTACTTTACCTTCAACTCTTCATTGTCGTCACATCTTTTGTCTGCCTCAGGTAATCAGAAAGCATTGAAAAAAGTCCCTCCATATTTTTTTATTTAGGCATCACAATAGTTATTATTGATATGTAAAAAAAGTACGACGTAATTAGGTACTAAATAATTACTTGTCAATTAAATAAATAAAATTTCTTAGTTTTGTATTTGTTACAATATTAAAACTTATTTGTTCTAAGAAATTTGTATTAAAACACAGTGGGAATTAAATATATTAATATATATATATATATATATATATATATATATATATATATATATAAATTCATAATGTATATAAATGTATATATATATATATATATATATATATAAATATATATATATATATATATATATATATATATATATATATATATACAGGTTTTAATTAATACTAAACTGATATTACAGAAGTTGTGTGTCGCTTCTAAAAACCTTTAAGGCACATTAATATATTAAGATGAGAATGGGAACTTTATCCTACTTCATTCAAAGGTTTATTCGATTTTCTATATGATTGTTGTCTATTTACCAATATCTAAATGTAACACTTTTACATAGGTTTATTATTTATATTCATATGATTCTTATGTTCATAAATGCAATATTTTGACACATAAATGTATAAAGAACATAAAACACTAGCTATAAAGAGAGAATTACAAATTATACCGTATATAGACTTTTGCGGTTTTAAGTAAGCATAACCTTAAATTTTAATTTTATTCAATGTCTGTTATTAACTGTTTCATGTGTTCAAGGTTATTGACAGATCATAGACCAATTCATGCTAATACAAATACGTACATGAAAAATACAAACATAGAGTACGTTTCGGTTTTCGGTTATCGAAAACGGAAATCCGAACCGTAGACTCTATTTGTAAGCTCTTAAAAAAGCTATTGAATTGGTCTGTGATCTCTCATTAATCGTAAAGACATAACCTTAATTTTGGGTAGTTCACAATACTCTAGATCTTGTATGGTGTCATTTGTCCCTTGCCACAGTGAAAGAGCTTCTAATGACTGAAGTTGCTTTTCAACGATATAATGGATGTCTGTCACATACAGAGAAGATTACGGTCAAATCTAATTATACTATATTTTACTTTTATTAAAACAACATAAACCATGTATCTAAGGTTATACTATTATTTTTTTAACCAATACAAAAGTAAAAGTGAAATTCAGCTCACGTAGAATATTTGATCGATATAACCAATCAGTTTAAATTATATTCTGCATGATTTATAGAAGTATAAACAAAATATTTTTTAAAGTCAAATTCTACTTACGTAATCAAAGAAAATTTTAACTTTAGTAACTTTTTATTATTATTTTCAAATTACGTAAATAAAGTAATACAACCAATATGTTAAAAAAGCTGCTCTAACACATAACCTGTAACATAAAATCAGTCGTTTTATGTAATCATACTCGTTAAATGGACAAAGTAACAATATTGCTTACCTTGCCCCTTTTGTGAAAAGTTTTTTTCCATATAAAATACTAAAATAACTAACCAAATTTAATAATTTAATTGTTATTTGAAAAAACCTAATTACATCGAATGTCATCCACTAAAAGTTTTAAAAAAATGTATGTGAACTAGAGTTGAATATAATTATGCTTTTTTTAGTAATTGTAAAAGGCATTTTTATTGGATATTGCTTGTGGCCATGCTTTTGAGTTTATCCCTGAGTTTTAAAGTTATATTTATTACATATTAATGGCGATTCAATAAATAACAATTTCAAAATATATTCCAGTGTTTTCTAAAAAGTCACATTTGGTGACGTATGTCGATTTATTATGCAACTTAATTCCCAACGTAGGGAAGGAGTTGCGATTTTAAATTTCATAACCACTTAAACATCTTCGTTAAGAACTCTTTAAGCATTTGTGTCAATACTATTTGTATATAAATAAATTTTCAGTTATTTTATTTTGTCAAGTATCAAAATAGTATTTTAGTTTTGATAATAGTATATACATTGTACCATTGTCATAATATTTTTTTTCTTTTAATATAATAAACGCTCTAAAAATGGAATGTTTTCTAAGAAATGAAATATTTTTTTCACTTTTGAAAGCCACTGCAAATTTGATATTGAATGCATAGATAATAATCCATTTCCTACAATTGCCATTTTTAAAATCGCACAGAGTAACTTTTCGAATACTGTATGTCATATATACGCCTCGCCTCATCCCAAATATTATCTATGATCTGTGTTCAATCTAATTGAGTTATCTGGGTTGTACGATATATGTATCAAATATTAACCTAAAAAAACTTTATGTTTGGATAATCTTTGTGCATTTAGATAAAACACACTACACCTTTACATTTGAAGTGAAACATAGTTTTACTATATATTTCAGTAGCAAACATATATACACCTAAAGGATATAAAAGTATTTTTCAAATGAAAACTGTTTCAAAAACAAACACATAATATTGGCTAAAGCTTTCAGAGGATTATATACAAAAACTATATAAAATATTTTTTTAAATTAAAACTGTTTTATGTATGTAAAATGTTGTTTGATTTATTCTACTAACCCTGTTTTAAAATCTACATTATGAACTTCCATGAACAGAACTAAGCTAGTGGTGTTAACATAAAAGATCATTTTCAAATACGGTCCTCTTTCAATTTTCAACAAACTCCAAGGGCTTTAGTTTATAATATTTAAAAGGCATTTCTCATGAAATAAAAATACTTTATAATTCCTTTTAGAACCAATTAATAAATCAAAAGTTATAATTTCGTTTAAAAAACTGCAACAGTTCAACTGGCCTTGAGGGTTTTTGTAAATATTTAATTCACATTTACAATATAGATTCTTTGTTAGCTTAAAATTAAATAAGTAAATCTGAAAAAAGGAACTACAAATCCTCCAAACCGAAAATATCTCCAAGATTGCACACTTAAGCACGTTACTTAACAACAGTTATAACAAATATCAGGGTTTTTAATGACGATAAAAGGGTAAATTAAATAAATAATAGGTAATTTATTATAGTGCAGTTCATTAGAGTCCTGAACTTGTACATTAGTATGCAAAACAAGTAGGGTTTTTTCCATTGTAAATATTGAGCAAAAGTACTGACAAAGAATATTTTCAATCGTTAATAAAATACTTTATATTCATATGTTCTTCCACTTAAGTTCAAATACATTTTTTCAAACTTCTATTAAGTGACACTAGATATTATTTGATTTTTTTAAATATTAATACTTAGTTGAATTTATTGAAATAATTTAGTTTTATATGACAGAATAATTTTGCACAAAAAGGCTAAGTATGCAATATATTTATTTCGTCCCATGTATCTTAACGTATGTGAAGGTGACAATTGAAGGTGACATATATGTTTACGATTTCAATAAAACAATAAGGTGCCGTATATTACGCAAAAAATAAAAAAAATGACATGTAACATGTCCTTTCAATAAATTAGCCACCCACTCTGCTTATCTTCTCGACGCGAGATGACGTAACTGCGCTTCGGCCCAACTTGGTTTATCCTTCCCTTATATATAGACATCCATTTTGCATTGGAATCAGAGATAAGCACGTGTAACTTTTGTCGCGGAGCCTTATCTTTTGACTAGATAGGTTAAAAACACTTAAGTGTTTAACAAAAAAACACTTTATATCACTGTTATATAGGGTGTTTGATGTATTCACCAAGGGAGAGTATTTGCGGAAATATATACTCGCGAGCTCGATCACACACACACACGCGCGCGCGCGCACGTTGTAACGAACAGTTTGCTCGTGAAATTAAAAAAAAATTAAATGTTTTTAATTTTTAACTTAAAAAATTAAATTATAACTACCAAATGTTTTTATGTTAAAGAAAAATGAAAAGAAAAGTACAACATAGAATAGCAGGGTGGAAAAAACCAATATGTTGTAGTATATTATACAAACTATAATTACCAAATAAATTTAACAAACCGGAAGTGCAGTGCCGATAATTAGGTGCAAAAAAATAACTAAAAAATACTATTTAGTGAACCTAACCACCTTCAACCACCATCGACATTTCTAAAGAACAATTAAATGGTGAGAAATCAATAGTGAAATCATAAACCATAAAACGTTAGTAAATACAAAATTGCAGCAAATGTAAATAAAATAGACATTTTAAGAATTAGAAGAACGATAACGGGGCTAAGCAACATAGTTTACGCAGGGGAGAATCAATCTATAACACGTTAATAAGCTATCGGAATTGTACGATCAAGCGGCTGGAGGGGGAATTACTGCGAGGCCAATAAATAAGGAAGGGCAAGAGCTTTTAGGGAAACATTAAAAATTAACAAGTGCCAAATAAAACTATGTTGATAGACGGCGTCTACAATAACATCTCTATCGTCAAATTTATAACACAAGTTATAAAACGTGAATTGGCAATCGGTACTTCCATTTATTAGAAAATATAGCTAAAATAGTAACGACTTATGTTTTCTGTGTCCGAAAACCAAAGGATCCAAACAGGAAGAACCAGGCCTCAAAAAAATCAATGGGTAAAAAGCCGAAGATGAAAGGAATTGAGAACTTTTGGCAAGTCATTTTTTAAAATCAAATTTATTAGATAAAATTTTATACACTTTTCGGAATATAAAAATTCACAATTTTGATTCATTAAGAAATAAACAATGGCTTCATTCTAAATAAGGTTGCTAAATGGTTTTAAAAAAGTGAAATTTTTCTTCTATGTAATAGTGAATTGTGTAAAATAATTAAAATTAAATGAAATAAGTCAGTTTGCATGTTAAATGAAAAAAGACAGGTTTTTGCATGTAAATTATTCACATATCATAATATAGTGTGTAGACCGGCTTAGCCATGAAGAAACCATCAAAAGAATATTTATTTAAAATTATTAAAGTGAAACCACCGATTATAAGCTTGGTCATTCTTAATAAGGCCAAAAGAGTACAGAATTGATGAAAAAGTTTTAATAATTCAAAATAATAAATATGAGTAATAATGTCATGTAATATTGGTGCAAGATTTTGAAATGATTAAATAACTATTATTATAACAGAATGTTATATTAACACTTAAGACTTCAATTCATGAGTTAAAATTATAGAAATAATTAAAGTTTGATTAACTATGAAAATTCAAATTAAAATTTTGGTTTAGTTTGCAAAAATCAATGATTAAATTCATTAGGAAAATTAAATATATGTAAAATAATAATTCAATTAAATATGTGGTGGTAACATATTTTCTGCATATTGAGAAATGCAGTAGAAATCATTAAGTATGTAATTTTGTTGATTTTTATATTATTTTTATTCATTAAAAATTATTACCAAATTCTTTGTAATTTATTACAAAATATCCGTTGTTAAATAAATAAATAAAAAACTGAAAGTTATATATCAAGAGTATTTAAATTCATAAAATAATAAATGCAATAAAATAAAAGCCTAATTTTACAACAGGAGAGTTTCCTCCTGAGAGTAAATGAATTTAATATATTTGAGATGTAATATATGGTATTTGTTTTTTTTTTTTAAATTAAAATCCAGGTAAAAGTACCAATGGCAGATTCTAATTAAATGTAACACAGTAGCCTATAAGAAGGTAAAAATAAGCAGGAATATATTTTGCAAGGCCCAACCTGGATCACCTGTTAAGAATGGAACATGGTAGGATTAGGTGTATGTTATGATTGTTCATGCTAATATGTCTCTTTTCAGCTAACATAATTACTGACATATGTGACTATTTAGCCCTCAGAATATTAGGGGCTATTTTAGAACAGCAGGTCAAGTCAGCGTGTCACTGTATGCGCTTAAGTGCGTTTTAACCAGTGGCAGGTGGTTAAAAATAGATAGAGATATATCGGTGGGTGCAACACACACACACACACATACACACACTTTAGCGATACCTATTTTTAGATCTTAGGAATATCGATATGTTCACTTCATGAAATACAAACGGATTCTTATACCTTTATTACCATATGTACATTTGATTGTTGGAAATGTTTTAACAGTTTCCACTAAAACATTAAAAAACCATTGTCTACAAATATGGTTTACTTGTAATTATCCAGGTAATTTCATCAAGTTGCCTACATCTTTTTACACTGTAAACATTTCGCTTTTATTATTTATTTTTAGCAAGATAGGATTGGACGAATGTAATCAAACCGACAGAGATAAAAATCAAATAACTTGATTTACGTACGAATGCATTTTCCTGTTAAGGATTTGCTGCATGAAATAACCTAATTATAAATGTAACACAACTGTTTTCAATTAAAAACATACATAAATCTTTTTGTAAATGACATTTGACGTCACTGATGAAGCGCTATTGATGCACGATTCCAATTAAATGATAACTCTATCCCAGCATTCAACATCGCTCTCGGTTGACGTGTAAGTAATGTATTACCAACAAGAACTATTGTGTATATATATTGAACGAGAATTATAAATGATAAATATGAATTTTCTAAATTTCATTTTAAAAAACATAACTACCATAGCTTGAGCTATCGTTCACTCCAAAATAAGTAAACACCCTTAAAGCAACAAATACCTATGGTCTTCAGACGTGTTTCGCCATCTATGCTGCCTTCATGAGTGATGAACAAATTTTAATTATAAATTTATTTTGCAGTCATAGAATAATCTATCTGACAGGATAAACTCCAGTTATGAATAGTGTGTTTTAAATACTGGAGAAGGAAGCGTACCTACCTTTTTACTGGTGAATCCTGATAATAATTAAAATATCTTCATGTTTAGCAAAAACATTATTTAGTATTATGTTGAATGTTTAGGTGAAATTTTATTCGTGTGTGTTTCAATGGATTTTACTGAAACATGAAAGTCAGTTGTTTTTAAGTGTACTATTATCCATTTTCTTGTTAGGCATATATATATATATATATTTATATAATTAAACAACAAGAATTAAACAACATTGTTATACGATCGTATGGAAATAAATAAAGTTTTTATGTTGTATTACCTGCTTTTAACTAATTATCAACGTGTTACAAACATTTTTCTCTAACTTTGTTTATAATATATTTTGATAAAAATAATAATATTTTGTTAAAAAATAGTACATTAAAATATCATATAAATACATTTTAAAAATTACAAAAGTTATAATAATTTATAAAAGGTTATAAACAATGTACATATAAGAATATATTCGTATTTTTCAACAATAGAATATAAACGTTTATAAACTTAAAATGCTAAAAACTTTTATCCAAATGACAAGCTTTGATTTCACTTTATTTTCCTCTATTGCATTATAACAAGGGTACAATAAAGACTTACATAATATTCCATAAACTTTATTCAAAATAAAAGTAGTGTAAACTGTGTATTATATTACAACTAGGTTATACGTGTATTAAATAAAAGCAGTTTTATCAATTACTTTTTAACCCAATAATTGAATAAATAAAAGTTTGAAAAGTATTTGTCATAAAAATAAAATGTTACAACTTCGCTAATAAAAAAACGACAAATCTGTATAACAACAATTTAAACATTATACATAAAGTGTAGGATTCATCTTTATTTATACTTGATTACTGGTTTTACTACAAACAGTACTCTCTATAACTTTTTAATACAGTTTACAACATATTTTCAAAACCTTTGTAGTCCTTTCTTAAGGGCAATAAAAAGTAGTCGTCGGTCCTACAAAACTATTTGAAGTTATATACACTATTATTGAAATAAAATAATTGCAGAAAGAAAGTAAAAATGTGCGATAGATCGTTATGTGGAATGAATTACGTGAACAATTATTTTCTTCCTTGACGCATCCACACAACTATAACCACCTCTCAGAGTTGCTGCTGAAAAGGTGTCAGGAATAACGACCGTATTTGGGTCCTAAGATAACAACAATATAAAAAAAAACCTTTTAAAATAAGCAAATCTTGAGTTTTTATTATATTTCTCTAAAGAATATTATAAGGCATGTATATTAGACTTCCATATATACTACTTTTAAACAAAATCCTCATATTTCTACAGTAATTGATAATATTCTGATAAAACTAATGCCGGTTGATAGTTTAAAAAATGATAGATAATATAAAGATTTCTAAAAAATCCGATATTAAATTTATAAAAAAATTAAAAACCCTCTTACTGTTAGTTGTTATTTTTAGACGTTATATTTATATTTCTCAGTATTACATACTTTATACACTCTATTTTTTATAAATTTTTGTTTTAAATTTTGATAAAACTTTGTTCCTTTAAATAACTCTTTATTTTATTTATCCTTCGGTGTCTGTCTTTGTTAATAAACCTCTAGAGTATGGTTGGAACGAAAACAAACAACACGAAATCATGGGAAAATCGTAAGTTCATTCAACCGTAGACCAATATTTTACTATATTTTTGCAGATACATTAATTTTGAAAAATTAATGCGTTATATTGTTGAGTTTCAACATTCAAGACGATAAAATTACATCTTAAGGAGCAAAGTGACAAATATAATGATCTTGCGTCAGGTTCGTTAGTGTTTTTGTCTTCTCTGTGAAATATTAACTGTGAAATACTACTCCCTATTATTTATAAGTAGGCTCATTTAACAAACTCATTGGATGATAAGTCTCACGTAAAATATAAAAAGTTTAGATGAATGGGTCTATTTTTTATTTACCATCTATTGTTAACATTTTATAAAATTGTCTCCTCCCCAAATAATTAAATTTTCAAAATTGCTTATGTATTTATTGTACTATTCATTTAACGTCATTAAATTATTAAAACGCTCCACAAGCAATAATAATTTACTTGTATTGATTTGATTACTAAAATAATTACGAAACAAAAAGCCTTTTAGTAACAACATTTCCAAATCATGTTATATCCTCTCTCTAGGTCTCAAGCAGGTCTTTATAATTTTGCTATTCTTACAATGTTCCAAAACCTAATAATAAATATCGAAATCTTATTGCTGTTCATGACGAGGTGGTTTTTAATTACTTATTACACTTATGCTTTTACTTACGACCAGACATTTTGTTAACTAAAGGTTGTTAAATTGTCAACTTACACTTCGAGTACACTTAGTTAACAAAACGTCTGGTCGCAAGTAATAGCAAAAGTGTAATAGCTAATTATAAATCAGATTTTTCGAATATTTTTGTTGTTAATTTGATTATATATATATATATATATATATATATATATATATATATATCAATAATTTTGTAGAAAACATTAATATTATGAATACCCAATAAAGTGGAATATGTTATATTCAGACTAATTACATTTTAAAATATGATCATCATACTTGGAGAAATTTACAAAATAAAATGAAACCAATTTATTTTCAATACATTTATTCAACCAACACTTTCTTGCTCTTTAAAATAAAAAATGTGTTTTTAGGCGATTGTGTACGTTTCTCTTTCATCAGCAACTTCGAAAGAAAGTTTTATTACTGAAGAATCTACAAAGGAGAAGATATAATTATGTTATGCAATGGGCACAGTTCTCAAAGAAACAATCACTTACTCCCCTCCTCTGACTTCACTAATAATAACACTTTTAAGTAACTTTATAAGCACAATAGGTCTTCTAGCTTCCCATACAGATCTACTACAATGGTGCTTGTTATGCAATAGTTGTTAGTAGCTATTTAAACGACTCTACGTAACTAAAATTACAAACATTATTTACAAGTAAGAATCTCCTCATATATTTGACGTATATTCAAATATATTCAATAACGTATATACAATGAAGATTTTTATTTGCCTTGCCTAATTAAAAGTAATTAACTAAATAAAGTATAATCGGGGAAACTGTGTCAGTAGTCTACCTTTAACAATGAAAATGTTCCACCTTTTATTGTTTTCACTCAAGTAATAATAATTTATACTGTTTGAAAATTAGTATATTAAAACAGTTTTTCAGAGTATTTGATGTTTCTATCTAAATTTGCAGAGAATTCTCATGATTATAGGGCATAGGCATATTCTATGTAAACTAGGGTGAGCCGAAAAAGGTCAAAATGATCAGATCGAAATGCAAAATGCAGTAAAGAAAAAAACTGTATTTTAGGTCCACTAAGTACTGTGTAAATAATTAGCCCTAAGATATATCTTTGGACTGCGCAAAAAACTTAAAGTTTGATTTTGTTTAGAAACGTTGATTTTTCACATATTTTGCAACAAAACATAACAATAAAAAATATTAGTGCTTAAAATTGATTTCAAGGGTACAAGAAGCTAGACAAAAATATGAAAGCATTAGGTTAATATTTCTTAGAATACGCAAATGGCTCAAACATCATATTTTGAATTAAAAATACGGTTTGACAATATTTTTTATATTTGATTGAAAATGGTATTTCATTAATTATTTAACTAATGTTTATGTTTTGTGTATTATGCCAACTTTCATGTGACACTCTTTCCTAATACATATAAATCTACTTGGACTCACCTCGGAGGTGGTGGCACTTCGAGCTCCGCCCGCGTCCTCCCATCCTCCCGATCATGAGATCACGTGATTTATTTTGATCGTTCAAGTGCTGACATCTTTTTCTTTTTGCTTCAAATTAAAGTCTTATATCACCTTTCTGCCAGTCTGGATGTGATCACACCATCTCTCGCTGCTCCATCGCACCCTTGTTGAGACGATTTAGTCACACTTCTTTTACTGACTTCTCTACAGCTTGTATGTGTGTTGGAAAATTTACAAGCACACCTTAAGCCTGAATGGCAGAAACTACATTCTTCAGGATTCTTCTAAGGTCTTCTTGGGATAGGTGGGTTTGATATCATTCGATGCGTTTTATTCGAACTTTTCGTGTTTTCTATATGGGTTTAACCAAATAATCAATAATGTCAAAAACAACCGTAAAATACCACATGTGTATCAATTTACACAAATCGCCCTATAATTATTCTGCTTTGTAAGTTAACAGTTTCGTAACATGACATAATAACAATTTTATGATATTAGTGAAAATGTTGTTTCGGGTATAGGTCTAATTGTTTGGGACTGTTGGTGGTGCAATTGTTCAAGTGGAATAGAAATATGTGTCTATAATTAGGATAGATATTAGTATAATGATATTTAATGGGATAATATTTATTTTATACCTACATTATGTATTACAATAGGTTATAACCAAATTAAAGTTGAATTTTTATTCCATATATTGTATAAAGGTTATAAAACAGCGATGATACTGACATATAATATGTTCTTATTCTTATTAACCTTGATTTGAATAATATACCAGCTTTGCGAAAAGGAACGAATGGGCTCAGTACAATTTGTAAACCTCTCAATGTTGCCTCAATATATACTCCAGTTCTCGTGTTTACAGATTAATTTCTTGTGTTTATGGGGACTAATGTTTATTCCTAATGCTATAAGTGACAGCACATTTGTGGTAAGAAAAGCTAGTAGAGCTATAGCTCAAAGGACGTTATTGGTGAATTGCAGAGGAATTGTCATTTGTCTCCTCAATTTGCTCATTTCAACGTTAAATGTAACGACATTGATATTTACAGCACAACAAGCATGATAAGGACAGTACTAATTGCCGAAACGTTGCACTAATTAGATAAACTTCTATCATTCGATATTCAACCTGTTTACCATCATGAGTGCTCAAATAATCATGATTTTATTAAGTTACTATTTACAGCCAATCTTATTATTTCAGATTGTATTTAGGCATGACGCAATATATTGATCCTGAAATAAGTATCTTCCCTAATTATTTTTTTATTAGTTTAACAAAATAATCAATAACGTTAAAAATAAACCGTAAAATACTACATTTGTATCAATTTACACAAATCACCTTATAATTATTCTACTTTGTAAGTTAACTGATTCGTGACATGACATAAGCTAATTTTCTGCTATTAGTGAACTTGTTATTTCGGGTATAAGTCTAATTGTTTGGAGCTGTTGGTGGTACATTTGACCAAATGAATTAGAAATGCGTGTCTATAATTAAGATAAATTGTAGTAAATTGATATTTAATAGGGTAATATTTATCCTATACCTAATATTAAGTATTACATTAGAGAGAAAAGTGGTGGGGGAAGTAGGCCTATGACGCACTAACCTAAGGTATGTAAATTGCATCTAACCTAACCCACCCCTAGGTGTGGGGGTGTTCTCAGCTACGTTCAGGACCTTCCCCGGGGGTAGCTCCGGGGGTGGGGGTGACTTTTGGAAAGATTTAATGGTTATTTTAATATATTTGATGTCGTATCTGTGATCGAGGCCCGAGCGACTCTAGGCAAGTAGTAGGCTCACCCCTAACTCGAGTGGTCTACACCTAAATGTTTTGGGTGATGCGGGACCCAGCCCAAGGGCAAGGGGTATATGATTGCCAAACTCAAAATTTGTCTATGCTACTAAATTAATAAACAATGCAACAAAGCCTTATCGTTTGAGGGAATACGCGTGGCCTACATCGTTGTAGATAACCGGTGACCGTGTGCTAGACATGTGCAAACCTGCAGAGATAAAACATTATCTTAAAACCGCAATGACAGCCGGTGACCGCTATAGCAGGCATAAAATCCTCACAGCTTTGTGATTGTGAATCTAGGCGCTTTTATTTGTACTGAATACTGTATCAATTTACTATGTACGGCGATCATACCACGGCATACATATATAATCAGATATCAGTTTAAATAAACAAATAGCTTCTATGGATATATCCCATAGCTGTAAATGTATCTAGATATAAAAGTCTATGAAGAAAAACCAATAATAAGACCTATCACATAACATATAGAGTGATGAATAAATATATGTTATAAAACGATCCTAATTCTGCCTGATATACTAAATATATAACCTTGGATAAAGCGTATGATACAAGGATCCATTATGAAAAAGGACGGTAGTTGAAATAATATTAAGCGTATTCAGCATGATGTTTTATTAAACTAACATATAATAATTTTACAGGGTATAGATATAAAATGTTCTCAATATTACATATATATTTTAAAAGTGTCGACGATCCGTGATCTGCAATTTGGGCAGCGATTACATCTTGAGAGACAAGTAAGGCAAAAGACATGTCCGCATGGCGTGACAACTGCGTTGCGAGGGTTCTCATAACATATATTGCAGAAGCTAATCTCCGCCGGTCGTGGCTTATTCTGTAGGCACAAAATAAATAGTCAATTAGTAACAGCTGTATATGTATATAACAATCCTGTAAGAAATAATATGATTAGTAAATCAACTCAAATATAGCCTGAAAGAAAAGTCAATTGAAATAATATGAAAATCTACTTACATTATTGATGCGATGGACAGAGTAGTCTCCCGCCAAAACAATATCCTCTAGGAATCTCCTCGTCATGTCCCAAACGTTATACGCAAAGGTCCGTCTCGTCCTGTAGTATGGTTTCGAAGCAGCCATCCGCAAATCCTTAATCACCATCCGGAGCTGCATTATACTGTAATCCAGCGTCTGTATGCATGTGTGGGGTTAAGGCGGGTCCCACGGCGGATGAGAATCCATTAGGAAATCGTGTAGGCGGAACGAAAACGAATCATGCCAGCAATAGCAGGGTCTATGATCCTCGTCTTCCTCGCTGTCCGTATCAACGCCTGGCGGTCGGGAAGGTAGATCTCTTGGAGACGGGGTAGCCCACGATTCGGGTGGTTGTAGTAGAGTCGAATAGGATGAGGAATAGGTTAGTGAAGAATATGAAGATGAAAGTGTTGTGTACGCCTATAAAAAGGAAAAAGAATCTATTGAAAATAAACCAACACTCGATATATTCTGTGATCTAGGCTTCAGATAATTTGAACAAAGAATTGACATTAACACATAATATAATGTGTCCAAAATAAGCTTCAATTTAAAATATATACATATATATATATATATATATATATATATATACATCCCGCTATCAATATGGCAGCATTTCATTTTGCAACCATATGGCAGCCACTTGAAAGAGTGGAGTATAAATGTTTTTCGTCGTGTATAATTTATTTCTAATAAACATGATACTACTCCATATACTTTGATTTTATAAAATCTTAAAAATACAAAATTGACTGAAGTACTATCAATACGGCAGCATTTCATTTAGGCATCAATATGGCAGCCAGTGTATATTTTCGTTCCTTCTAATAACAATATGGCAGCCGGTGTGTATATTATTCCCACGCTACTAACGATACGAGAACCAACAGTGTTGCCAGTATGGTGCTACTATCTGACTAGTCAAATGTTTAGACTCTAAGACACGTGTGTGTAATCACGGTAAAAACACAAACATTAGTATGGCCCTTCTTCATTTCAGCTGGCCAATTATTTACTCAACTCACATAAGTCTTAGTTGTTAGTTTTCCTAAACGTGTACAACTATCGAAAGCTGACGGGAATACAAGTGTGTGCCTCTACAGGAGTAGCAAAAGGATCAATTAGGGTAAAATATCGGAACACAAAAAAAAGCTAGGAAATAATCAATTGGGATGTTTTTAAGGATGGTGAGTCCACTACTGTGAACAAAATTAAACGGGGATGAACGGGTGGGGCTCTATAGGAGGTATAAAGGAGGATTTTGATTTGGGGTCAAAATGACAAAAGCCAAAAAAAAACTAGAAAATGATCAGTCGGAGGGTTTTAATGGTGCTGAGTCTTTTACCGTTATCGAACGTAATGGGGATAAACAGGTGATCCTCTATGGGAGTAGCAAATGATGAATTGGAGTATAAATGTGATAAGGCAAAACAAAGCTAGAATATGATCAATCGTAGTGTTTTGGAGGTAGCTGAGTCCAATACCGTCTTCCATATTCATCGGGAATGCACGGATGTGGCTCTACGGGAGTAGAAAAGGGGTAGAATTGTGGTACAATTGTCAGAAGGCAAAAAAAACAATTGAAAATGATCATTCGGGTGGATTTTAATGGTGCTGAGTCTTTCACCGTTATCGAACGTCAATGGGGATACGCGGGTGACCCTCTATGGGAGTAGCAAATGATGAAATGGAGTATAATTAATTGTGACATGGCAAAAAAAGCTAGAATATGATAAATCGTAGTGTTTTGGAGGGTTCTGAGTAGAATACCGCCTTCAATATTATAATGGGATGCACGGATGTGGCTCTACGGGAGTAGAAAGGGGATGAATTGGGGTAAAATTTTCAGAAGGCAAAAAAACAATGGAAAATGATCACTCGGGTGTTTTAAAGGTGCTGAGTCTTTTACCGTTATCGAAAGCCAATGGGGATACATGGGTGATCCTCTATAGGAGTAGCAAATGATGAATTGGAGTATAAATCTGAAAAGGCAAGACAAAGCTAGAGTATGATCAAACGTAGTGTTTTTTAGGTTGGTGAGTCCAATACCGTCTTCCATATTTATCGGAAATGCACTGGTGTGGCTTTAAGGGAGTAGAAAAGGAGTAAATTAGGGTAAAATTGTCAGAAGGCAAAAAAACAATTGAAAATGATCATTCGGGTGGGCTTTAATGGTGCTGAGTCGTTTACCATAATCGAACGTCAATGAGGATACACGGGTGACCCTCTATGAGAGTAGTAAATGATGAATTGGGGGTATAATTGTGAGAAGGCAAAAAAAACTAGAAAATGATCAATCGTAGTGTTTTGGAGGGTGCTGAGTCCAATACTGTCTACATTTTTAAACAGGGATGCTTGGGTGTTGCTCTACGAGAGTAGAAAATTGCTAATTTGGGTTAAAATTGTCAGAAGGCAAAAAAAATATATATATAATAATCACTCGGGAAGTTTTAATGGTGCTGAGCCTTTTACCGTTATCGATCGTCAATGGGGATATACGGGTGATCCTCTATGGGAGTAGCAAATGATGAATTGGAGTATAGACCTAATTGTGAGAAGAGAAGGTAAAATAGAGGTAGAATATTATGACTTGTAAAGTGAAATATTCAACCAAATAAGATTTTTTTTTTTGGTATTTTTATCCTTTGGAGGGAATGAACTAGCTGAAGTAAACAGATACTATCATGAAGTAACTATAATGGTCCCTGTCACAAGATTAAAACTGATAAAACTGAATGATGTGGTCATCCTTTCAGAGATCGAAAATAAACATTACACAAACACGTACATGACTTGTTCGATCCCAGGCGCTACTTGGTCACGTGTTACAATGCGAAATTTATACCGCCATTTCTCCCTCTAATTTCAACATACAACCACACGGGACGTCTCTTTACAATCAGTTTCGTTTCAGCTACAATAGTACATAGTTGTCTTAAGTTGTCTTAGAAATTGTCGCACTGATTGTTAAAATTCTATTATTCGTTAGTTTTAATATGAATTAACGAAATGAAACTTAACAAATTTATTGTTTGTAATAAAAACAAATATCCACAAATAAATTTAAACCCTCAATTTAATTCATTTCTTTATTTAGGCTAGTACACACGCCACTGTCTTATAAAAGATATTACTCTCTTTGACGTATGTTTTGATAAAAAAAGGAGGCACTTGCTAAACCTATGCCTTACGGGTCGCGTTCTTCGTGTCCTTGATATTTTAAAATTTCCCAGCCCCATTGAAGGTGTTCAGTGCTCTGTCGAATATTAGGAATAGTTCTCCAGGGAAAAAATACAGGAGTGCAAGTAGACGATTGTTTTGTGAATATGCAGGTTAGGTGTAGACCGGTATCCATCGATTATCTAGATTGGTTACATGTTTTCAAAACCCTCAACAGATCTGCAAATGAACGGTTTCATCTTTAACAATATTCAATCTAGATTTCCAGGCGTGCACTGCACGGGATAAAGGCCAAGTACGAATTCAACTTTTTTCTTCTGAATTTCTCATTTAATTATCAGTGTTAGAGTTAGTACACTAACTTCTCCTATATCCTTTACTTTACGAAAGTACATTTATTCTCATTTAATTTATTTTATCTCATTGAGCTTTCTGCCACAATTTTTAAATTCTATTTCTTTCGTGTTACAATCTTGTAAGAGTTTTTGCAGTTTAAGAACGATTTTGCAGAATGTTTAGACTAATACATCGAATTTTCTTCAACATTTCTTCTTCAGTGTATTAAAAATAATGAAATTTTCAATTTTAAGTTTTTACTGCTTGTAAAAAAATATTAAAGGATAAGTAAAGGGTTGGCATAAAGTTTATTTACAGTAAGTTTTAAAAGTTAGGCCTACAGTAGAAAAACAAGAAATATTGTATCACCTTTACCTTTGGTAGGTAACCAGAAAAATCTAACTATATTGTACTTTGTAAATAAAAGAAGGCTTTTATTTGGTCGAATCTCATCTAATGTTAATTTCTTGTTCACGTAGGCCTAACGAACACGTCCATATTTTATAGCTTCATACGAGCACAAATTACCATTTTCGGGTAAAAAATTAAACATTGAAATAATAGTATTTCTGTACTTACGACAGCCAAATGTAACCAAAAAACTGTTTTATTTTTCTGTGAGCATATGCTTTATAAGCATATAGTATTCTAACAAGGAGTAAAATTTTCACGAAGATGTGACATTTTAGTGCCAATACCAATCAGTATAAATATTTTATCAAGATAAGGGCAAAACATTTTAAGTATTTATATAAGGATTCATGTATCATAGGTGGTTTTCTGCCAATAAAACTAGAGAGCAGTTCAGGTGGTGTAAGCAATGGTAAATATTTAAACTTCTTTAATTCTACATCTCTAAAGAATGTATGTAAGGATATAGTTATTCCCAATGTATATTGCATTGTAGACATCACGGTGAAAAACGATTTCGGTAAGCAATGTAATACATCTATTTTATTTATCCATCATATTTGATTTGTCATAGGTTGTTATAGGTACAATTGTGTTTGAGTAAAGACCTATTTTTTCTAAATGTTCTTCTTTAACTACATTCATTAAATTGTCCTGGTAGTCGTTGTTGGCAGGTTAAAAAATTTATTTAATTCCTCCCTTAGATATTTTCCGAAAGGATGACATTTCACCTTTACTGTGATGTTACTTTCATCAAGACACGTTGAATGCACCTGAAAATATATCTGATAAGATTTAAATATATTTTAATCTTCTTCTTTAATTCTATCTTTAACCGTATCCCTCCTGGCTCGCATATCTACAATTTGATTTATTATTATTATTATTATGGTGAAAAAAATTACAAATATTTTGGTGAATATAGCTGAGGAACCCGTCTTCAAAAACTAGCTGTAAAATAGCGTTATACAGTGACAGAATGAAATTAGTCACTATGATGATATTTCTTGTTAAAAAAACAAGACGTAAATGATAATGACTGTTTTGTAGATTTTTTTCACTTTAAAAAATCTCTCCGTTCTTCGGTCGACATGTTACATACATTTTTATAGTTAGTATCAGAATGATTTTAGTTCGTTCGGCTGTGTTTGATCTCAAGACAAAGTTTTCTAATACTCAATCACTTCTCAAAACTGTCCCCTTTGTTTATATATTTTACGAATCCTACCACTACCAATACCAGTTAATAAATAACTCCTAATTACAAACTTAATATTTCAATTTGAATATTCTCTATTCTTCGTTGATAGAAAATTACTTCAGTTAAGCAACCCTAACCAAGAGCTTATAAAACGTTTTGTAGTCAATCTTTAGACGTTGATAATCATAAATATTTTTACCGATGATCACGGTAATTGTTCACTATACTTCAAATTTACTGATATTTTTCTGATAATCTCGTTTTATTTTTATGGTAGGCGAACATAAAGACTATCTACGATCAAAACATTGGGCGTCCTGATAAAGTTTACAACGGGCATCGGCTATTTTCTAGCTATAATTACCGATACTTAGTAGACTATGGTATTTATATCGTATAGTATCCTTGCAAGCAAGATTCAGCACAGTGGTCTTGGAGAGCCAAGCAACATTAATTTATGCATGTACTGTAATCAATAAAGTTCTACATACGTATTTTGTGCATTCTTAATTATAGTATTAGGGTTCATTAGAACTCCTGTTTTTTTTCTAGTGTACAGGAAGCTATTTCCGTGTAATCCAAGTTTTCGGTAATCCGACGGTGTCTCGGTGCCATCTACCTCGAATTATCCATGCACTACTGTATTTGTTTCCGAACCAATGATCACCATACTTGAAACAGTTTTTCATGCAACTCTAAAGTGAGTGAAAATCCCATAGACATTAAAGTTACTCTTGGGACTAGAATATCGAGGATAAACATAATAGATTTATTACATTGCTTACTGAAAACGTCTTGATTCCTAGCTACACTGCAATATACATTGGGAAGAACTATATCCTTACATATAGTCTGCAGAGATATAGAAATAAAGAATTTTAAATATTTACCATTGCCTAAACCGCCTGAACTGCTCTCTAGTTTAATTGGCATATTAACACCTATGATACATGTATCCTTAAATAAGTACTTAAAATGTTTTGCCCTAATGGTCATAGAATGCGTGTATATATCCACGTGTTCTATCTTATCTACATTATTTATATCTTTCAAACTATTTTTGAGTATTTGGATGAAAAAAATATATATAATGTTATTATTGATAAAAATGATGTTGTATGGCCTATAAATAACGCTAGCTCTTTAATACCTTGGTCATTCATTTGGAAAAGTTGAGATATTGTTGCCAAGTGTTTCATTAGAGTCCTCGATGTAAGTACTTCAGGAATTTGTAAACATGCTATTTTAGGACATACAGCTGTGGATTCGCGACCTCATCTTGGAGAGAACTATGCTGTGTATTTACAGACACAATTCTGATATGGAAACATAAACAGCCGACACTCCGAAAGCCATTCTGACGCGTTTGTTTACTTGATGACCAAACTTATCTTAATGGTCCGGTCAATGCATCTCGTTCTTTTCCCTTGGTGCTCTTAGATACTATAGGATCGATAAAGTATTTATTTTTTATTTTAACTTGCTTTTCAAATTAATTGTCATATCATCACTTTCCGATTTTAATAATCTAAAAGTGACTATTATTTGCTGTATATTGTTATAATTTGGTAACATTACAAACATGTTAACACTTGTATTAACAGATGTAACACCTAATATGGCCTACGCCATATATATTCACTAAAAGTTAATACCAATGTATTCAATAAACATATTAATAAAATAAAATATAGACTACCAGCGGCTAAAGTCGAGGATAGAAACAAATGTTTCCGTCTTTATACGTACATTTTGACGCTGGGAGAATACGATAAATTATTTAAGTTTACGCCGTATGTAAATGAGAGAAAGGGATGGAAAAGATAGAATGCAGAAAGTCAGTTTTTCGGGCATTCGTCCACGAGAGTACTTGTCGAGTGCGAGGCTTTATCTTTGTATGGCTTGGACCTATGTTTGTTTACACCAGACAGTTTGATATCGTAATATAAACTGACAACACTCGCACAGATGTCATTTAGGTTCATGTATACAATACAGAGATTAACGAAAGATGATTCAGTATTTATTGACCTTTAACTACCGTCCTGCACATTTCTGTCACATTAGTACTGCCGTTGTAGCTCACAGGCACAAAATTTCTAAGTGTGATTTATTGTGCGGTTTAACAATTTATCTTGCATTTACTTTATAACAAATTGTTTTTGAATATTCTGGTTGCATGTGACTAGGGTAAACGTAGTTTTATGAGATCAGTTATATTTTATATACTAACTGAAAACTGTAGTAAATAAAACCTTCTACAGATTTTAGCGCAGTTTAGCTAAAAAGACTTATAATCGCACGATAATTAACATACACTAATTATATCTTGTTCACTGATTGTACACACTTAACTTTATGTACAAGATAACATTTGACACATTATAAGCTTTATTTATGGAAACGCATTAGAAATAATAACTCAATTTTGACAGCAGTATTTACACAGCGGCTCAGAACATTCTAGACATATTGGCTGATCAAAGTCAGCTTACAAAGTGTAACTAGTCCTTCTATTTTTTGTTGCTGGACCAATTCTACATTGTTTATAACAATTTATCTATACAAATAGAAAAATTTGTAAATTTCTGGAGGTTGCAGTTTTTCGAAATCATCTTCATCGTCTGATGCACTTCGGTATCATGATCTTTTACTAAATTACTTCTGCACTCTGTTGCACAATTCCCCTATTCTCTTTAATGCCTTCTAAAAGTTGGTCATTAGATACAGCACCTGATTCACTGTCTTCTTCGGCTAACCCGTCGCTGATGGTCAGGCACGATGATGGTAGTTAAAGGTTAAGCTTGGAATTTGTAGATATTGGCATAATAGGTTTTCTGAATATATAAACTGATCAAGATAAGTCGATGAAATGATGTGGGTCAACAAATTCTCTTTGTCGTTTAAGTTGTATAAAGTTTGAAAAAATATAAGGTCTACTTATCTATAGTTTTTTTATTTACGGTTATAGTAGAAATTTTTCATTAACGGATGGTTGAAAAGTCATCCGCTCCCCCCGCTAACGATACCATCCTTTTTAAAAGAAAAAAAGAAAATAACACGAAAAGAGAGAAAATTAATTACCCGAAGAAGAATGAGAAAACAAACATAAATGTTTAGATAGTCTTAGTAAAAATGGAAAGAAAATATATGACAATTAGGTAGACAATATACATTATTTTAAAAATTAAATAAAAAATTTCATTTTAATAAAATTATCAATTTGGGACAAACGGTTATCTTTTCAAATTGAATCGTTCGAGCATACAGTCTTTAAAATTCTTAAAGCACATGGACAGGCTGCATTGAAACACTGCTTCAAGCTATAAAGATTAGTTTGACAGACATGACGTAAACAAACGTGCTAGAACTGCTATCGGAGTGCCGCCTGTTTAGATTTTCATATCACAAACATTTCTGTCAATAGATGTAGCACAGCTTCTGTCCAATACAAGGTCGCGAACCCGACTCTTTCTTTTGGTTATGTTGCATAGTTGGAAACATGCCAACTTCGGGCGATTTATTGTCAATGGGATATAATCACCCCTTGGTAACCCCTTACATCTTATTTTGATGACAAGGGACTAGGACCTTCGAAAATCTTCGAATGCCCATTTTTGGGCAATATTTTAGATTCTGGCAAGTTTTACCTCAATTCACCCACAGCGACACTCGCAGTCCTATCCCGGATTGTACATGGCCAACTTCGGTGCTAAGATTAGACTCAGCATCATTAAAAACCCCCAGTGATCATTTTATATCGATCTCTTGGCCTCTGACCTTTTTACCCCAATTCTCCCTTTGCTACTCCCGTAGAGCCTACACCCGTCCCTCCCTGGTGTCTTTCGATGACGGCATTCAATTCAGCATCCTCAAAAACCTCCGAGTGGTAAATTTCAAGTAATTTTTTGACTTTTGACATTTTTACCCCAAATCATCCCTTTGGCACTAACGTAGAGTCACATACGTCCATCCCCGGTGACTTTCGATGACGCCATTGATATCAGCACGCTCAGAAACCCCCGAGCGGTTATGTTCCAGCGATTTTTTATACTTCTGACATTTTCACACCAATTTACCCCTTTGCTAGTCGCGTGGAACCACACCAGTGGATCCCCGGTGACTTTCGGCGACGGCATTGAATTCCGTATAATCAAAAATTCCCGAGCTCTTATTTTCTAGTACTTTTTTGACTTTTAACATTTCTACCCCAAATCATCCCTTTGGTACTAACGTAGAGTCACAACCGTCCATCCCCGGTGACTCTAGATGACGTCATTGAATTTAGCATCCTCAGAAACCCCCGAAAGGTCATTTCCCGCGATTTTTAGGCATCTGACATTTTGACCCTAATTCAACCCCATTGGTGCATGGGTTTAGCCTCACCAGTACATCCCCGGAGAATTTCGATGACGGCATTGATTTCAGCGTCCCCAAAAACCTCCGTGCGGATATTTTCCAGCGATTTTTTGACTGCTGACATTTTCACCCCAATTCACCCCTTTGGTACTCGCGTGGAACCACACCAATGCATTCCCGGTGACTTTCGATAACGGCATTGAATTCCGCCTCATCAAATTTCCCAGAGTTGTTATTTTCTAGTATTTTTTTTAACTTTTTACATTTCTACCCCAAATCATCCCTTTGACACTTACGTAGAGTCTCATCTGTCCATCCCCGGTGACTTTCGATGGCGGTATTGAATTCAGCATCCTCAAAAACCCCCGAGTGGTTATGTTCCAGCGATTTTTTGAGTTTTGACTTTTTCCCCCCAACCACCCCTTTGGTACTCGCGTGGAACTATACCAGTACATCCCCGGCGACTTTCTAGGACGGCATTAAATTCTGCCTTACCAAAAACCCCCGAGTGGTTATTTTCTAGTTATTTTTTGACTTTTGACTTTTTTACCCCAAATCATCCCTTTGGTACTTACGTAGAGTCACATTCGGTCCATTCCCGGTGACTGTAGATGACGCCATTGAATTTAGCATCCTCAAAAACCCCCGAACGGTAATTATCCCGCGATTCTTAGACATCTGACATTTTTACCCTAATTCAACCCCTTTGGTACATGGATTTAGCTTCACAAGTACATCCCCGGAGACTTCCGATGACGGCATTGAATTCAGCATCCTCAAAAACCCCCAAGCGGATATTTTTCAGCGATTTTTTGACCTCTGACATTCTCACCCCAATTCACCCCTTTGGTACTCTCGTGGAACCACACCAATGCATTACCGGTTACTTTCGGTGAGGGCATTGAATTCCGCCTCATCAAATTTCCCCAAGTTTTTATTTTCTAGTAATTGTTTCACTTTTGACATTTCTACCCCAAATCATCCTTTTGGCACTCACGTAGAGTCTCATCTGTCCATCCCCCGTGACTTTCGATAGCGGCATTGAATTCAGCATCCTCAAAAACCCCCGAGAGGTTATGTTCCAGCGATTTTTTGACTTTTGACTTTTTCACCCCAACCACCCCTTTGGTACTCGCGTGGAACTATACCAGTGCATCCCCGGCGACTTTCTGGAACGGCATTAAATTCCGCCTTACCAAAAACCCCCGAGTGGTTATTTTCTAGTTATTTTTTGACTTTTGACTTTTTTACCCCAAATCATCCCTTTGGTACTTACGTAGTCACATCCGCTCCATCCCCGGTGACTCTAGATGACACCATTGAATTTAGCATTCTCAAAAACCCCCGAACGGTCATTATCCCGCTATTCTTAGGCATCTGACATTTTTACCCTAATTCAACCCCTTTTGCACATGGGTTTAGCCTCACCAGTACATCCCCGGTGACTTTCGATGACGGCATTGATTTCAGCATCCTCAAAAACCCCCGATTGGTCAATTTCCAGCGATTCTTTGTCCAATTCAAATATATACATTACTTAGTACGATTGATATCCATGTGGATGCTAGCAATGTTGCCAAGTTTGAGGCTGCCATAATGTTAGAGAATGGTTGAAATATACAGTAAATTTATATACAGGAGGCGACTATGCTGCCCCTGGCGGAAATGTTACGAACTTGTGATATACAAATCCCGTTCACTCTGCTATCAATACGAGCACCGTTTGGTTATTACAAATTATTTTTTAAAAATTCAGAACGACCATAGAACTTCCAAATACAGTATAGCTCCAATAAAACACTTCTTTTTACACTTATTGACATGGTTTTTATTTCGATTATTGTCAGAGGGTGTTACATTACCATGGATTACTATGTGGCAGCCGTATACGGCTGCCACAAGTACCCGGCTGCCAGTTTGAATGCAAAATGACCAATGTATGGTCTCCGTATTGTTAGCAGGGTGTATATATATATATATATATATATATATATATATATATATATTAAACGCTAATGAAAATAAACTACCATTCATTCAATATATTCTATGATCTATGCTTCAGATATTTTGAAAAAGAGTTGACACCAACATATATTATCTTGTGTCCAAAATAAGCTTCAATTTAAAGATATATATTATACGCTATTGAAAATAAACTATCATTCATTCAATATACTGTGTGATCTAGGCTTTACATAATTTGAAAAGACTTGATATTAACATATAATATCTTGTGTTCAAAATGAGCTACCATTTAAAAATATATATTAAACGTTATTGATAATAAACTACCACTCATTCAATGTACTGTGTGATCTAGGGCTTTAAAAAATTGATAAATGAAGTCTGAAAATATGCTCTCCTATAAATAAACACCTATTGTGTTATCTAGGCTTAACATAATTTGAAAAAAGAGTAATTACTTACAATGCGAGTGTTTATAGGTTGTTGTGACGTAGACGCCATTTCTCGTGAATGTATGACTTGCAGATTAACGGATCACAATAGTTGACCAAAGTATAGCTCTCTTACGGGGTTGATTGTAGAAAGTCTTCAAAACTAAATAATTTAAATAACGGGCTTAAACAGTTATCGTACCAGTTATTAGTGTCTCGAAAAAATTCGAAGCAGTCCACCTCGGTTGTAGAGTGTGTGTAACCGGCTCTATTGATGTCGAAACTTTCTGCCTGGCGGAGCACCAAGCTACTCAAACACTCACGGCAAATATTATTATTATTATTAGACAGACCTGTGTAGTGAAATCTAATAAATTTGACAAATGTCCTCTCGTAGGCATACACAGTTACAGCGCCGCGGTGGTTCTTCAACCATAACAATACTGAAAAATCTAAATTATTGAAATCTATAGATAAAGATTCAGATGTATCACACGGCTTCATCAATACATAGCCTTTAAAAGATTTTATCAACGTTTGCTTTACAGATACAGGTAAGTCCAAACTGTCTATATCATTTCTGTTCTGTACGCATGCGCAGACCTCAATAGCGCATAGATTAAACAAAGATAGAGGCACTGTAAACTTTAAAAAAAAACATGCTGAAACGTTCTAAAGAATAATATTAATCTGTCATGGCCAAATTCATAGTTTGGCCGACATGTTTGATGACAGTTAAAAATTTGCCTATAATAGAGCTCAAATCCTCTACAGTCAACGCCTTGGTATATCGCTTAGGAAGAAAGACAGCGATACCCTCTGTCTTCATTATCTACCTGTAAGTCTACAAGTACGGTGTTACCATACTTTGTCTCGACAAAACGTGCATTTACAATCTTATAAGCTTTGCCTATCTTTAGATTGCGTATAGGCATAGAATCTACAGAATTTAAAGTTGAAAACTTTGCCGACACTGATGATGACATATTTCTACTTACTGACACACACTGTTCACTTGAAGCACTCTGAATACAGACTATGCAAAAATACTATATCCCCTACTGTATATAATGTATTATACATAGCTGTGGAAGAGTCAATGTGAGAGGGGAGTGGACGAGTCCATGCGAGTTGGACTGATCCATAATTACGCCATAACTATATTCTCCGTGTTGATTACATCACGGAGGGCGATGCCATTTGTAGGGGTAGGGGGGAGCAGGTGTTTATGACTTACAAATCTCATCGTGACAACCACCACTTGCTATCCAGCTTTGGAAGAAGAAACATTCTGGTAAGCTATCTTGCTGTTACTTGTTCTCTTGTGAAATCTGTAGTCTATAAACTAGAGTCTTATATTAACACAATCACCCGTGTCAATCAGGGCGATTTGTAATCATTTTGTGAATCAAAGTTGAATAATTTTAAATTTGCATAACATAATATTATAGTAGATATCTGTGTTGATCTGAATATTTTTCAAAACAATTTGAAATATTTCAATTATAACATATATTTAAATGAATATCTAGCAAATACATTTGTTAATACGAGTATTTGTATTATCAAACAATTTGATTTATTTTTAGCGATTAATTCAAAATTTAAATTGTTTCACATAACTTTTATTCAAAACAAGTTGAATTTTATTTGATTAACAATTCATTTTTTAACAAATACCTGTGTTAATCTTAGTAATTTTATTTTCAAACAAGGAGAATTATATTACTTATTAATTCAAAATTTAAACTGTTTCACATAGAATCAATTTGAATATATATATAGCATATACCTGTGTTAATTTAAGCTCTATTGTAGTGAAATTTAAATTGTATCTGTAAAATGGCCGTTCGTATTGTATCAACGGACCAGACATATGTCAGAAAATTCCGTTTGCACAGTACTAGAGTGACATTTAACTTCAATCCCGTGCCCGAGGCGGAAAACGAGTTGGAATGAGTCAGACGAGGACTTGAGGAAATCTTAGAGACTATGAAGAACAACGCTACCGAAGACATACAATTAGGCTTCACCATGCAGAGCTTAAATCTCCGAAACCACGCCCCTGGATGCATTGCCTTTAGAGCGGCGTCTTCGATAACAGCGGACGCGTTGTTTAACATCCTTGGTTCCATTATCCAGAGCAACGCAGGGATACCTTCAAAGTGACCTGTACAAAGGTTAAAGTACCTGTAGGGCGTGGGCGTGTAAGACCCGGACTGCATAATAATTTCAAAGAAGAATCGCACCGAAGAAGAGGAATTGTTACGATTAAAAATACGGAGACCCTCTGTTTACGCCGTTCTCTGGCTGTAGCTATAGCGCGTGCGTTAAAAGACCCTGAGTACAAACTTGTGAGTACGGACAGATGCAATAGTCAAACCAACAGAGCACAACAACTAATGAGCAAAACAACTCTGGGGTGCAGATAGGAGATGGTGGTGCAGGGATTCGAGAATTGCAACAGTTTCAAAATTATCTCTCCGATTATAAAATCACCGTTTACAATTACGGCAGAAAAGGTCGTGATATTTACTTTGAGGGCGACGTTCAGAACCCGAAGCACAAGCTAAATTTGTTTTATCATGCCAACCACTTCAAAGTTGTTACAAATTTGACAGGTGCGTTCGCTTGTAAACACTATTGCGAATTGTGCCACGTTCCTTACGATAAACGCATGCGACATAGATGCTCCGCCCAATGTAACTCTTACAAGAGGACCCAGCCGTGTGTGCTTGAAGACGACGGCATCCTGTGCGGCGACTGCAATAGACAATTTCAAAATAGAGCTTGTTTTAAGGCGCTAATCAAAAGCGTATGCCGGGCTATATGAAAGTGTCCAGATTGTAATAGATACATTCTAACGAAACTAAGAAAAGCTCCTCACGTATGCGGCGAGAGCTATTGTAAAGTGTTTAAGGATTACATGCCAGCAGGCCATCTGTGCTACATGAGAATTGATACACGTCGCCCTCTATCAAATAACTATCTGTTCGTCTTCTTTGATCTTCAAACTCGACAAGACGAAGTTATTAACGACTCTCGTGTGCATCAAGTCAACTTGTGCGTATCCCAGCAATACTGTTGGATGTGTATGAACGGCGGCGCGTGCCTACAGTGCATGAATAGAACCCAAGTGTTCAGAGAGGACCCCATCAACGGGTTCATGGCGTAGTTTATGGAAGTAATAGTAAAGTTTAAAAAGTGATAGTAATCGCTCACAACGGCCAGGCCTTTGATTTTCAGTTTATCCTAAAGTACGTGATAGAAGAGACTCAATTTACACTTTACCTGATTACGCGAGGTATCAAGGTCATCCTGATGGAGATTGATAATACAAAGTTCATCGACTCTCTCAACTACATGCCTATGGCTCTGTCTAAACTGCCTAAAGCCTTCGATCTGCCTCCGGAAAAGATAAAGGGATATTTTCCGCACCTCTTCAACACGCTGGCCAACGAAACGTATGTAGGCCCCATGCCAGCCAAAGGGCCTATTGCCCCGATTCTATGTTTGACAACAATCACGAAGAGTTTCCACGATGGTATGACGACCAGGTGTGCAACGAGTACGTGTTTGACTTTCAAAAGGAAATATTCAAATACTGCCTATCGGACGTGGAGATCTTGGCACAGGCGTGCTTGAAATTCAGGACCTGTTTCCTACAAGAGTGTAATGTTGATCCGTTTCTAGAGGCAGAGACCATCGCTAGCGCCTGTAACCCGCCTTTAGAAGAAACTTTCTGAAACCAAACACCATAGCCATACTTCCGAAAGCCGGCTACCGCCTGGCCGATAAACAATCGTTTATCGCTCTGCAATGGTTGCTGTGGCTCGAAACAGAGGGCAACTTGCGAATAAGTCATGCAGGTAACGGCAGCGAGATGAAAGTCGACGGACTGTGCATGGAGACAAAAACTATGTACGAATTCCAAGGATGCTGTTTCCACGGCTGTCCCATGTGCTTCCCCAACGGACGTGACGCTGCTCTGAAGGATGATCCGGCGGACACGCACAACGCACGCTTCGAAAGGACAAAAGCTAAAAACGCTAAACTCTCACGGGCTGGCTACGAGGTCTTGCTACCCTTGGGTATGCAAGTACGGAAAATACCCGATTGGACACAAATAGTTGGCCGTCCGTAACGACGAGTGTAGGAAATTGGGGATGAGCGCCGAAGGGTTGCTCAAGTGCACAATTCTGCCACCCACAGCTCTCTACCACCCTGAATTGCCGCTAAAGATGAATATGAAGTTGATGTTTGTGCTCTGTAGGACATGCGGCGAAACTCGGAATCCTGACAAATGCGGCCATACGGTGGACGAGCGAGCTCTGACAGGCACATGGACCATGGACGAGATACGTAAGGCGGTAGAGCAGGGCTATGTCATTATGGAAATGCACGAGATGCGGCAGTACGAAATGGCTTCAGAGAACGACGGGCTGTTTAAAGAGTTTATTAATAAATTTCTAGAGATGAAACAGGAGGCGTCAGGCTACCCCGGCTGGTGCCGGACCGAAGAAGACAAGGCCAAGTACGTAGAAGATTATTTCATCAACGAGGGTGTCCGTTTGGACCAGTCAAAGATCGCTAAAAACGAAGGATCCCGCTCGTTGGCCAAATTGATGTTGAACTCGTTTTGGGGAAAATTCGATCAAAGGGAGAATCAGTCGAAAAAGTCGATTATCAGAGAGCCTCAGGAGTTTTTTAAAATGCAACAAAGCCCTTCTATTGACGTTAATAACATTCAGGAAGTAAACGAGGTCGTGGTGTTGGTAAATTGGCAGTTTTCAGATGACGTTTACTACCCACTGTCAACGTTGTGCTAGCAGTCTACACTACCGCCCACGCCCGGCTAAAGTTGTACGAATATATGGACGCTCTAGGCCCTCAACCTATCTACAAAACATACCGACAGCGTAGTATAACTTCATAGGGAGGGTTTGCCAAGAGTAGTGACTGGAGATTATTTAGGCCAGATGACTGACGAGCTCGTAGAATACGGTCCCGGGTCTTATATCACCGAATTCGTCTCAGGAGGTCCTAAAGTCTACGCCTACAAAGTCTGGTCTACAAATAGAAACGAACACGTCACCGTATGCAAAGTCAAAGGGTTAACCCTGAATCCCAGTACTTCCGCCTCGGTCAATTTTGAGTCGATGAAACGAATGGTTTTGGAAGGCAATGATCCTATCGTAGTCACTAGTGATAGGATTCGTCGCACAAAAGATCGTGACGTCATCAGGATGTCTGAAAATAAAATATTCAAGTTAACAGGTGCAAAGAGGAAATTGGACGACGATGGGTACGACACTCTGCCTTACGGTTACAAACGTCCTCGCATGAGCGAATAAAATTAATAGCTATGTACTGTATTGTATAAATATTCAGCTTAAAAAATGCTAGATTATATATATATATATATATATATATATATATATATATATATATATATATATATATATTATATATATATATATACATTATATATATATATATATATATATTATAAAAAATATTAAGTATTAAATCTGTACAATGATTACCACCTTATGGTTAAAGCTATGGTTAGGTGAACATAATGATTAGCTATGTATTGTATTCTATAAATATTCAGCTTAACAAACGCTAGATTATATATATATATATATATATATATATATATATATATATATTATAAAAAATATTTAGTATTAAATCTGTACAATGATTACCACCTTATGATTAAAACTATGGTTAGGTGAACATAATGATTAGCTATGTATTGTATTCTATAAATATTCAGCCTAACAAATGCTAGATTATATATATTATAAAAAATATTAAGTATTAATTATGCATAATGATTACCCCCTTATGGTTAAAGCTATGGTTAGGTGAACATAATGATTAGCTATGTATTGTTTTCTATAACTATTCAGATTAAACAAAAAAAATAATGAAAATATAAAAAAATTTTAAAACGTTTATTCATGCACAATGATTACTACCTTATGGCTACAAAATTCCACGAATGAGTGAACAAAATGAATAGCTATGTACCGACGAATGTTGATTTTTCACACAAATGTTTTTGAAAAGTAATTTTTAGACCCTCCCGCTTGACGGGTAGTGTGAATGAGAAGCATGAATGCCCACTGGCGTGGCTCTAACCAGTCCGTAAGGAGTATGCATCCCCTCTGGAGCGGCCGTAAATGTCCGTAAGGTGAATGTACTTGTCAAGCAGGAGGGTCATTGATATACGGAGGCATCGTTTTTTCGGAAGGATGTCACGAGGAGATGGCGGGGTTGTGACCTCTCCTTTCCCATTTCGGGGATATTTGTGTAAACAAAGTATAGATAACATTGGAATAACGTTTGTAATACTTTTCAGACACGCCATGACATCAGTTGAATGCTTCACCAACCCGCTAATTAGCGATAAATTATAAGCTATTTAGATGACGATTTCATCAGTATATTTACCTATTTAAATATATTTTATACTTATAATCCTTTGTATGTCTTTGGGAAAACTGTTCATACTTTTATGAAATTTGCCAATAATGTAAACCAACCATACAGATATATAATTTTAGATGAATATTTTACGGGCAAACACATTTTATATACGGCGGGGAATACTATCAACAGGTTCTCATACGATATTATCAATGACTTTGCTATGAGTGTGTTTTGCCCTAATCAGTTTTTAATACATTTTAACGACAATTTATATTGTTTTAGAAATACCACACTAGATTTAGCATTAGACCTAGGACATGAGTTTACATGTTTTTACGAAGTTATATTGGATATTTATAAGTTAAAGTTAGCCGAAATTACGATAGATATTTGGAATTTTTACAGTTTACAGAAAAATGTCCAATATTAAGAGATAGTGTTAAACTTGTAAAGTCTATTTTAGAGGCTGATACAGAGTTATTATATAAATTACCTAGATATCTAGTAATATGTCTCATGCAAGACAAGTTGCGACCTGTCAAGCTTTTGTATAAATGTAACGGTAATGTGTATAAAGCAATAGCAGAGTATTTGTAACTAGATTTATGAAATTTACCATTGAATGTTTAATTATGTTTATTGTTCACATCATATTATTATTAATGTAAATATACGTCTCTATTATCAAGACACTAGTACTTATTACCTTATACGCCATCCCTTATTGATCTACCGCTATTTTTTGTTTTATTACAGGAGTTTCGTTTTATCTTCGACAATAAGTACAAACACATGTATCGTAAAGAAATCGTTTTATTGATCACATAATATTATTTACATTGTATTAGGCCTAGCAACGATAGATAAACTCTTATTGTAGCGGATGTCTGTACTCTACATATGCACACCCTTGACCTGTACTCTGTCAGGTTTAATGCACACCCTTGACAGGCAAACACATGTCCGCATGGTAGAAGGGCAACCTGTATTTCATCGATACAGCAAATCTTGCACAGCGTACGATCATCCTGATTGTTTACACCGTCATCGTCCGAGTAGTCTTCATCGTCTGTTGTACAGATGTCTACCCCCATCTGTTCCCGTTTAGCACATATACCCACTACGTATTTACATTTAGGAAACCACTTTGCGTGTTCCTGTAACAGATCATCAGTCGCTGACCAATCTTCAAGGCCTCTGGCGCATGTAAAGCACAATGTTTCATCTTCTTGGCCGGTGTAAAAGAATCCCGCAGTATCATTTGACACTCCTTTCCAAGTACGAAACGAGCGTAATTCACGACGATACGGTGATAGTTTGGGGAACGCTTTCTTCTCGACTGTGAGAGTATCTGTCCAGTAGTATAGACCTACCATGGTGTTGTCTGAGGACATGGGTCTGTGTTGTCCGTACTTTATTGTTCTCTGTGTAGGGGTTGATTTCGTCAAGGCTGATAGGGGTTACCACGGGGACAGAGGCATGTTGAACTCGTTCAGATTTGTACACACCCGCCCTTATGCTCAGCAAGAGGCCGGTTTCTTCTTTCTGTGATAGATGGACTAATGTTAAAGTAAGTATAGGTGGCAAACCTATATAGGCAACAGTTAATCCTATACAGATGACCTGCCGATATTACATATACCATCCAACATATTGTTAGACGCCATCTTGGCCGACATTTTGTTTGACGTCATTTTCTGCGGTTATGCTGATATGTCCAGAGTGCGCTATCGCGGTCTTAACAATATTATTGTAAAGGTTTTAAACAGGCATTTATATGTCGAACTCTGTGTGTGAACGTTTCTACACCTGTAATGAAGTGTATAATGATAACAACACTACATATTGACTTAACACATTATGTAGGTCTATGTACCGTATCATGCATATTGGCTTAATACAGGATGTGTGTAGATTTACAGGCATATTGACTTAACACAATATGTAGGACTATGTAGGTTAACATCCATATATACTTAATACAGGATGTATGTACGGTAATATGCATCTTGGCTTAATACAGGTTGTAGGCCTATGTAGGTTTACATGCATACCGGGTTAACACATTTTGTAGGCCTTTGTAGGACAACGTGCATATCGGCTTAATAGAGGGTGTAGGCCTATTTAGGTGTACATGCATATTGGCTTAACTGGGTATGTAGGCCTATGTAGGGTAAAGTGCATATCGGCTTAACACAGTATGTAGGGCTAGGTAGGGTAACATTCATTTTGTCTTATTTCAGGAGGAATGTAGGTTTACACGCTTATTGGTTTAACACAGTATGTTGGGTAACATACATAATGGCTTAATACAGGATGTATACTATTGTGATAGGTTATTGATTGGTAGCTGTTTTACCACTCCAGGTTGACTTTACCTATGGTGGGTTGACTACAAGGTAGCTTTACCTAAGGTCTGATTCCAGAGAGGCTTTACCTGAAGCCTGACATTGGGGGGGGGGGGGGGGATTAACCTAGGGTTTGACGTTTTTAAAGGAAAATTAAAGGAAATTAAGTTTGAAGGTAATATTTGTTTTCGTGTATGTTAATATAAAACCGATAAACCTTCTGTTTTGCTTCTAAAGTGATAGGGTCGTAACAAGGTATATTTATTTTAGACTCTTCATAAAATTAAATGAAGAATTTTTTAATATTAAAAAATAATAATTTTACAGATTTTTTATTTTGTTACAATCCCCAAATTCATTTGGAATTAAAAATAATTAAAATCAAACGATCTATTTTTCGTGTTTACTATTTAGATAAACAAGGTCTTTTGTTGACCCTCAAGTGTCTGCCATTCCTAAAATTCCCGAATGCCTTCCTACTGACGCGCTTCGGATAATATCACTTATATATGTAATTCGAGGCAATATATAGACCATTCTGATTGATATTATTCTCCAAATCACGTTTACAAAAGAAATATAACGCTATGCCAGTAACTTGTCTCAAAACACAATTCTTAGAAATCATTTACTCCAGCAGAAATCTTGAACATGAAATCAATAGGTAGGCAACAATTTGTTTTTAAACAAACGCTTTTGGAATCAACTTTAGGGTTTTAAAAAGACAGTATTAGCGAATATGTTTACGGTTGTTTTAGATCTGAACGAGCACGGCTCCGTTTTTCATACAGTCTCTTCGTCACGCCTCACATATTATTGTTAAGAAAGAATACTACAAACTAGATCCTTACTACTTATAATGAACTATCATATTTATTTTTATTACATACCTATCTCTCATTCGATGCTTTATAGCAGCCATAATTAAAATTGCTATGTTAATGTTCTAGACTATCAGCCGTTCATATTATTTTTCACTGATACCTGATGATGCCACTCACAAGGTAACCATACACTTGTGAATGCTAACAATACTTTTAGGCAAAAGGCTAGAACAGCAATGTTGTTAAAAAAAATTCTTGAGTAGGAAATGGGAAATATATCAATTGATAATAGCTTAAACATAATTATTCACTTCTTCCGATTTCTATTCGCGTTTCTTTTCTTTTTTCATATGTGTTCTAACTGAAAGGTTGTATCCTCTTAGTGTTTCACGCTTTTTTATAACACAAGTAAATATAACAGTACCCGGGTGTGAGTCGGTCCTTAAGCATAAGAAGAGTAGGCCCGAAACGGTTTGCTGAGCTGAAAGATAAGTAAACTAGGAGATGAGGAGCTACAACGATGAACCAGAGAACCTGCGGAGCAATCTGGAAATGGTGAAATTGTTCGATTTGCAAGATATCTTAAGGAAACAGATGTCTTTTAAAGGGCATTGTTCAAATCCAGCTAAAAGAACATAGGGAGGAACTCATGACCTAGCATCACGCGAAACAAAAGGTGAGAGACAATGTAGCGGCTTACGACCGATTGCTGTCTTGCCTAAAACAATATATTTTCATGCCCTTTATTGTACATTATATTTTGTACGTTGGAACATTTTATATTTAATAATTGTAATCGCGATGCAGCTATTGAATAAACACTTCAAAATATTGTTGACTATTTTTTTCACATTATCCGTACATTGCTCTAGTTTTTTATCTGGTAATCATTCATTTGTGTACACGTTCAAACTCCACTGCGTGCTTGGAACGTTATTTTGTATTTTTTTTCTCCTTTTTGTCCTTCACCAATATACTTCATCGTGCTAATTCTGATATTTCCAAAAATCTCCGACCCTTTGTTTTAACCTTTCAACTTGTCATGTTTATAGCGATTACAATATTCCTCTATTAACCATTTCTCGTTTTCGCAACCAATACAGTGCACAGACTTTGAGAGTTTATCTTCTTCAATACTCAGAAAATAACTTCTAATACAGACGCAGTTAGAGGAGAGGAGGAATATATATATTAAATATGGTGATATATTTTCTTGTAATATAGTTAATACAATAAAATATTTCAAAAACAAGAATACTTTTAATGAATATATTTATTCAAAACCTTTTGCCGATAAAATAGTACCAGCATCTTCAGGAAAATAATTATCTAATAAAATAAATATATTCATTAAAACTATTCTTGTTTTGGAAATATTTTATTTTATTATATATATATATATATATATATATATATATATATATATATATATATATACAACTATATAAATAAAGAAATAAAACCCTTTACAAATACAAGAATAATTTATTGAATTTACAATTTAAAGCTTTTCGTTGGCAAACAGTACCAACATCCTCAGGAATACTAGAAATGTCTAGATTTCCTGAGGATGTTGGTACTGTTTCCCAACGAAAAGCTTTGAATTGTAAATTCAATAAATTATTCTTGTATTTGTAAATTGTTTTATTTCTTTATTAATACACAAGAATACATATTATAGTATATATATATATATATATATATATATATATATATATATATATATATAATAGATGTTAGTGTCTTGTTATATTCCAACCATTTAACTCATTTTCTATCTACCCATGTACGATTCTCCCAATAGGGGAACATGTTAAGACTCATGTCTTGACGAATTCCTTGGGTAAGGGAAGCTAAAGTTACAACCCTACAACTAGATGAGCTAAGGTAAAGAGGCCTGCCGGAGGTGCTTCTAGTGAATTGCTGGTCCCACTGACAACTCTGGCAGTTATTGAACAAACGTTGGCTTCTGAAACCACACAAATTAAAAATTCATGTAACACTTACTACAGAAAGTAGTATCTTTAAAATAGACAATGATGCAGAGAAATAATATTATTTTGCTAAGTGGAAGAAACTAACCAAAAAATAAGACGTCCTGAACCATGGAATAAAAAGCGTATGTTTAAATACACTATGGAAGGTTATTACAAAACACAAATTAGTTTTTTTCAAATATCCTACTAATAATGTACAATGTACGTCTTTGGATATATAATATTTAATTATTTTCTAAATATTTATGGAACATATAACATTGACTTATACAATCAATTATTCTCAATCTAAAAGCATTGCCTCTTTGGTGTGCATTTCATACAGGATGCTTTCATAAAAAGTCTTTAGCATGTGACGCTTCCTCCTGTCAATATCATACATTATGGGCCCCTAAACGGCGTCCCATACAAACAGGGTGAATTTAAAGACAATATCTTACATTATCTCTCCCTTAACGGCGTCCCATATGTGCATGACAACTTTAATAGTCAGACTGTCACAATATTAAAGCAAATATTCAAATATACGTTGTTGTAAAATTCAATAACAAGCATCACATCCTTGTAGGTTAATGTATATAATTTAATTTCTCATAGGGTAATGTACAAGTTATTTGATTTTTTAGTCACGGTTACATTTCGAGAAGCTACGACTAGATTTATTAAAATGCAGGATCTACGTACATAGATTATTAGTTTTATTTATATTGGAATATAACTTATTGAACAATATTGCAAAAAATTGTCAGTGTAAAGTAATCATTATGGTTTTTTTTCGTGATTATTATTAGAAATAAAATATATAATGATCATTGTATTGCACTGACAATTTTGTCTCCACTATGAAATTCAAAACAAAAAAAAGAATCTAAACTGAGCAATTGACTAAATTATTTCTCATTGGAAATAAATTACTTAAATATATTGGGACATGAATATAAAATAAAAAATTGGAAGAAGTATTTTTGAAATACTTGAGCATCTGCTTATTATGTAATACCAATATTGAAAAAAGTTACTTACTTACTAGCCAACGCCCTTGGCAGGCTACCCATTTGGAGGCGCGTTGACCAGTAGATGCGGGAAATCTCCCGGTATTTGTCTTCTGCTTCGTTCACAGAGTTGGCTGAAAGGGCCGGTCACTGAGGTAGAAGGGCTGCGTCTATCTTGAAGTGTTGGCGCAGCGTACAGGCCACATCTTCGCTTAACCTTATGTGATGCAGATGGGCTGCCAGGTAGTCGTGGCCAGTGGTGGTTCTCACCGCAGCTACTGCTACGTATCTAGGCAGCTACTGCTACAACTCTAGGCAGCTAATGCTACATCTCTAGGCAGCTACTGCTACAACTCTAGGCAAATTTCGGGGTATGGGAGAGTCTATCAGCTTAGCCCAATTCTTTCCTTTGCTGGCTTGCCTGTTGCGTGATCTGGTACAGTTGTTTCCCGTTTGGTTGATTGCGGTTTTTGCAGAGTGTAGGACTCAGTGCATGGTGGTTGTTGGAGAGCAGTACCGTTTTTAGTGAGATCATCGGCTTTGACGTTCCCTTCCAAGCCAACATGGCTTGGGATCCACTGTAGGTGTAAGGTCCAGCCACCTTCTATCAAGTTGGAGATTTTCAATTGGCATACAGTTTTTTCTTGCAATCAGTGTACCTGCTGTTTGAGAGTGCAATTATTGCAGCTTGACAGTCTATTAGAAATACATCTTTTTGGTTCTGTTCCAAGTCTTCTAACCTTTTTGGTGCCTCGTGTATTGCAGTGATCTCCCCATCATAATTTGTGAGAGGTGCCCCCACTGCTATGGAGCCTTAGAAAGTCTTGAAAATATACCCAGCTCCGGTATTCCCTGTTCCCGGCATGGATGAACCGTCACGGTATATGCGGAGCCACTCTGATTCTGGATATTTGACGTCTATAGCGCAGCTATTCTCAGTTCGACATCCGGTGACATATGTTTTGGAAGAAGGTGGTTTCCAGGCGTATATCTGAGGTTGGCGAGAAGCGGGCTGTTTCTCTCACAGGTAGAACATTTCAGCATCTCCAAGCAAGATGTTGAATTTTTCTCTAAAAGAATAGGCCACAGTCAATGGTGTGATTTGGGTTTTTAGAAGGGGCACTGCTTACTTATAGTTTTCCCATTTGTGGAGCTGTATTTCTTTTTGTGTCTTTCCCAAAAAATTAAAGCCGATTTCTCTCTACGGTATTGCATTGGTTCAACGTTCGCCTGAACCTCCATTGTTACGATTGGTGTCAACTTCGGAGCTCCTGTGATTGTTACCCTTAGCGCAATGTTTTGGGCGATGTTTAGCTTAGCGGAAGTACAAGCGCTCGCTGTTTTGGTGGCTTCAATACCATACTCGAAGATGGGCCTTACGTATGTCTTTTATGTGGTTAGTTAGGACATCCTGCGTACCTCCCCAGGTGGTAGCTGTCAGACGTTTAAGCAGACGGCCGATTTGTCAATATGTGATTTCTTATTTCCTGCTTTTATTTCCTGTTAGTTGTTATATCCTGCTTCTCCAGATCTACTCCCTTATATTGGCACTTAATGTCAGTTGGCGTTGTTGATAGGCTAAGAAACTGGTATACTGTCTTGGCTATGTTTACTGTTTAGCTATTTTTTCAAGCCCATGTGCCTAGGTTTTTTAGGACCTGGTTTAAAATAGATTCTAGAGATTTTATCTTGCTACTTGAAGCCCATATTATCAGTATAGTAGTGCTTTCACCCCTGATGTTGCTCTGATGATATCTAGGAAGTCATTGATCCTTAAGTTGAATAATTGACAGCTGATTACTGATCCTTGTGGCAGGCGTTGCCTTTGCAATCGGAACTTGGAGCGATAGTTATTAAACTTCACCCTTTGGTGCCGTTCACCCAGGAATGACTTGAACCAGTGGAAGAGCATTCACGCTATGCCTTCTTTGTCTCATCTTATGCAGCAGCATCTCTCGCCGCACAGTGTCATAGGCTGCTTTTAGGTACACTAGTACTGCGACTGTGGACATTTTTCTGTGGAATGCGTCTTTAACATTTTGGGTTAAATCTAACACATGGTCCATATTATTTTTTAGCTTGCGAATACCTGCTTGTCTATCATCAAGGCATTTTAGGTGGTTGATTACTAGCAGTGGTCTATTGAGGGCCATACTTACTGCTACTTTGTACAGGGAGCTCGTGAGAGTAATAGGTCGATAGCTGTCAATACTGTATGGGTCCTTTCCTTATTTGGTTGGGATAACCTCACCATTCCTCCATTAGCTGGAAACTCTAGCATTCCAGGTTATGTTTAAAGGTTTGAGGACCATTTCCTTAGCTCTGTCACCCAGATTCACAATAATTTCAGAGAACAGATGGCCTATACTGGCAGACTATCTTTCCTTGAATGAGGAGAGGGCCAGGTTCGGTTCAGCCATATCAAATACTTTCATACTTATGCGGTCCATAGTCTAGTCCAGGCACTGGAGAAGGGGAGCCCTTTGCAACTCGGCTTTCACCATCTTGTCTACCTTGATTTTACTAACGTTTGAGTAGGATTTACATAGTTCCTCAGCGAAGACTTCATGGGTGCAGGGTTCCTTGTTACAAGGTAATGATAGTTGTTGCTGCTTGATTCCGTCATTATTAAGGAGTGATATGAATCTGTGTGCTTTAGTTCCATCCTTCCTGAAATCCAACTTCTACAGAAAGGTCTTCAATGCGTATCTCTTGCTTGACTTGATTGTGCACGTGAGAATGGCCTGCCTTCTGCGAAGTTCGATGCTGACGTTACCCAGAAAACACTTGTGGTGCAAAGACCACGTACACGAGCAACATTATCTCCCAAATATTGTCCTTCAATATTTAAAACATCATCTTAAGGCAATATACAGAACATATAGTAAAATACAAGAGTTATCATTGGCAAAAAGCACACCTTTTTGAATGGCATTGGTCAGTGATTTAAAATTATTACTAATTTTAATGTTATAATATAATAGTAATCTTTAGACTACTATTTATGGGATTAACATATTGTATTAGGCAAAGTGCAGGACTGTTTTATTTGGCCCTTAAGCTATTCAAGGAAATTGTTGACCTTAGTCTGGCCAATACACTAGTTAATCATTTCGAAGTTTGAGTCGACCTGGTGGGTGAAAGATATACAGGACTTCTTTACAGCTATCGGGGTTAGAACTCGGGGCTTTGTATCGGCAGTAAAGGTCTAAAACAACTAGACAACTAAACCAGCTATATTATCAAAAAACAATGCTATTAAACCGTAGAGGTAGTATTTCGATTAAATCCCAGATGAATTTAACATTGAAAATTCATTGCAAAACATCTCGACATCTAATCAACAACCTCTACAAAAAGTAGAAAGAGCCTGCAAATATTTTCCTTATATTTGTAGCATTTAATTTGTTTTGATATGTATTTCGTAAAATAACCTACGTTTACATGAAAGTTCATGAACTACTGAAGAGAGGTTTTTAAAATATTTGCAATATTAGATATAAAGTGAGTCTTTTTTATTCAATACCTTCTATTATCTCACTCTCTCCTGATATATATCTTGTACAAATATTCAATCGTTATTAATTTTTTTTTATATATCCAACCAAATTCAAATACATTTCTGTTAACCTGTAATGGATGACAATTGATCTTAATACAAGTTTTTTCAAATATTTATTCAATAATTGAATTATAAAAATTCGGGGTCTAGGTCGGATTCGAACTGAGCATCTTCATGTTCGAAGTCTAGCGCTCTGTCACGGAGCCAAATTTTCCATAGCTAGATATGTATTTTTCAATGATATAATTGCACAATTGCAAGGAAATTTTGCAACTCATTATTGTTTTTCTTACATACGTATGTATATATTTAGATAATTTGTAATTATTTAAAAAAAACTAAAATAAAATTTCTCTTTGTTGTTTTCGTTAGGAATAGACTTTTTAAAAAAAATGACTTCTTTGGTAATTATAAGCTACTATCATTTGTTAATATGTATTTTAAAGTAATAGATTGCAATGTATTTTTCTTTAATGATTTTAATTTTGTATAACAATTTCTTTTTAGGAATCATTTTTTAGAAGTGGAAATGTTTGACAATAAATTTTGTAAATTATAATTTGCCAGTGATTTGATCGAAACCTCTTACTGTTTATTAATTGTTGTTATATTATTAAACTATAATTTCATTATACTAATAATGTTGTTATTATTACGTAACATTTATTCATTTATTACTTTTATATCCCATACAACTTTTACGTTTATTGGAGCTTTTAAACACTAAATGTCCTCGAATATTTGTTTAACTAAAAGTGAATTGATACATTCTAAGCTAGCTGTCAAGTATTGAAAACTATATATTAATAGAACAATTAATATAATATTTAATTTATTGTTTATGCAAAAGCAGAACACAAGGACAAAACGACAGTATTGACGAGTAATGTAGGTCGAACAATAGAAATGCTTTATCTTTTAATTTAAAACCTGTATCAGAGATTTAAACACACAAGTGTCATTCACAAAATTATGTACGCTTTGTTTCAACTCCTGATTGGAAATACTGAACTGAAATGAGTTAGGATTTGCAATAAAAACGAGCTAGTCTGAAATTGGATTTAAAATTTTAACACTGTTTGAAATGTTAAACAATGATTAAAAGAATAGTTTAAAACTGTTGAACTTAGTTACAAAAACAATTATATATATAACCAATAAAACACCTATATAATCTATATAACACCTATATAAACACCTATATTGGTTATATATATATATATATATATATATATATATATATATATATATATATATATATATACATTGTTTAATATTCCTGATGATGTTGGTACTGTTAGCCAACGAAAAGCTTTGAATTGTAAATTCTTGTATTTGTATTTTAACTTAGTTCTTTTAAAATACACAAGAATACATATTGCGATATATATATATATATATATATATATATATATATATATATATATATATACACACACAATTTTATATTTATATTTACTCCAGTTGGTAAAATAATTTTAATCAACCTCTTTGGTAAAAATGTGTACAAAAAAAAATTCGAAATAGAGAAGCAAAGGGCATTTTGTAGGTACTTATGGTTTCACTGATGTTACAAAATCGCTTACTATTAGAGTAGCAATGAATTCATTTAAAACGATTTATTACTTTTAGTATTATTATAATTCTTAGACTTTACCTTTGTTTGTTTCTTTATCATCAACCTAATTTTAATTTGTATGCATTTCTCAAATTAATAAAAATTAGAATAAATAAATTTTACGTCTATTTTCCAATATTATTTCTTCCGAAACAAACGTGTATTTTTTTTCTTTAAGAAAAACTATTTAATTTAGTCAACAATAGGAAATAACTATTGTATTTGATTGATCGTTAACAGATTTCTGTTTTCGTGGTTCCATAAATGTCAATATTATAAACTGACACACAAATATAGATAGTTTAACACAATGTCTGCGCATTCTGTCTACGTGTTCATCTGTTGTTACTTGATTATCCTACCTTAGATGGTTTCTCAGTTCAAGATAAACAAATTCTTTCCTATAGGGAAAGATGAAATCTTCCTTCATTCCTGTATCAGTTTTAAATTTTTAAACTTTTACGATTCGCCACAGTACGCTATATTGTGTGCAGGCTTTTCAAATGTACGAGACACTTGCAGCATTAATTATTATTTATTTCAATTCCTAATCACACATTTACAATATATTGTCTCATAACATGACGAATTAAATTTAACTAAGTATAGAATTACAACTTGCAATGATGCTAAACTACTTTAAAACTATTGAACTATTTATTTTAAACATTTTCTTTACTGTTGTAGAGTAAGGGGTTTTGTAATTTCCAATGCCAAATTTATATGGTGGTAACAGAGTGACTATATGTTGCAAGGTAATAAACACAATCTGTAAACGTTTATAGAATAAGTTTCTTCTATATATATGATTGTCTGTATTATGATATACGCATTATTAGGCATTATTTGAAGGAGTTTTTTTGTTACTTTGCAGCAGATAAGGCTGTATGATTATCATCTCATAGTGGATAAAGGATAGAAAAACTACGTGAATAAAAGTTGTATTGTAGTTGAGAAATAAAGCCCCCGTAGGTGTAGGAATTCCTAAGGTTGAAGCTTGAATCTGCTAGTTATTAGAGTTATAAAGAAGTGTTTTTACTTCGCACCTTATTGGACAAGGACGGGTAGACACAATTATGCAGTACTAGAAAAAGGGTGTAATGATCCCTTTGTAGTGAGATCGTGCAGACAGGGCTAATCCCTTACCTGCAGTGTTATTTTAGTATTTAATATATAAAATAAATTTCGTCAACAGAAACGAATGCTGCATGTACAACGAAATATTTGCATTGTATTATTATTAGTTTTAAATACGAACGCCATTAATATAGTCCAAGTTATTTTTTCTAAAGGATATTGAGTAAACATTGTTACGTTTTCAATGCCCAATAAGTAGCGTACAGAATTTTCGATATCATTAGAAATCTCAGAAACCATTTTTAATAATTTTTACATCATCATTCGTACATACAAAAGTAGTTTTAACTATATACTAACCCCAGATGGTATGTAATTAAGTTGTAGAATCGAAGTAATACTTATATGAATTACTTCCATATCTACTAAGTCATCCGAATCCAAGTCCAATACAAGAAGAATACGACTACAAATATCATACAGTAAAACTATTGTATATTAAGTCTGTTATAAACTTAAATGTATGTGTGCGTGTTTGTGTGTGTATGTACGTGTGTGTGTGTGTGTGTGTGTGTGTGTGTGTGTGTGTGTGTGTGTGTGTGTGTGTGTGTGTGTGTGTGTGTGTGTGTGTATGTGTGTGTGTATGTACGTGTGTGTGTGTGTGTGTGTGTGTTTATGTGTTTGTGTGTGTGTGTGTGTGTGTGTGTGTGTGTGTGTGTACGTGTGTGTGTGTGTGTGTGTGTTTATATGAATGTGAGTGTATATGTGTGTACGTATTTTTCAAGAATTGTGGTTCCGCTACTATGCTCTGCAATGCATCTGGACACAAATAGAAAGTTGATAGTATCTGTTTGTCATTTGGTGATAAAATAATTTGTTTAGTTGCTTAAATTACAGTGACTCATTGCTTAACGAATCATCTTCTTTAATATTTATTACAACCTCTCACCAACATTAGTGTGATTATAAGTTTCAAAAAATGGAAACATATTTCCTAAGTTATACAGATCTATAAAGACGTTTCATGTATTACTTTGTATTAATATTTCTATATAAAGATGATTAATAAAGATAGAGCATGAAATGTTTTGATATATTTTTAAAGCATTTTATATGTTTGAAAGATTTATTTATTCAAATTAAATTAGCTGTATTCAATTTCGATTAAAACCATTACACATTCTATAGTCAACCTTTAGACGTTCGCGTTGTTAATGTGGGCTTTCAATTACACGATAAAAGCTACCATTAATTACGTGCGAGTATGACTACTGCAGCACTGACATCAAGCCTTTTATTGTATACATGAACTTGTAGTTAATGAACAAAGTCTAGTTTCAATTGACTTTATTTGCAGTCGATTTTCAATATTTCATACTATGTTCCATATAGATTTATCGTTATATTTTCATAAATATCAGTTTAACAAATTGTTATTAGTTTAATCAAGTTTTATATACAGTGTAGTCTTACATCGTTCAAAGCAATACAACAATATGATTACTTTATTTAAGGAAACTGTTTTCCTTAATTTTCATCGTGATTTTGTGGAACGATTCTAATTTAAACTAATAAGGTGCATTATTTCTTAGTTTTATGTTGCACGAAGCTTAAAAGAAGTAACAGAGGTGAAATTCAATAACCGACGTTAGTTATCCCGTAACGATGCGAGCTTCCTTGTGCTGGATGATGCGACAATGGTTTAATGATATATTAAAACTAACCTCATATCTGTATTAGTTATTTCTATATGATTCTGAAAAAACAAACTTGATCATTTGGGAAGTTATAAAGACTTTAATTGTAGTGATAAAGGAAAACAAATCAATCCCGGTCTACTTTTCGTATGTATAGGCCTATATTCAAAAAAGATCTTTTACTAATTAAGAGGAAATGCTATGTAAGACTTTCAAATTAACTAATAATAAAATCACAACTCTATTCCACAACAATGTAACAAAGTGCCTTTGAAAGGGGTATGGAAGTTTTAAATTACTACCACAGTTTAATGTCAAGACAAACACACACACACACACACACACACACACACACACACATCTATCTATCTATCTATCTATCTATATATATATATATATATATATATATATATATATATATATATATATATATATATGTATGTATGTATGTATGTATGTATGTATGTATGTATGTATCACTTAGACTTGAATGTACTTAAATAATGATGATATTATTGTTCGTATAAATGGCAGAAAACTTTTAATTTCGTATCCTCATTTTCGAGCATCATCTGAAACTCTTAGATGATGCTCGAAAATGAGGACCGGTAATTGAATTTCCCGAATGTCGACTCAAATATGTACTAAGTTAGACTGTTATTTAAATATATAGAAGTGTAATTGATAAACAAGAAAACAGTTTTGTAATTTCTAATATATATATATATATATATATATATATATATATATATATATATATATATATTTATTTATTTATTTATTTACTTATATATGATGATGAATAGTTATTACCCGAAGTACATACGTTCATTATGGAGTGCATTATTTTTACTATTCGCTATAATCTCATCTAGAATAGATGACTCAATGTTGAATTACGACGGTTGAAGTACGAATGGAGAGCGCAGTCAGTCAGTGAAGGATGAGGTTTGGTGGCCCCCGGCCTTTTGCAGCGTCATAGGGATCAGGGCTTTTGGTTAGGCCTACATTTGAGGAGAGATATCTGCATGGCAGAACGTTGTATTGGGTTTGACGGAATACGGTTTATATGCTGAGGAATAACGTTTATTTAGTAAATTTGAGACTGGGTGACTGACATTAATTTATTTTTTATTTTTTTGTGCGCATGCTATAAACATGTGTGTAATACGGATGTTGTGACATAATAGTGTGTCCCACATTTAGTGTGATAATGTGTAATAATTGCTTAGGTAGAATGGAGAGAAAGGAAATATAGGCGGGGCGTAAAAATAGTGTTATAAGGGATCCAGTTGGACTTTGGGACGGGGACGAAAAATGGGAAGGGATCTAGATATATGCTGAAGTTAAGGATGTGAGGGTGTTTGGAACTGTCTGTTGTGCCGAAACGTTTTGCAGAAAGGGAACGTGTGAAGCAGGACAGGGTAGGATCATGAAATGATTGACGTATATTAAAGCTGGTGAGAAAGATTGGGCAGCTAGAGCGAACCTCAGCGATCGTGCCTAAAAGGCTTCTAGACGTTTCTTGAACGTTTTGGTGCAGAGTAGCCACCAGAGTAGGTGATGGTAGGATGGATAAGCATGAGGTAGATAAAATACTTAAAGGTAGAGGACTGTGGCGGGACAGGAGGAGGAATATATTAAAGCGGATAGCTTTCCCTTCGAAAAGGATGGAGTTGACGTGAGAAAAGGGGCTTGTCAGGATGATGCCAATATATTCGACTTAGGTCCTCCATTCAATATAACCCATCGAGAGTGATAGGTCGGGTCTGTGGCCGATATTTTCTAGTGAAGCATATCGCTTCTGACTTGCCAGCGTTGACCACTGTTCTCCATTTACGGAGTAATAGCAATAGGGTATCTAGATACATTTGGATGGTCCTGTAGGCTTTAGAAACGCTCCTTGAACTGCAAAAGAACATTGCCTCATCCCCGGTAAAGGAGAGGACCCAGTACAGATCCCTGCGACACACCGGCAGATATTGGCCTGGAGAGAGACATGTTGCATTCAACAGAAGCCGTGAAGTTTCTGTCAGAAAAATAGGACCTTAGGTGGAAGACTATGGGAGGAGGAAAGGGACTGGTGGGTAATTTGTATAGAAGTCCGAGATGATAGACACGGTGGAAATTTCTTACTGACATCAAGGAAGTCTCCAGTGGTAGAGGTTCTCTTATTGAAGGCATCCCACTCTTATTTGTGAGTCGCATCAACTACTGGGTAGTGGAGTGCTCTCTCTGGAAGTCAACTTACTCCTGTCGAAAGACGCCATCCAGAATGGAAAAAATGTAGTGATGGACGAGTCTTTCAAAAAGCTTTGATATGCTCGGGAGAAGGGAGATCGGTCATTTCCTGTCAGGATTGTTGGTGAGGTTTGCTCGGTTTCTGGAATGGGGATGACCTTCGCGGTTTTTCTACAGGAGGGGAAGTGATGAAACCGGATGAAAGAGTTCAAAGTATGGTTAAGATATGAAATGAAGAGGACTGGGAAGTGTTTTAGGGTGATGGAGTTCATGGAATCAAGGCCGGTTGCCTTTTTGGGTTTCAGCTTCTGGATGGTGACACTGATGTCCTGCCTAGTGAACCGAGTGTTCACAGCCTCCAGCACTTAATCGAACTATCTTCTGAGGAATTCTCATATATAGCAGAGTGAGAGCAATCGTTGGTTCCAGGATGAGGGGAGAACTGCAGCTCCAGGGAGTCAGCAAAGACCTAGGCCTTGTCAGACGGAGAGTATACCAGGCCACTCCCATCACGGAGTGAGTGGCTTGACCTCTTTTCCCGGAGTAACTGACGAGTTACCTTCCACACTGTTGCTTTCGCGATGTTCAAGGAGTCCAAGTAGGCCTGCTATAAAACGGTTGAATGACATTGACCCACCACTTTGACCAGTCGGATCTGCACGTTAAATTGTCTCGACCTTTTGACTGTCTGACATCGTGTGAGCTGCCTGGAGTGTCTTAGCGGTTTTTTGTTTTTGAAATTTCCACCAGTATGTGATCTTGAAGGGATGACCTCCGGGAAGGAGAAAGGACGGGGTATAGCGCAGGAAACTCTGCTATTTTATATAGAAGAAAGAACGCCGCGCCCATTGACGTCATACCACATTCACCTGAGCCAAACAATTTCTGACATTCCTTTCCTTTTTTTCACTATTCTGCCGATAAAATATATGGATGACACATTTCCATACTGAGGAAAAACTCAAAGTATCATCGCTTTTTTAACTCCCTTGCATCTCTATTTCGACACCCTTTCGCATAATTCTAGCAATGTTCCACTTGAGCACTAGCAACCCCATACATCTGGAAGTTCATGAGGCGACTGTTCTTCACTGAATGTTGATTTTCCTCACTTTCTCAGTTATGTCTATTTGCTTTTCGTCAGTTTTACTGTCGAAATCACTCAACTGCTCTACAGCAAGGTCTCGATGAACTCGGAAAAATCTTTCAAGAACTCATCGATACATGACTATAGGCTACTTACGATGATAGTAATCTACGTAAAACTTTCGTTTATAATTGGATGTATGCATTTTTATGAAGGCCAATGCAAAGATGATAAGGAGGGTACAAAGCAAGACGACTTTCAACCTTTTTTTGTTGATGCAAACTTTTCCCATTTTCTCTCTTTTGTTCTTTACCGAATGCCGTAATCGTCTGCGAATAATTCTTGATGAACGTAATTTATGTAACCATCCGTGAACTGCATCCAAACTGAAGTTGTTGGGTGGACAAACCGATGACAGCATATTGCCAGGTGGAATTATTGCCAAGGACGTATTATTACGTCCTTGGATATTTCTTGGTAGATGAATAAGCTCTTAAGAGATAATTTAAAGTGCTAACAAAATTAATAGTCATTCTTGCTCAAGCAGTTGGTTTTTGTGTAATTTTTATTGAGAACTTGGGAACGGTTTTTTGTTACTTGTTCTAATTCCATAATAATGATTTCATTTCGACCATTTATTAAAATGTCATTTTTAAGGAAATAAATTGAATTACATACTAACTACCTTACGGTATTCTAGAGGTAATATATGCAAATCTACGCTACCATGTTTTCTTTACGCAAATATTCTTTTATGTTCGTAAAAATGTGAACAAAAATGTTTACATTAAAACTCTAAAGGTTAAAGGAGGCTCTGTAAATTGTCAGAAAATGAAACTTAAATTGGATAAACCCTATTAACACGAATTTACTTTGTTCGCTTTAAAAAGATTTTTTTTCATTTTAAAACACCCAAAACATTATCTTGATTAAACTTCTGCTTTTTATTTAATCCCCTTTTAATTGCCTTATCCCAAATTGAATTACATAAAATGAAACTTTACAATTAGATCTGAATTAATTGGTAATATGTTTTCATGAAACATTTACTTTTGTCATAGGCTTGATAAATAAAATTATAATTTAGTTATAACTAAGTAATCCTTATAGAAAATTATATAAAATAAAGTGCATTACACTTTTTATTCCATTTCACATTTAAAGGTAGCTTTTTATATTTTCTTATTACTTAAACCTCGTTATTTGTTTCTCAGTTAAATGATGACCGGTGGAACAAAATATTCGTAAAACATTTTTATTGTGAATTATTGATTTAAAACTAATGTTAGTTTTATTTATTGTGGGTTAATAAATTATCAATGTTTTATAGTTTACAAACAGATCACAGACCAATTAATGATTTTACTAATAGTCTACGTTTCGAATTCTTGTACGAAAATCCTCTTCAAGGGCTAAAGGTTTAATAATCTAATATTAAACACTAGCTTAAAGTTTATAAAATCCAAAACAACACTTTCAAAACAATAGAAATAAAATCAAACCTTTCACAACTCCTAATAAATATTCACACTTACAAAAACAAATTTCTCGTAAAAAAAACTTATGTTAAACCTTATGTTAATTAGATGTAACTTGAGTTTACCATGTTGTTATATTTCTATTTATGTAAACATTTGAATAACTTAAGTTCCTTGATCTCTCGTTCTCTTCATGTCCGTGTGTGTGTGTGTGTGTTTGTGTGTGTGTGTGTGTGTGTGTGTGTGTGTGTGTGTGTGTGTGTGTGTGTGTGTGTGTGTGTGTGAGTGTATGTGTGAGTGTGTGTGTGTGTGTGTGTGTGTGTTTGTGTGTGTGTGTGTGAGAGAGTGTGTCTGTGTGTGTGTGTGTGTGTGTGTGTGCGCGCGCACGTTTGTGTGTGTTTGGGACTCTCCCTCATGCTGTATCGCCCTCTTCTCTCTTCCCCAGTTGTTATATCTCACTCTGTGTTTATCATTTCTCTGGACCCTCTATCTCGTCCTCCGTCAAGCTTTCTCTCTGGATGTCTGTTTATATATCTGTCTGTCTGTATATCTCTCTGTCTATCTGCCTGTCTGTCTGTATCTCTCTCTCTAACTGCTTTTTTCTGTCTCTCTCTTTCTATATGTCTGTCTCTCTCTCTCTGTCTCTCTTTTGCCCTCTTTTTCTCTCAGAGTATTTTACTCTAATTTTTCAACCTATGTAAAAGACAGAGTTGTATCAATATTCTCGGTCCTTTTCACATATTTAAACCTTAGTTATATATATATATATATATATATATATATATATATATATATATATATATATTTGTAGTTATGCAACACTGTTTTCATGTATACACTTATCACTTTCACTTATGTACTTAAACAAGAATCTTACTTAGTATTTATGCGAGTTAATAATATCAATATTAAAAAAATATCACAAATAATAGCTAAAACCTAAAACACGAACTTAAATTGGAAAATAAATACACCATAAAAAACTCAATTGAATTAACGGATTCTAAAAACAATAAACATAACAAAAAACACCAATTTATATCATTTGATATCACAAACATGTACTCTAATATACCAATTAACGAAACCATCCAAATAATAAAAAAAAAATTAACTGACCTTAAAACCTACCCCAAATACACAAACCAAATCACAAAATGCCTAAAGACCATACTAAAACAAAACTATTTCATATTCAATAATAAGATATATAAACAAATAGATGGCTTAGCAATTTGATCACCACTTTCAAGTATAATATCAGAAATGTACCTCCAAAAACTTGACGAATTATTCACACAAACCATAAAAACACACGACCCCAACGGACATTGGATACGATATGTTGACGATGGATTATACATCTCACAAAATAAAGCAATAAAATATAACATCATCCTAAATGAAATTAACAACTTACACCCTAACATACAATTCACCACGGAGGAAGAAATAAACAATAAAATAAACCATCTAGACCTAACATTAACCAGAAATACAAATAACATTGAATATTCTATTTATAGGAAACCCACACAAACCATTAATACAATACCAAACCACTCCAACCATACCCCACAACATAAAATGGCCGCTTACAACTCACTCTTATACAGGATGCTAAAATTGCCTCTAAATAATGAAGAAAAAACCAAAGAAAACAAATAATATATCAAATAGCCCAAAAAATGGATACAATAAAAAAACTATAGATAACTTAGAATTTAAAATATTAAATAAATTAAAACAACCTAAAATCGAACCACAAACAACAAAATGGGCTACATTCACATACACAGGATACAGTATATAAGGCATAACCAAAACACTAAAAAAAAATATATCAATATAGCCTACAAAAACACAGGAAACATAATCAACAAAATAAACCAACCAGAAAAAATATGTCCAACATTTAATAACGGAATATACAAAATCGAATGCCCAGACTGTAATAAAATATACATAGGCCAAACAAAAAAGAAATTTAAAGACAGATATCATGAACACCTCAATGCATACATCAAACCTGAAATTTATAACTCAAACTTAGCCACACACTCCATCAAAAACAAACGCACATTCCCCACATTACAAAACGTACACTTAATACAAAAGGTTCAAAAAGGCCTCAAAATGACAATCTGGGAACAACTAGAAATTTATAAAAATAAAAGTAATATCATCAACGAACAAATACAAATAAAATCAAAAGACGATAAATTATTCAATCTAATAGACAATATTAGCCCCAAAACAAACTTTAAAAACTCGCACAGTGCAGTGAATCTAAAAATAGAACATAACGGTACACCAAGGTCAACGGGAAATCCACTCAGCTCGCAGTCTACAACAACCCTATTCAGTATGCCCGAAGATAATGGCAAGGCCAGTCATTGAAAGTTAACTCGCCAAGTAAGATTTTTGTTTAAGTACATAAGTGAATATATATAAGTTACGTTTTATATTAAGCAAGAAAGGTTTTTAAAAATGATTTTTATTTTTACAAACCTTTGAATTTAATAAACAATTAATTTAGAAAACTGTTACATAAATTTTTACTTAATAAAACAATACAATTGATATGCACTCAATCGGAGTGGAAAACGTCTGTGCGATACAGAGGCGACTTACACACTGCCGGGGCTCTGTTCTCACACCTATATAATACTAAAGCTGCGTAATCAGGAATTTTCCTAGCACGCATTTAATTATGAAATGTTCACATAAAATGTTTATATAACTCCTCCATCCCTAAAGAAAACTTCGGGGGTTGGCGAAGTTTCGGCATCGGTTGAGGTCCTCTTCATCTTCTTGATGAGGGCGAAGTATATAAGCTGCTGAATAGGCCTCCGTAAAGGGCAATTTTCGGCATGGGTTGAAGTCCTCTTCACTGGAGAAAGTCATCAGGCAAAGGTTGATTTCCAAGATCCAGTTAAATGGGTTGTCTGCGATTTCCAACGCGGTATCCTCGTAGTTTGTAGGCGTTATTGTTTTTGATGATGGGCATTTTACAGTCTAAATTTTCTGTTCATTATAATTCAACTGAGCAAAAGTATTTGGAATTGATTAATACAATTTATAATGAGTCTTTTCTATCATCGGATAGATACAAAATGTTTATAACATATACAATTTTTATCAGAATCTAATTTTTCTTCTACAAAATTTACATTGATTACAATAAAAGTTTTATATGATTTTTCATAATTTTACCATCATTTACATTCAAATTGCCTGTTATAGCTTTGATAAAGGATTCTAGTCAGTTTTTAAGAATTCTTTTTGTTTTGTTATCTCTTTAAGAGTATAGTTTCTAGTTTTCTTCAATTACAATTCCTTTTTGTGATTAACATATTTCAAATAATTAACAATATTTATTACCATAATTAGTTACATATCATTTAATTAATTACAAAAGTTTGTAACACATACAATTAATAAAAACAATGTTGTTTAAAAGTTTAATAAAGTTTCTTGCATAGAACTAGTGGACAAAGGTATGGTAGGGATTTTAATTTGATTGTGTCGAATATGAACAAGAAGGATTTTGGTCATTAATTACATTTTTTATCTTCCTAGGCCTTTTAATTTTCGACAAATGTATTTTGTCTTTTGTATTATGATGTCTAGGCTTTATTTTTCCAGTTTTTCTTTCTTTATCTATCGAAGCTATTTCTTCCTTGCTATATCTGTTTTTAGTTTTGCTTTGCTTCTGAACTGATTTTATATAAACTTCAGATGGTATTTCTGGAAGTGGTTCTTTGTTTACATTCCTTTTTTCTAAAACTTTTTCTTTAATTCTTTGATTGCTATCCCTAATGTTTTCGTAAAGTATTTTTGTTTTTTCCTTATGGTTTAAAACGTAGTCATTTACAATTTGTTTTTCTAAATCTATATCTAATAAAGAGTTTGAATTTATGTGTCCAAATAAGACTTCGCACGGCGTTAATTTTGTGACTGAATGAATGCTATTGTTATAGGCAATTATAGCATATTTGACTTTCTTAATTATACTGTCTTTTTTAAATTCGATTTGATTATTTAACAGCCTTATGTGTTCTATTAAGGTGGAATGGAATCTTTCACATAATCCGTTTGATTGGGGGTTTTGTGTACTGATAAAATGAATTTTGATTTTATGCAGGTCTAATATCTCCTTCACAATTCTGTTATTAAACTCCGTTCCATTGTCTGAGATAATAACTGTTGGTAAGCAGAACTGCGCAAAGTAATCTAATAACTTGTCTGCAATCTCTGTAGCTTGAGAGCTTCCCAAGCGATAAGCTTGAGCATACTTTGTGAAACTGTCGACAATGCTGATAAACGCATTCTTTTCTAAAGAGATAGTGTCGATGTGAATTATCTGGAAAGGCCTTGCAGCTGTAGGCGTCAAGTTCATCTCTAATTGTAAGGGGATTCTGTCATATTTGGTTCTTTGACATATGTCACACTGATTTATGAAATTTTGGATTAGTGATTTTAAATTAGGCCAATAATATCTTCGCTTAATTTGTTCGTATGTTTCTTGTATCCCTCGGTGATTGGTTTTGCTGACATGATAATTACTTATCGTTTCTAAGGTATCTTCTTCCGAAGTTAGGTCTAAGAGTTTGTTATTACACTTAACCAAATTTAGTTCAGTTTGTTTGAAATTTTTGGCTACGCATGATGCAAATTTCTCGTAAAAATCGTCTTCAAAATATAGATTATATTTTATTTTGGGTACCAAATATGATTTTACAAAGTTAACTATGTCTTCTTTAAAGTTATTTTCTGATATTTCGACCATTAAACGAATTTTTGAAGTTCCGAATAGTTTTATAATTTTTACTTTCTTTGGTTCGTATTTTACTAATGACAAAAATATTTGATTTCTCCCAAAGTTTATAGGTTCGTCGGAAATTGGTATTTCAATTTGGGTGTTCCCTTCGAAGTTGGAATGCACGGTTTGACTGTCACTTTCTTGATCGTACTCTAAGTTGGCATTATCTGTTGCGTCGAGTTGTACGACCATAGACTCATTATCTTCATTCAATTCCGGGAAGTAACGACTCAGTAAGTTCGCTGGAGATAATTCAAGGTCTGGTTCTACAGTGTGTTGGGTGTTTGTTGACCTTTTATCAGTAACGTTCAATAGTATTCTAGATAAAGCATCGGCGTTTTGGTTTAATTTGCCTTTTTTGTATCTTATGTCATAATCATATTCTTCTAGTTTTAATCTCCATCTTAAAAGCTTGGAATTTGGTTCTTTAACTGAAAATAACCATTGTAAAGGTTTATGGTCTGTATAAATTTTAAATTTTCTTCCAAATAAATAAGGCCTGAAGTGTTTGGTAGACCATACGATTGCTAATAATTCCTTTTCAATCGCGGAGTAATTAGTTTCGCTGTCATTTAAAGTTCTGCTGGCATACGCTATAGGAAGGTCCTTTCCATTTTTGTCCTGGCTTAAAATTGCTCCTAGTGCAAAATTACTAGCGTCTGTTGTTAGAGTAAACTCCTTTTCAAAATCTGGGTATTGTAGAAGGGGCTCATTAGTCAGTATATTTTTACATGTTTCAAAACATTCAATGAAGTCTGGATTTTCTATATTTATTTTTGCATTTTTCTTTAAACAGTTAGTAAACGGTTTTGTTATCTTGGCGAAGTTTTTAATAAATTTTCGATAATAGCCTATTAGTCCTAAAAATCCATTAATTTGTTTGGTGGTTTTGGGTATTGGATAGTTTTTGATTGCCAAAATCTTTGCTGGGTTAGGTTTTACGCCTTCCGGTGTAACAACATGCCCTAGATACGCTACTTCTTTTCTTAAAAATTCTGTTTTATCCAGCTGTACTTTAAAGTTGGCTTTGCGTAATCTGTCGAATACTTCTTTAAGTCTTTGTATATGTTCTTGGAGGCTAGTGGAGTAAATTATAATGTCGTCTAAATAAACTAAACATGTTTCATTTTGGATGCCTCTCAGAATATTATTCATAATTCTTTGAAATGTAGGGGGGCTATTCTTTAGTCCAAAGGGCATTCTTAAAAATTCGTAGTGTCCCGTTTCTGTTGAAAACGCTGTTTTTTCTATGCTATTTTTATCCATTTCTACTTGGTGAAATCCTGAGGCTAAATCTAAAGTTGTAAAATACTGAGATCGTCCTAATTTATCTAATATGTCGGTAATGTTTGGCAAGGGAAATTTATCGTCAATTGTTTTCTTGTTTAATCCTCTAAAATCTATTACTAATCGAAATTTTCTTTTGCCAGAAGCGTCTTGTTTTTTGGGTACAATCCAGACAGGAGAGTTCCATGGAGATTTTGAAGGTCTAATAATTCCTTGTTCAAGCATGTCCTCAGTTTGTTTATTAATTTCGTTCTTGTAAATCTCTGGATATCTATAATTTCTGGAGTATACGGGAATTTCATCAGTAGTCCTAATAACATGTTTTATTTGGTTGGTAAAAGTTAAATCGTTTCCCTCAATATGGAATAAATCTGCATAATCTTTTATTAAACTTGTTATAGCGGCTTTTTCTTCCGAGTTCATATGTTCCATTCTAAATTTTGATAAATCTAAATTTTTCCTTCTCGAATTTTTTTGTTTATAGTCTAATAAATTGAAATTAGCGTTCGTTTGCATTGCATCAGGTCTAAGGATATTGTATTCTTCTAAAGATTTTAATTCTAATGGTTCATTTACTGTTAATTCTACATTTACTTCTGTGTTGTTTATTATAGGGCAGTAGGCTTCTCCCTTGTGTACTGAGACTATACACTGCGGAATTTCTAATCCATTTAAGTTTTTGTATGGTAAGAGTCCTTCTCCATCTTGAATATTTTGTATTCTAAATTTAATCGTTTGGCTAGCGCGGGCTTGTATAACATAACTTGTTCCCTTTTTTGCTTTCTGTTCCTGACATTCGCTTTTAATTTTATTATTATTATTATTTTGTTCTTCTGTGTTAAAATATTTAATCGGCATTTGCTTATTGCGAAATATTAATTTATCATTCACAAAATTTAAATTAATTTTTAATTCTTTTATGTTATCTAATCCAAGGAGTAAGTCAAAATCTTTATGGAAATCAAATAAATAGAATTTGGTTGTTTCTTTTCCTAAGAGTGGTAGCGTACAACTGTATTTTTCTTTTGATACTCCATGAGCTGTACTCACTTCAAATGGCTCTTGTTTTAGAGTGTTTTTGAAAAATTGGAAAGCTATTGATTTTTTAATAAATGATCTCGTACTTCCAGTGTCAATCAGCATCTTTAAATTGGTCTTGGGATCGTGGATGTACGGTAGTTCGTTTGTGTCGTCTTCTATATGCATTATGGAAAATGTCTTTTTAATGTGGTTAGTCCTAAAAAATGATTTTGGGTATGATTGTCCTCTTGAGTGAATCCGCATGCGTTTTCTCTTGCGGGGAATCATCAAAGTCTATGTAGCTGTCAGGGTCCTCTTGCGGTTCATAATCTGTTTGTTCGGTCAGATAAGAGTTAGTCATTTGTTCAGTCAATCGATTCATAGTTTGATCGTAATTTTCCTCCTCTATTGGTTTCCCTGTCATCTGATAAAGTCTATTTTGTCTAATTGTGTTCCCTGTTTGACGTGTGGAAATGCTCATTGGTTCTGGTTCAAATTTTTGATGAACTTTTAATGGTATGTAGTTGTTAGACTGTCTCGGTTGTTGATTTTGCTGCACGTATGAGTTAGGTTTAGTAAATTGGTTAGGATTATTTTGGTAGTTGGGCCTATAATTTTGGAAGGTTTGTTTGTTAGGAAGGGGTTTGCGAATAGGCGGGTATTGTGGGGCCCTAGGTGGAATGTTCTGTTTAACATTTTGAAATAATTTGTTATTTTTAAATTGAAAATCGTTAGTAAGCATATTAAGTGCTTCGCTAAGAGAATCTGGATTTTTGGTTCGCATTAGCGATCCTACAGGTTCATGTAAACCTCTAAGGAGAACTCTTAAAGCTAGTTTCTGAACATATTCTATTAAAACATCTTTGGACAATTGTCTTTGTGGCTCTTTATTAACAAAAAATGAAATTTGTAAATTTAATAGTTTTTGAATAAAATTTAAAAGGTGATTCGTTATGCTCTTGTTTTAACTCAGCCATTTCTAAATTTAGGGTAAAACAATCTCTTTTGTCTGAATAGCTGGTTAATAATACTTTTTTAACCTTATACCAATTATATGAATTTGAGTTTACAACCATTTCCAATGCTTGGCCTTTTAGTTTAGCTAGTATAGAAGAAAATAAATATTCATTTTGAAAATCCTCTGGATTTTCGCTTACATAAAACTTATTTACTACTTTGTCACATATAGAAATACATCTGTGGAGCATAGTGGGCTCTCCACTATACTCAGGAATCATGTCTAGATATTCCTTCTTTAATGTTGGCGTTGCCATTTTAAAATATTATTTTCTTTAAAATAATAAAATTAAAAATCAATTATATAAAATTAAAAAGTATTTACTCTACTTTTTCTTAATTCTATATCTTAAGATCTACTTACAAGTTGATCCAAAATACTTTGCTCATTTGAACAATTTTCACTTTTCACTTTTCACCTACACGATATTCGCTCGTGTTCTTAATAGATATGCGCTCTATTAAGTGGTTGTAGATATTCACTCTACTTAAGGTTTCCTCAATTAACGGTTAAAACCGACGGACGTTATATTCGTTAACTTCCTTGAGGTGTCCTACCGTTTTCTTGATGTCGTTACAGATATGCACTCTGTAACGAATCGCGTTTTTGCAGTATCTCAGTTAATCGATTGAAATCGAAAAAAAATTATGTTCATTAATTTTCCCGAGATGTCCTACCGACTGCGCCAGTTACGTTTTATATTAAGCAAGAAAGGTTTTTAAAAATGATTTTTATTTTTACAAACCTTTGAATTTAATAAACAATTAATTTAGAAAACTGTTACATAAATTTTTACTTAATAAAACAATACAATTGATATGCACTCAATCGGAGTGGAAAACGTCTGTGCGATACAGAGGCGACTTACACACTGCCGGGGCTCTGTTCTCACACCTATATAATACTAAAGCTGCGTAAGCAGGAATTTTCCTAGCACGCATTTAATTATGAAATGTTCACATAAAATGTTTATATAACTTATATATATATGGTGGATATATGTTCGATTAACTGATTCCTAATATGTTTCTCTATAAATTAAAGTATTTAATAAGCTTAAGAAAAAGGATTCTTGAAATAAGCCAGTTGTGTTTCAGTATATATATATATACGACTAGATAAATATTTAAATATTTTACGAACTGCTGCAGAAAAGCCCTTGTAATATTTTATTAAATGTAAAAATATGTACATTTAATAAAGGATATTTAATTTGGGATACTTTTCAGTGATGTTAAATTTTAGAAAATATTGTTACTATATTATTCTGTCAGTGAGGTAACGATTTTTTTCTTCTTCTTATTTTTGTATTTTAATTTATATAATTTTAAATTGTGTACATGCACTGATATACACAGTTGCAATTAGACCTTTTTTTGGAACAATAAATTTATATAACAGTTTTATAATGTTATTCATATATGTATAAACGCTATGAGTCTTATATTTTATAAATTTGAAAATTGTCTGTTGAAATGAACATTTGATTTTATTTATAAAATTTAGGGACATCTTAATTTCAACCATTTCGAGAGCATCATTTCTAATATTTCCCCAAAGGAACCATATTCGTTTCTTTGTGAACAATATTTATTTCTATAATATAAACGAGTGTATTTCAGGATAATTTTTTTCATTTCCTATTGAGATTGCCTACAAGGATGTTAAATAATGTAGGTGAAATACATATATTTTTAACACATTTATCTACTATATTTCATTTAGCTTGCATTTCACATGTATATTTATACTTGCTTGCAGGCTTTTCATAATATTTACTTGATATCCTAACTTTGTATCGCCTGTTCTCAACTTGTTATTGTAATTCAAAAACCCTAGCAACAACGAGAATTTTCAATTTTCAATTCTAAATTTAAATTTACTTTAATTTCTTTCTGTTGTGTCTGAATTTGAAGTAAATGTTATGTTTATTGAAAATGAATAAAAACGAAAGACTCATAGCCTACATTTCAAATTAATTCAACTATCCTCCTTGTTTTAAAGACCTAATATTGAACAAAGTGGGGAAAGCAAGATTACGTCAAAACGTCAAAAGATTAAACGAGGAGTTGTTAGAATATGGGGGCGCAGTTAATTAAAATTATTAATTTACTTTCGTAGAAGTTTTGAAAGCACTCAAATTTAAAGTGACCTATCACCTTAATTACATTTTCTTGAGCATTCATTTAGTTTTTCCTTATTACCTTTTATAATCTGAGTATAATCAAAATGTAAATATTAGCTAGAGTTAAGGACCTCATATAAAAAAAACCAAAATCAAAACAAATAAAAACAATTTGTTTCATCAAATATATTACGTATACTAATAACCAATCGGTATTAAAATAATAATGTTTACCAATTACTAACAAAAGAAAGTTTTTAGGCCGGCATTTACATATTCTGTGTCTTTTGTGAAAGAGTGACTGACATTATTATAAAAAATCTAAATTTATTAAAAAATATAAGGAAAGTATATTTTCTACTGCCTTCTCCCCTAGTAGGCGGCGTAGATACTACGGGCTTCCCCCCAACATAATAAAATTCGCCTTTAACTGTCCCAGGCCACGGTGTTACTCATATGTTTTATGCTCCTACAGTACTACTTCTTTGAATTTGGTTTGGAGGAAATTGATGAATCTTTTCTAAGTATAAACGGTCTACGTAATTTCAAACTAACCTACAATATTTTAACCTACAAAAAGTTGCACATTACTCTGAAAAGTATCGTTGCAGATTGCAAATTATGTAGGAAAAATAAGTAATATAAACAAAAAAAATGTTTAAAGTCAATTCCAACGTAGGTCAACAAAACTAATATTTTTAATGGTCATATTAAATAATTACACTACATAAATAAAGTAACATTACCTATTCGCTAAAACAACTGCTCTGCCACATAACCTATAACATAAAATCAGTGTTCTTATGATATCATATATTGTCACTTATTTCAAGCCAAATGGGACAAATATCTATGTTGCATATCTTGCCTCTTTTGTGGAGACGTTTTCTCGCATTTAACACTAAAACCAATTCATAATTAAATTCAATTATTGAATTAAAATGTGATAACAACAGCAATAGAATCAATTGTAATGAGAGCATAGACAAAAAGTATATTATTAACGAATGGAAATTTGAACAAGAATTATATATAAAGTTAGTGTGAACTAATAGAAGGAATTGTATAGATTTGTTACACTTATATAAATTAAAAATACACTTTATTAAAGAAATTTGAAAAAAAACGTAAGTAAAATAATTGCGAATTTAAATAGCTTATTTATTTTAATCAGTATAAAATGTGTTTGATGAAATATTTTTTTGCAGAGCAATAAATATATGAATGACATATTGCAATCCATAAATTGATTGCTCAACATATATACTGTAGAACAACTAATAATGTATTAGTATTGACTCTTAGTAGGGCTGCACTTAATTAATTAGATATTAATGATTATTAACTAAACCCAATATAAATTGTTACTTTATTGTTTTAAACGAAAGAATTATTTTTCCAAAAATAAAGTTAAAATATAATAACATTGTGCATTGTAATTTGCCATGCCTTATTTTTAATTAATTTTTTGCAATTTTTGTAGCAACCATTTTTGTAGAAAATATTTAGGTTTTTATGTTTGCAGTGACATTTTGTTTATATTGTATGTAAAACTGAAAATATTATTAACATAGCGCTAATGGTAATAGATTAATTTTAGTTGGAAGATACTAATTTTTAACGAAATAAACAACTATTTTCTTTCCCACAGCTGTCGATTTTAACGTTACGATTCATAACCATTGTGATTTCATTGGAAAAGAAGCTCTCATTCTCGTATTTAGCCGATGAAGTAAAATCCAGTTTTTAACTTATAATCTTTGTATGATTTTAGTTATTCACTAATTTCAATTTGTATGTAAATTGTTTTTGTTTAGAAAGCAAACCTGTTGTTTAAGATGTGAAAGTAAAAAATAGAATATATTTCTTAAAGACGTATCCTACATATCTGAATACCATCTAATTATTAAAGTTTCCTGCCAATATATATATATATATATATATATATATATATATATATATATATATATATATATATATATATAAAGAAATAAATAAGACAAAATACAAATACAAGAATAATTATAATTATATTAATATAAAATAAATAAAAATATTAATTTTATTTATGAAATGGAGAAAAATAATAAGATCAACTTTCTAGATAACAATTATAAGACATAATAATGAATTTGAATTTAAAATGTATCGTAAAGCTACACAAACTAACCAAATAATACCTAATAATTCTAACTATCCGTATAATCAAAAAAATGGCTGCCTTATACAATTACATTCTATTTATTATATAGATTACATAAAATACATATGAATATTGAAAATAAAATGAGAGGGAAAACATTATCTATCAAATTGCAATTGAGAATGGCTATAAAAAGAAAACTGATGATAAACTTAATTATAATATTTTAAAGAAACAAAATAATAATTTAATTTACAAAAATATTGATGAAAATGTCATATGGACTTCATTTACACTTTTTAGTAATGAAATAAAAAATATCACAAAATTGTTTAAAGGTAGCAATATCAAATCGCATATAATACTAATAATAAATTAATAAATATAATGAATAACAATAATAAAATTATTAATATGCATGAAAAAACGGTGTAGGCTATATAAATTGGAATGTGACTGTTGTAATAAGGTTTTATAGGGCAAATTTAGAAAAATCTTAATGATAGATATAAAGAGCATTTTATTACATATAAAAAGCCAGAAATTCATAAATAAATGTTTTTCTAGTAATTGTAATAATAATAATCACATATTTCCTAATATAGATAATATGGTACTTGTAAAAGAAATTAACAAAGGTCTGAGAATGAATATTTATGAGGCTTTAGAAATACATAAAATAATACAAATAATGAGTTGATAAATGATCAAATACAAGTAAAATCTAAATTTCATACTATATTCAGTGTTTGTAATGTTAGGGCAGCAAAATAAAAGTTTGACAACATTGTAATAGATTTTACAGAGCTGTTTATTTGATCTAGTTTGCACATATGTTGATTTTAATTCTTTAATATTCAATGTTGGTACTGTTTGCCAACGAAAAGCTTTGAATTGTAAATTCAATAATTATTCTTGTATTTGTATTTTGTCTTATTTCTTTATTAATACACAAGAATACATATTGCTATATATATATATATATATATATATATATATATATATATATATATATATATATAAATATATATATTTATATATACATATATATATATATATATATATATATATATATATATATATATATATACATATATATATATATATATATATATATATATATATATATACATATATATATATATATATATATATATATATATATATATATATATACCTGTATATATAAAGCGGAAAAATAGTGTTTGAGAAGAAATTGAGAATAATGATATTTTTACAACTCGCCTTAGTAGATTCTTTTTTTTAATATATATTTTCAGTATATATTGTGTAAATTAAATATTAGACAAAAAAAAATTAAAAAACAGATAAGAACAACTTAAAGCATACGATAACCGTACACTTACAATTTAATTCTAGCCACAGACGCCATTAAAAATAACAAAACCTTTACTAGATTTGAGAACATATTTCTAATACAAAAAGGTCTAAAAATGATAATATGGGAACTACTGTAAATTTGTAAATACAGAAAATAAATAAAATACATTATAAATTACTAGCCTAATAGACAATAGTAACCCCAAAAATGCCGGAACTAATCGACAGTCTTTTATAACCGAAAATAAAGCAGTACCTTTATGCCAAGAGACCAGGGAATTACCTCACAACTACTGGCTACAAGAAACAGTCGTTCTCTAAATTAGCTTAAAAATGAAAGCCCGTAATTATAAGTTTTCAAAAGTCTACTCGCAAATATACAAACTTACTTGTGTAAGTACATTAAGGTGAACTGATATTTATATACATACACATATTGATTCATTCCTGATAATATCTGAACTGTTTAACGAAGAATAGCTTTTTTCTCCGAAATTTTGTATTTGTATATTACCAAGTATTTCAATATAATATATGCATTTTATAATACATACATACATATATATATATATATATATATATATATATATATATAATACGTTTTCTTGTTTAATAATTTAAAACAACATAGGTTATTCAAACACAAGAATATTTATTATTTTATATCCAAAGCTTTTCGTTGGCAAAACAGTACCAACATCATCAGGAATTGAAAATTTCAATAATGTAATTACATTATTGTAATTTTCAATTCCTGATGATGTTGGTACTGTTTGCCAACGAAAAGCTTTGGATATAAAATTATAAATATTCTTGTATTTGAATAACCTATGTTGGTTTAATATATATATATATATATATATATATATATATATATATATATGTGTGTGTGTGTGTGTGTATGTATATATACATGTATAACATATATAAATGTAAGTGTATATTTGTAAATCTTCTGGTTATTCGTAAAGCATTGAATTAATAATAATTCTCTTCTAACCTTTGTAATATTTTTATTTAATTTATATATATAAAATACGTTTTCTTGTTTAATAATTTAAAACCACATAGGTTATTCAAATACAAGAATATTTATTAATTGATTAATTTTTAAAATATATATATTTATATATATATATATATATATATATATATATATATATATATATATATATATATATATTCTTATGTATTTATTTATATATTTACTAATTATTATTAGCTCAATGCCCTTCAGAATTACCAGAAAATTTAAAATTATGCATTTACATGTTGCAATAGTGCAATAAATAGCAATTTAGAAGGATACGTAATTTTCTAACCGCCAAGCAAGACAACATATAGCGATTGTTTGTACAAGAACTTACCCTTGCATCAAGTGTTTGTATACCGCAGCTCTGCGATAAGGGATGTTTGTAATATATTTCGTTTAGTGTCTGATGTTTGGTTTCAAAGCCACCACAAAATTTACTTAGTTTAATATAAATACGTGCACTCTGAGATTCACAGAAACTTGTTTATTTACTAATATTCAATACTTCGTGGAACCTACATTACCCGCTCCACAATTTAATCTATGATATCCTTATTCAATATCGTTATTGATTAATTTTACAATGAAATATAAAAGCGTTATATTTCAAATATACTCATAATAAAGTAAACTAAATGTAGTGTCTATAGTATTTGTATAAAAGCTTTTCTGTTCGTTTGTCATTTATGCACGTTTTAATTACTAATGGATTTAAACTTTGGAACATTATTTTTACGTAACGTTACATAATAAAACAGCTTCAGAAAACATGATAATAATAACATGATATAATAAAACGTGATAACAATTTTAAAATTTAAAAAAATTGTAAATTATAAAATAAATTCCCTGGCTGAGACAGATATCCATATTCAAAAACCTGAATTTGCTGGGTGCGCAGCAACCGTGAGCAGAAGTTAAAATACTCGCGTGGTCGCTTCAAGCATTTCTTTTCCTTTGCGAAGTGCGAAGCAAGACAGACGTATAAACTTCCAAACAGCAAAGGATGCTTTTATTTTAAAATGTAAAATACGTAAAAAATTTGTTTTTAATTTTTTTTTTTGGTTAGAAGAAATATTGCTACGTTAAGATACAACACCCGGCGAGATTACAAATCCCGAGCAACGCCAATACAACATGCAGAAACGCGAGATCTGATCCGAAACCATGTCTTCTACACCTTTTTTTACAACACAGCTAAGTCATAATTTTAAGACCTAAAATGATAAAACAGGAAAAATTTAACTCTTAAACTTTAACCGATCACGTTATAATAATGCTAGTTTTCTTTTTTTTTTAATATGGGAAGTGTAAATTCATTTGTGTAATGTAATAACAAAATTTTTATTGTCAAATAGACAAATTGAAATGTATTTTAAATAACGTAAAGTAATCTTAAATGGATGTCATGCGCCATGCCATAGATTTCTTTTAAAAATATAAAATTCTTATAAATTAAATATATAAAACAATGCAAAAACATAAAGTAGCGTAACATTTCAAATGTACTTTTGTTTTGTATTTCATATTTCTCTTTTTTGTGCAGTCAAATTTGATTTATTTAAATTACATTTTTTTTAAAATTATTTATTAAACGCACCATTCTTATGTTTAATTAAACTCTTGATTTGCTGGTAAAATAAATAATTGTGTAACAAAACTACTGCAATATTTAATATCATAATTCATTAAGCTTTATACCAATTATCAAATAACGTTACAACATAAAAAATACATAAATGTAAGACCCGACTGGAATGCATCCTAATTAATGTAAAGAAGTAAATGGTTATTGAATTAAAACAAATTTCGTCTTACCTTAAACTTCGATTTGTTTTCTTAAATATCAAATGTTACGATATAAATTAAATTAAAAGGTAAGCTGAATACAGAAACGTAATCCTCATTCAAGGGGTCTTTATAATATTTAGTGTCAGATAAATAAAAACGTAATCTGTTGTCTTCTTGTTAGAAAATCTAATACATTTATTTTTTAATTATTATAATATACTATTATAATATTAACATTATGTATATATTTTATTTTTTGTACAATTTAAATAGCTTAGTGAAATAAACAATTATTTTAGAATGGAAAACTACTATGGTTTATAGTTCTCAAATCAGATTTTCAAGGTTTATTTATATTTTCTTCTTATTTATTATCACGCTTCACCAACACAACTGAAGACACCCTTCTTGTTGGGAAAAGATTTCATTGGATGTACTTATAAACTTTTCATGTAGTTATTTTATCGGAATTGGCTACATGCTCACTTCCATTTAAATACATACCTATCTGTGTTACAGGCTACCATGATTGCTCCCTGCACTTGAAAAGGCAGATACAATCAGCAGAATTTAAATTTTATTAAGTAAATAAATGACTGCACATAAATTCACAAAACAATACACTTACGCATTTCGATGGCATGTAATCATCATCAAAGAGACTATTGAATAGATCTATTGTAACTAACAAAATAGCTAGTTATTGATATAAACTGATTAGTTATAGACTGACTAGTTACAAAACTACAAACTAGTCAATACTATTTGTAATTTATTGTTATCTAGTTTGTAATTTAAGGACCTTTGGTGTGATGTCATAGTCATCTAAATGTACATAAGGGTTTAATCTTAGGTAACTTGTATCATTAATTATTATAATTATCTTTGTGGTATTGGGGTTTTTCCAATATTTTTATTGTAGGGCATTAGAATGTTTTAAACCCAAATTTTGAACTACAGTAACGAACTATAGAAATACAATGAAATATAATAAATATGGAGCGAAAGAGATTATTCGTATCTCTATAGGTTATCTAGATATTTAAGGGGTATGTGGTAGACACCATCACCAATCCTTTTGAGAGCAGAAATATTTATTTACTTAAATCGACCCTGCTCAAGGCTATACTCATCTCAAACTCACGGTATCATTGGATCAATAATTTCTTTTATTTCATTTTAGCTAATTCCACCTACCTCTCTTTAACATTCATCTTAAATAGAGGTGTAACAAGGAAACACTCTTGCTGATGTTAGAACTTCTTCTGGTACTTGAAAACGCTCATGTTAAAATAAAATTTCCTTTATACTATCTATTAATTAATTAGTTGTACGTCCCTACCTTAAATCTACACATAACTACATGTGCCTACAATCTATATTAAAATTATTTAGGATAAACTTTCTAGTTATAAGAAGAGAATAAAGGGTTTATGTCTGGAAAGCCATTCTGCCAAAGCATCTCTATTTCCAGTAACCAAGGATCATTTTGTTGTTTTCTTTAGTCCTACCTATATCATCTATGTCCTCCTGTCAATAAGAGGTGCATATTCTTCTGTCCTGCCCAAGGGACGTTATGCACAAAAATCCCTTCTTATATCCAGTATCAATGACATTAAGCCTCACCTTATTCTTACCTACATTTGTAATTCCTTCTTAGGTTTAGTACGATATAACAGTCAATATATCTGTTCGCCCTAAAAGCAAAACACAAAAGTTGAACTTTAATTAACCTTGTGGCTTATGATACAACAACATTAAAGTTTATTAATTTGACTGCCCTCTTCTGCCTTCCTAACATTAAAACATTGTTCTTAACTGACGAGTTTCGGATTACTCCATTATCAAATCTCTACAATACGCTCTTGCAATAATTAAACTTCAAACTCTATTGTATTTTGACAATGTATGAGTGTAGGTTAAATTTTTGATAATGAAGTTAGTCCGAAAAGCATCAACAAAGAACAATGTTTCAATATTAGGAAAGAGAGACGAAGGTAATCAAATGTGCACCAATAATTCTAACTGTATTAAAGATGATTACATTAAGAATTTGACTTTAAAGTTTGTTCATTTAAAATCAATTTTGTTGTAAATAGCTGATTTTAGTCTCTATGGGTATAATATTCTGAAAAGTAAATGTTGTCAGGCTTATAGGAAATTATTGCATATCTAGCATTAGTTGTCATGGAAACAAATAGAAATGTATTGACAGTGACATTGTATGTATTCTTTTTTTTTACTAATAGGTTTAATCTTCTTTATCTATAAAAACGAAAATGTATGTGTGTATGTATGTTAAAGACGTCTAAACGCTGAACAGAAGTCAATGAAATTTAGAGGAATTGTTTGACTCAATACCAGGATGGTTAGTGTGAGATTTGGTGTAAATCTATTAACAGGGCTCCGCCCAGAAGCTTATGACGGTTCATAAACTGATGTATGTATGTTCTGTATGTATGTATGTATCTTATGAAAGCCTAAACCGCTGAACATTTTAATGACATTTGGATAGATTGTTTAACATATTTTTAGGACGGTTTCTGTGAGGTTTGGTGTGGAAGAATCTAATGGGCTCCGCCCCAGAGGCTTAGGATGGTTTAAAACCGATGAATGTACATATGTGTGTATGGATATGTCTTATGAACGCCTAAACAGCTGAGCATAAGTTAATGAAATTTTACGGGATTGTTTAACGTATTCCCAGGATATTTCGCGTGAAGTTTGGTGTAAATTCATCCTCAGGGCTTCGTTTCAGAGGCCTACGACCGTTCAAAAACTGATATATATATATATATATATATATATATATATATATATATATATATGTGTGTGTGTGTGTGTGTGTGTGTATGTATGTATGTGTGTCTGTGTATGTGTGTATGTATGTATGTATGTGTGTGTGTGTGTGTGTGTGTGTGAGTTTGTATATTTTATTGACGCCTATAGATATTGATGAAATTTGAAGGGTTTGTTTAACGTTCACCCAGGGTGGTGCGTGTGAGGTTTGGTGTAGGTCTATCCACAGGGCTCCGCCCCAAAGGCTTTGGATCCTTCAAAAACCAATATATGTAGGGGAGACTGTTGTACCTTGAGCATAGTGTACCTTGAAACACTAGTTGATTTTTGGAATTCGCTGCATTCTGTTGGTCATTTAAGCAACTCTTTCAACAAATTAGGCATAGGTAGCGCTGTAAACAAAAATCTAGTTTATTCTGTGCCATTCTGTTACTGGTAGATGACTTTGAAGTTTTTGTGTGCGCTGAGTAAATGTTTTGAGTTTAATTTGAGTTGTGTTTTATTAGTAGTAGTTAACAATTTCATAAATATATTGATACCATCTTATACCCTGGTTTGTGGTGAGTAAAATGCTGTATTAAATTTTTAAATAGCGTCTAATCTATAAATAATTAGACATTATTCCTCCAAGATGGCGCCCTCTTGTACCTAGAAACACAATAAGGTCTTGTACCTTGGGACATGTTCCAAGGTACAAGATGTTATATTTTTCTTTATTTCATTGCAGCTCACAATGCCACGCAGTAAATCTGGTGTAAAAACGGCGCCTGTCAACCCAGATGCAATAAGAAATGCTATAGAAGCCGTAACCTCTTCTTCAGATAAACGGATTTCAATTCGAGAAGCGTGTAAAGTTTATTATGTTAAACTGGCAACTCTTTCCAGACATTTAGCTTATTTTAAAAAATCTGGAGAGAAAACATATAAATATAAAACCAATTGTGACACCAACCGAGTTTTTAATGATGTAGAAGAGAAGCTTTTAGTCGCCTATGTAGAAAATGTTGCTAAAATTAACTATGGGCTAACAAAAAAAGGGGTTAGACAATTGGCATATAAATTTGCTATTGCAAATGAAAAAAAATACCCTGACAAGTGGAATGGGGATAAAATCGCCGGAGAAGAATGGATGCGGTGGTTCATGAGAAGGCATGCAAATAAACTGTCTGTAAGAAAACAGGAAGCAACCAGTCTGTCGCGGTTGACAAGTTTTAATAAAACAAATATCTAGTGCTTTTTCGATAACATAGAAGATGTTCACAATCGGTTCGGTCCCATTCCTCCCCATAGAATCTGGAACATTCATAAAACTGGACTGTAAACCGTTCAGATTCCGTCCTCAATAGTAGCTCCAAAGGGTGTTAAGCAGATTGGCAGCTGGACTTCAGCTGAAAGAGGGACATTAGTAACTATGTAGGAGCTGTATCCGCAATAGGAAACCATATTCCGCCGTTACTTGTTTTCCCTAGAGTATTTTTCAAAGACAGAATGATATTTGGTGCTCCTCCAGGAACCGTAGTCGTGGCATCGCCATCTGGATGGTCAAACGATCAGATTTTTCTCAAATTTCTTGAGCATTTTATTACCCATGTGCAGTGCTCTAAGAAAGAGCGAGTTCTCATTATACTAGATAACCATGAAACTCATTTATCTGTGAAGGCAATTAAACGGGCCCGTGATGTTGGAATTGTGTTAGTTACGTTTCCACCACATACTTCCACCAAGTTACAGCCTCTTGATTTAATAGTATACGGACCTCTAAAAACTGTTTATAATCAATGTGTAGACGCTTAGCTCATAAATCATCCTGGACAAACATATGATATTTATTGCATGGCAGAAGTTCTGGGAACTGCTTTCCCCCGTGCTTTCTCAACTAACAATACTGTTAGTGGGTTCAAGACGCCAGGAATTTACCCATTTGATAAAGGAGTATTTTCTGACGACGATTTTATGTGCTCTTATGTTACTGACCGTGAAAAGCCTTCAGAAAAAAATATAGACTTTACTGAGACCTCTTCCACACCTTCAGCTGTTGCCTCTTGCTCGATAAATGAAGTAATGGATTCAGTTAATCTTTCACAAACTCCTACCTCCGAAAAGCAAAGCATAATAATAGTTACTCCCGAACAAATTCATCCGTTTCCAAAAGCAAAATCAAGAACAACTGGTAAAAGAGGAAGAAAAGCAGGTAAAACTCGAATCGTAACAGATACATCCGAAAAGGAACTGCTGAGAAATGACAAAGAAAGAGCCAAGAAAAAAAAGGTTTCCAAATTTAAATTTAACAAAAATGATTATCCTGATAAACCATGTGAAAGTAGAAGAACACTTGCGGAAAAAAGCAAACCATTTGCTTTAATAAAACAAGGCAGTTTTATTAAAACTGGAAAAAACGGAGGCATGGTCCACGGCCTACTCATTCTTCTTCTTCGTCCTCTGAAGATGATGACACCTTGTTTTTAGTATCTACTGATGACAATGACAGTGCTTATGAAGAGTGCATATATTGTAAAACACCTTATCGGGAAGATAAAAATGGAGAAGGGTGGATAAGGTGTTTGAATCGCCTCCAGTGGTGTCATGAACTATGTGCTGGATCTAACAAACATTCATGGAAAACATACATTTGTGATTTCTTTAGGCCTACAAACAATTAATTTGAACAGTATGTCCAATAAGCTTTTGTTTTTAGATTGTGAATAATAATTTTTATTTTAGTTTACAATTTTTGTTTAGTTAGAAAAATTACTTTATTACTATTTCTGGCTTTTTCCATAAAACAATTTATTATTAAGCTATAAAATAAAGTAATTTTCATGCTCAGATGGTTATATTATTTATCCCAAATATGTTGTTCCATGGTACAAGAGGTAGTGTTCCCTGGTACACGAGCACAGTGTACCATGGAACAGATGTTAGTGGTCAAGAATTATTATTTTTTCAATAACATACAGAATTAATATTTAATTAAAAACTAGATATTTAAATACATTAAGGAACACTGATTACAACAAAAATGTTTATTTTACTCCTAAGCGCACCAGCCGTGAATTGAGTCAAAGATTCAAAATTGTGTTCCAAGGTACAACAGTATCCCCTATATATGTGTGTGTATGTAATGTCTTATGAACGCCTAAACCGCTGAACAGAAATTAATAAAATCCGGAAGGATTGTTTAACATATTCCCTGGATAGTTTGTGTGAGGTTTGGTGTAAACCCATCCACAGGGTTACGCTCCAGAGGCTTATAATGGTTCAGTGTACATCCTTCCATATAATTAATGTTAAAATGTATATCTATACTAGCATACTATACATATCATACCCGAATCCCTTATAGTGTTGTATAAATATCAATACGAAGTATTAGAAAACCATTGATGCTGAGCAGTATTTTATCATTTATCACCAAAGTCATCATTATCCAGTGATTCTATCACAAACCTATTACTTTAATTGAAAAAATGGAGTATAACCTATAATATTTTATGTATGTTCCATTACCTTAATTGAAGCTAATAAGGTAAAAGGTGGTATAGGGCCTACAACATATATTAATTATATGTTTAATTATAGTGATCATGTATTTTAAAATTACTTCAAATTGTATATATTATATTATATTTATAATTTAGTTTTCTGAAATGGTATGGTTTTTAAAACAAATAAATGTAAATTGTGTTTAATTAAGATACTTCATTATTAGAAAGTAATTATATAACATGAAGAACATATCCAAAATATAAACAAAAACTGAATATTTTCATCACACAAATATTGGAAAAACTCTCATTTTGACCTTTTCACAAGCATGTAATTGTATAACCTGTTGGTGTTATTCGTGTTAAATAGAAAATGCCCTAACCATGTGACATTATTTTAGGTAATGTTACATATTAAAGCAGACTCGGAAAACCAAACGAGATAATAATTTTAAAACTTAAAATTTAAAAAAAATTGTAAAATTATAAAATAAAGGTCCTAGCTGAAACAGATATTCATATATAAAACCTGATATCGTAAGATGCGTAGTATCGGTGCGCAGAAGTTGAAACGCTTGCGTAAAACACCTTCTCCTTGGCGAAATGTAGACCGATACAGACGTCTCAAGATCCGAAGAGAAAAATACCTTTATTTTAAAATTTTAATTATGTAAAAGTTTATTATAAGTTTATTTTTTGTTCGAAGAAATGTTGCTGCATTAAGACTCAACATCGGGCGAGATTCCAAATCCCAACCAACGCCAATCAAAAATGCAGAATGGCGACATCTGAATCCGGAACCATGTTTCTATCTCTCTTTTTACAGTTCAGATAGGTTATAATTTTAGACATAAAGTGATGGAAAAAGCTAAATTTAAATTTCAAACCTTAACTGGTCACGGCATAATAATACAAGCTTCTATTTTTTGAAATGCGGGAAGTGTAAATTCATTTGTGTGATGTAATAGTGAAAACTTTTTAATGTCGAATAGATATATCAAAATGTACTTTAATTAAGTAAAAGCAATCTTATGTGGATATCATGTGCCATGCCATAGATGTTATAATAATATAAAGTTCTTACAAATTTATGTATGTAAAACAATTGAATGTAAAACATAAAGTAGCGTAAACGTTTCAGATGTAATTTTCCTTTTGTATTTTATGTATTTTTTTGTAGTAAAACTTGGTTTATTTAAATTAATATTTGTTGGTTAAATTATGTATTAAATGCACCTTTCTAAAATTCAATTAAATTATTGACATTGCAGGTCAAATAACTAATTGTGTAACAAATTACTGCAATATTTAACATCATAATTCATTAAGAATTATATCAATTTATCCACCACGTTACAACCAATATAAGTATTCATTTCGCATTTGCATCAAAAGCTTTGATAAAGTCTTATTACTGAAGATTCTAGAAAGAAGAATGTATAATTGTGTTATGCAATGGGAACAATGCTCAAAGAAATGTCGAATCCTTGTATTATCTCTTTCCTTCCTTCTTTGACTTCAGTAATAATTAAACTTACAACTACATTTATACGAACAAAAGGATTTTTAGCTCTCTTTAAAGCCCCTTTACAGAGGCTCTAATGATCCAGAAACTATTTGACATTCTGCCTGAACGTTTGTTTGTTATTCAAATAACAAACATTTAAGTAAATATCTATGTCACCATATAATTTACATATTATTAATAAATGTATGCGCTAACAAAACATTTAATTCTATAATTTATGTAGTGCAACTAATATAAAGTGTGTTTAATCCAATGTAGTTTTAGCTATTTTTTGTTGTTTCAAAGGTAAATTTTTACTGGGAACATATTATCAATACCCTTGTCAGTAACACAATAAATATTATCATTACGCTAACCAAATACATATATAACCAAAATTATTTCCAATTTAACAATAAATACTATCAACAAACAACTGGACTTCCAATAGGCTCACCCATATCATCAGTCATGTCAGAAATATATTTACAACACTTTGAACAAATAATAAGTAAACCTATACTAAACACACATAATATTTTACTATGGACAAGATACGTAGACGATATACTTGTAATATACGAACCTAACATTCACAACGAACACATCCTAATACTAAATAAACTAAATACATACAACGAAAACATACAATTCACCGTCGAAACAGAAACAAATAGAACAATCAACTATCTCGACATTACATTAAATATATATATGATAATAAAATAGAAACTACAGAATACAGGAAACCTACTTCCATGATAAACATGATAAATAAAGCAATAAAATACACACATATTAACTTCATATATATATATATATATATATATATATATATATATATATATATATATATATATATATATATATATATATATCCCCTTTTCGTTCTTCCATATTTCAAATTTCAAAGAACACTCCTAATCAAGGGTTATAGGTTCCATCAAACGATTTCTTTTTTAAATCATTTAGACATATCTTAGATAAAATGTGATGTCATTTCTAATAAATAAACTAATCACTATATAAAAAATAATTTTAAAAAATAATCAACATATTGTATTAACTAAATGAAGTATGTCTAATTTAAGACATACGTTTTCCATCTTTATTTTCGTCAGGAGCTAAACTGACCATTGGGAAGGGGGTTGTCCTTTAATGTGGTTCGTTATATGACGATCGTTATGTGCAAAAAAATACATGAATTAAACATATTTTAGGAGTATTATTTATATAAATTGTTTTTTTTATTTAAAGAATTTCTTACTGGCAATAACTAACTATAAGTCAACGGCCGAGATGCGTTCATCAGTGATAGATGTTGGATTTTGCTTAGTATCACCATTTAATCGAAACCTGCTCCAAAATCGGTCGCAAAACATGTTATGTTTAATTATGTTTTTATTGGAACAGTATTGGTTTCACGTTTATCATTTGATTGTCGCCTTATTCTGGAAACATTTTTACTGGAAAGTGGTTTCATACGTGAAAAAGAGTGTTTAGGTTTTACTTTGTACATTTAATACCGTTTCATTTGCAATTTAATATTGTAAAAAATAATCAAATAATTTCTATCAATATATATATATATATATATTTATATATATATATATATATATATATATATATATATAATTAATAAATTAAAAATATTTCAAAAACAAGAATACTTTTAATGAATATATACAATTTTGTAAAAGTATTTTATTAGATAATTATTTTCCAGAATAAATATATTCATTAAAAGTATTCTTATTTTTGAAATATTTTTAATTTATTAACTATTTTACAAGAAAACATATCACCATATTTAATATATATATATATATATATATATATATATATATATATATATATATATATATATATATATATAAAATACGTTTTCTTGTTTAATAATTTAAAACAACATAGGTTATTCAAATACAAGAATATTTATTATTTTATATCCTTGTATTTATATTGTATCCTTGTATTTTATATTCTTGTATTTGAATAACCTAAGTTGTTTTAATATATATATATATATATATATATATATATATATATATATATATATATATATATATAGTAGTATAGATTATATTATAGTATATATATATATATATATATATATATATATATATATATATATATATACTATATATATAGTACTATATATATATATATATATATAGACTCAAAGTCTCTATGAGTAGACTTTGAGAATACTGGAACTGTACACCAGCGAAAAGCTTCAGCAAAATTGTAAATGTTTAATGAAATACATTTTGATTATGAAAAACTTTGAAGTTATTAAATTATATATATATATATATATATATATATATATATATATATACATATTTATATAGTATTACTTGGCTAGTTAATAGACTTATTTCATGACATTAGTGTTATTAGTGTTATTGTTCTAAGGAAGTGTTTTTGTTGTGAAATTGTATAAATACTTTAATTTTTTAAATCAGTTATAGACCAATATATTAAATGAAAAATATTATGAGGTAATTACTATTACTATCTTATTGAAATATACCTTAATCATGTAGAAGCGTTTATAACGATAATATAAATTCTCCTATTGTAATAGTTATTCAATAAGATGGTATTACTAACTATCTCATAGCGTTCTTCATGCATTTCATTAAGTCCTTATCGTATTTATAGTTAGCACAGTCCTTATGTTAACTATGCTGCTTTTCTCTTACTTCTTTTATACTTGAAATAGAAACACAAATTAATTATAGCCTGTATAAGCTACTCTGTGAACAAGGTAAAGTGGCCAGTAGGATGTTCCAATATCTGATTTATATATCAACTTCTTTCATCAAAGAAGTACCCCTATTTTTTAGTGGGAAACCATATTATTTAATGCTGTAAACGGTAACGCTCGAATTATATATGTTTAATACTTTCCGTACTTTTACTTGTTGTTTCTACATTTTTTTAAAATGTTGTATAGTTATAGTAAGTCATAATTTAAGCCATAATTTAATACTATCTGTGAGTTCCGTAAAACCTATTTAATAGTTTGCAAAACTACGCCCTATGATGTTCTTTAATTTTTCTTTATTTTATCAGTCAATTGAATATTTTTTCAGTTCTAGTGATTCTTTTAATATTGTAGGCCCATATAGTATAATTGAAAAAACCCTTGTTTTCATTTCTTGTTAATTGGATGTTAAAGTTGTGTCATTGTTTAATTTTGCAATTTATTAAACGTCAAATAATACGAAATATCGCCTACATCAAGTGATAAATTGACCTTGTCTGACATTAAAAAATTGCAAAAAAGGAAAATCGGGATTGGAACCTAATAAGAACTTTTATATGTTAAGAGCCAAAGAGAAGGAGAGAGAAAGAGTAATAAAGTTACATAAAGTTCTAATGAGAAAGCAAAACTTGTGCTAATAGCATGATTATTTAAAATATATGCCGGATTTTGGAACACGTTTGTTGAATTTATCGATGTAGTCAGAAAGTTTCGTCTGCAATTCCATTTAGGCACGTTCTTATCTTTATATCAATATAAAATGAATATCTCTAAAAATACCTCACAACATGCCGTTAAACAGAGTGGGTTGTTAATTTAAAAAAAAGCTGTTTTAGTTCTCCTAAAACAGTGGAATTCTACTGTGTTAATATAATTGAGTTTATCTTCTTTTTCAAACATTTAACGACTGTTTATCTAAATACAACCACTGTAAAATATAAATACTATGAAACTAAATACTATGAAGTTATAAAATGTATATTTACATTTTGTTACTTTAAAAAAGTTAGTTCAGTATATAGTTCTTTGTAATAGTCAATACAATAATACGCCTTTGTATTGATGAAAATTTAAATAGTTCTGTAATAAATAAATATTATTGAACTACGGAAGTACACATAATGACTAAACTTAACTATGAAAAATTAAAAATTATTTAATGAATATAATATTTACAGTCGAGGCTACATTAATTTACACCTATGATTACTAAATCAGAAAATTGAGTAGCGTTTCATGATCTTTAAAAAGTAAAAAATCGATTATCTACCAAACGTAAACGAGACACTTTAGGACTTGAAAATCTTTTACCTGGATAAAAGTCTCTTGTCGGCTAACTGTTGTTAAACCTAACTGGTTATACATTAATTAGGTTAGATAATTTGACTATTTGCAAAACCTTGTAATAATTAAATACTGATTACAGTTTTTCAATTTAAAAAAGATAACGATTAATTATTTCCATGTATTTTTATTTTAATCACATTTTTTGGACTTAATAAGTATCTGCTGTCAGATGTTAAACAAGTCAACGAGAAATTATCTATGAAAGTTGATTTCACGTTTTGTAATTTTTTTTTCAAATATCATGAATTATTTTTCCTCATATAGAAATGCAATATAACCTTAAAATAGTATGATTATTTCCGCTTAGACCACTTTTAATAGGTTGAAAGCAGAAATTTTAGTTTTTTTGTGTGGAAAACTATTCATCAAAACGAATAACATTACTGGTTTTTACATTTACAAAAATTTTGAGAAATATCATAAACGGTCCAAGTTAGGTGCATGTAGCCCTTGACATGTTTGAATTCCCTGTTCCAAATTTAATAAAGTGGTCTAATCTATTCTCAAGAAAATATTCAACAAGCAAATGGCATTTGTAATTTGGTTCCAAGAGACCTTTATAGAAACAAGTTCATTCAAAAAGCCATGATAAGTAAAGTTTTTTAAGCCTCTTGTCAATCGCTATAAAATTTGTTGTATTAAATTTTTAAATAGCGTCTAATCTATAAATAATTAGACATTATTCCTCCAAGATGGCGCCCTCTTGTACCTAGAAACACAATAAGGTCTTGTACCTTGGGACATGTTCCAAGGTACAAGATGTTATATTTTTCTTTATTTCATTGCAGCTCACAATGCCACGCAGTAAATCTGGTGTAAAAACGGCGCCTGTCAACCCAGATGCAATAAGAAATGCTATAGAAGCCGTAACCTCTTCTTCAGATAAACGGATTTCAATTCGAGAAGCGTGTAAAGTTTATTATGTTAAACTGGCAACTCTTTCCAGACATTTAGCTTATTTTAAAAAATCTGGAGAGAAAACATATAAATATAAAACCAATTGTGACACCAACCGAGTTTTTAATGATGTAGAAGAGAAGCTTTTAGTCGCCTATGTAGAAAATGTTGCTAAAATTAACTATGGGCTAACAAAAAAAGGGGTTAGACAATTGGCATATAAATTTGCTATTGCAAATGAAAAAAAATACCCTGACAAGTGGAATGGGGATAAAATCGCCGGAGAAGAATGGATGCGGTGGTTCATGAGAAGGCATGCAAATAAACTGTCTGTAAGAAAACAGGAAGCAACCAGTCTGTCGCGGTTGACAAGTTTTAATAAAACAAATATCTAGTGCTTTTTCGATAACATAGAAGATGTTCACAATCGGTTCGGTCCCATTCCTCCCCATAGAATCTGGAACATTCATAAAACTGGACTGTAAACCGTTCAGATTCCGTCCTCAATAGTAGCTCCAAAGGGTGTTAAGCAGATTGGCAGCTGGACTTCAGCTGAAAGAGGGACATTAGTAACTATGTAGGAGCTGTATCCGCAATAGGAAACCATATTCCGCCGTTACTTGTTTTCCCTAGAGTATTTTTCAAAGACAGAATGATATTTGGTGCTCCTCCAGGAACCGTAGTCGTGGCATCGCCATCTGGATGGTCAAACGATCAGATTTTTCTCAAATTTCTTGAGCATTTTATTACCCATGTGCAGTGCTCTAAGAAAGAGCGAGTTCTCATTATACTAGATAACCATGAAACTCATTTATCTGTGAAGGCAATTAAACGGGCCCGTGATGTTGGAATTGTGTTAGTTACGTTTCCACCACATACTTCCACCAAGTTACAGCCTCTTGATTTAATAGTATACGGACCTCTAAAAACTGTTTATAATCAATGTGTAGACGCTTAGCTCATAAATCATCCTGGACAAACATATGATATTTATTGCATGGCAGAAGTTCTGGGAACTGCTTTCCCCCGTGCTTTCTCAACTAACAATACTGTTAGTGGGTTCAAGACGCCAGGAATTTACCCATTTGATAAAGGAGTATTTTCTGACGACGATTTTATGTGCTCTTATGTTACTGACCGTGAAAAGCCTTCAGAAAAAAATATAGACTTTACTGAGACCTCTTCCACACCTTCAGCTGTTGCCTCTTGCTCGATAAATGAAGTAATGGATTCAGTTAATCTTTCACAAACTCCTACCTCCGAAAAGCAAAGCATAATAATAGTTACTCCCGAACAAATTCATCCGTTTCCAAAAGCAAAATCAAGAACAACTGGTAAAAGAGGAAGAAAAGCAGGTAAAACTCGAATCGTAACAGATACATCCGAAAAGGAACTGCTGAGAAATGACAAAGAAAGAGCCAAGAAAAAAAAGGTTTCCAAATTTAAATTTAACAAAAATGATTATCCTGATAAACCATGTGAAAGTAGAAGAACACTTGCGGAAAAAAGCAAACCATTTGCTTTAATAAAACAAGGCAGTTTTATTAAAACTGGAAAAAACGGAGGCATGGTCCACGGCCTACTCATTCTTCTTCTTCGTCCTCTGAAGATGATGACACCTTGTTTTTAGTATCTACTGATGACAATGACAGTGCTTATGAAGAGTGCATATATTGTAAAACACCTTATCGGGAAGATAAAAATGGAGAAGGGTGGATAAGGTGTTTGAATCGCCTCCAGTGGTGTCATGAACTATGTGCTGGATCTAACAAACATTCATGGAAAACATACATTTGTGATTTCTTTAGGCCTACAAACAATTAATTTGAACAGTATGTCCAATAAGCTTTTGTTTTTAGATTGTGAATAATAATTTTTATTTTAGTTTACAATTTTTGTTTAGTTAGAAAAATTACTTTATTACTATTTCTGGCTTTTTCCATAAAACAATTTATTATTAAGCTATAAAATAAAGTAATTTTCATGCTCAGATGGTTATATTATTTATCCCAAATATGTTGTTCCATGGTACAAGAGGTAGTGTTCCCTGGTACACGAGCACAGTGTACCATGGAACAGATGTTAGCGGTCAAGAATTATTATTTTTTCAATAACATACAGAATTAATATTTAATTAAAAACTAGATATTTAAATACATTAAGGAACACTGATTACAACAAAAATGTTTATTTTACTCCTAAGCGCACCAGCCGTGAATTGAGTCAAAGATTCAAAATTGTGTTCCAAGGTACAACAGTATCCCCTATATATGTGTGTGTATGTAATGTCTTATGAACGCCTAAACCGTTGAACAGAAATTAATAAAATCCGGAAGGATTGTTTAACATATTCCCTGGATAGTTTGTGTGAGGTTTGGTGTAAACCCATCCACAGGGTTACGCTCCAGAGGCTTATAATGGTTCAGTGTACATCCTTCCATATAATTAATGTTAAAATGTATATCTATACTAGCATACTATACATATCATACCCGAATCCCTTATAGTGTTGTATAAATATCAATACGAAGTATTAGAAAACCATTGATGCTGAGCAGTATTTTATCATTTATCACCAAAGTCATCATTATCCAGTGATTCTATCACAAACCTATTACTTTAATTGAAAAAATGGAGTATAACCTATAATATTTTATGTATGTTCCATTACCTTAATTGAAGCTAATAAGGTAAAAGGTGGTATAGGGCCTACAACATATATTAATTATATGTTTAATTATAGTGATCATGTATTTTAAAATTACTTCAAATTGTATATATTATATTATATTTATAATTTAGTTTTCTGAAATGGTATGGTTTTTAAAACAAATAAATGTAAATTGTGTTTAATTAAGATACTTCATTATTAGAAAGTAATTATATAACATGAAGAACATATCCAAAATATAAACAAAAACTGAATATTTTCATCACACAAATATTGGAAAAACTCTCATTTTGACCTTTTCACAAGCATGTAATTGTATAACCTGTTGGTGTTATTCGTGTTAAATAGAAAATGCCCTAACCATGTGACATTATTTTAGGTAATGTTACATATTAAAGCAGACTCGGAAAACCAAACGAGATAATAATTTTAAAACTTAAAATTTAAAAAAAATTGTAAAATTATAAAATAAAGGTCCTAGCTGAAACAGATATTCATATATAAAACCTGATATCGTAAGATGCGTAGTATCGGTGCGCAGAAGTTGAAACGCTTGCGTAAAACACCTTCTCCTTGGCGAAATGTAGACCGATACAGACGTCTCAAGATCCGAAGAGAAAAAAAACCTTTATTTTAAAATTTTAATTATGTAAAAGTTTATTATAAGTTTATTTTTTGTTCGAAGAAATGTTGCTGCATTAAGACTCAACATCGGGCGAGATTCCAAATCCCAACCAACGCCAATCAAAAATGCAGAATGGCGACATCTGAATCCGGAACCATGTTTCTATCTCTCTTTTTACAGTTCAGATAGGTTATAATTTTAGACATAAAGTGATGGAAAAAGCTAAATTTAAATTTCAAACCTTAACTGGTCACGGCATAATAATACAAGCTTCTATTTTTTGAAATGCGGGAAGTGTAAATTCATTTGTGTGATGTAATAGTGAAAACTTTTTAATGTCGAATAGATATATCAAAATGTACTTTAATTAAGTAAAAGCAATCTTATGTGGATATCATGTGCCATGCCATAGATGTTATAATAATATAAAGTTCTTACAAATTTATGTATGTAAAACAATTGAATGTAAAACATAAAGTAGCGTAAACGTTTCAGATGTAATTTTCCTTTTGTATTTTATGTATTTTTTTGTAGTAAAACTTGGTTTATTTAAATTAATATTTGTTGGTTAAATTATGTATTAAATGCACCTTTCTAAAATTCAATTAAATTATTGACATTGCAGGTCAAATAACTAATTGTGTAACAAATTACTGCAATATTTAACATCATAATTCATTAAGAATTATATCAATTTATCCACCACGTTACAACCAATATAAGTATTCATTTCGCATTTGCATCAAAAGCTTTGATAAAGTCTTATTACTGAAGATTCTAGAAAGAAGAATGTATAATTGTGTTATGCAATGGGAACAATGCTCAAAGAAATGTCGAATCCTTGTATTATCTCTTTCCTTCCTTCTTTGACTTCAGTAATAATTAAACTTACAACTACATTTATACGAACAAAAGGATTTTTAGCTCTCTTTAAAGCCCCTTTACAGAGGCTCTAATGATCCAGAAACTATTTGACATTCTGCCTGAACGTTTGTTTGTTATTCAAATAACAAACATTTAAGTAAATATCTATGTCACCATATAATTTACATATTATTAATAAATGTATGCGCTAACAAAACATTTAATTCTATAATTTATGTAGTGCAACTAATATAAAGTGTGTTTAATCCAATGTAGTTTTAGCTATTTTTTGTTGTTTCAAAGGTAAATTTTTACTGGGAACATATTATCAATACCCTTGTCAGTAACACAATAAATATTATCATTACGCTAACCAAATACATATATAACCAAAATTATTTCCAATTTAACAATAAATACTATCAACAAACAACTGGACTTCCAATAGGCTCACCCATATCATCAGTCATGTCAGAAATATATTTACAACACTTTGAACAAATAATAAGTAAACCTATACTAAACACACATAATATTTTACTATGGACAAGATACGTAGACGATATACTTGTAATATACGAACCTAACATTCACAACGAACACATCCTAATACTAAATAAACTAAATACATACAACGAAAACATACAATTCACCGTCGAAACAGAAACAAATAGAACAATCAACTATCTCGACATTACATTAAATATATATATGATAATAAAATAGAAACTACAGAATACAGGAAACCTACTTCCATGATAAACATGATAAATAAAGCAATAAAATACACACATATTAACTTCATATATATATATATATATATATATATATATATATATATATATATATATATATATATATATATATATATATCCCCTTTTCGTTCTTCCATATTTCAAATTTCAAAGAACACTCCTAATCAAGGGTTATAGGTTCCATCAAACGATTTCTTTTTTAAATCATTTAGACATATCTTAGATAAAATGTGATGTCATTTCTAATAAATAAACTAATCACTATATAAAAAATAATTTTAAAAAATAATCAACATATTGTATTAACTAAATGAAGTATGTCTAATTTAAGACATACGTTTTCCATCTTTATTTTCGTCAGGAGCTAAACTGACCATTGGGAAGGGGGTTGTCCTTTAATGTGGTTCGTTATATGACGATCGTTATGTGCAAAAAAATACATGAATTAAACATATTTTAGGAGTATTATTTATATAAATTGTTTTTTTTATTTAAAGAATTTCTTACTGGCAATAACTAACTATAAGTCAACGGCCGAGATGCGTTCATCAGTGATAGATGTTGGATTTTGCTTAGTATCACCATTTAATCGAAACCTGCTCCAAAATCGGTCGCAAAACATGTTATGTTTAATTATGTTTTTATTGGAACAGTATTGGTTTCACGTTTATCATTTGATTGTCGCCTTATTCTGGAAACATTTTTACTGGAAAGTGGTTTCATACGTGAAAAAGAGTGTTTAGGTTTTACTTTGTACATTTAATACCGTTTCATTTGCAATTTAATATTGTAAAAAATAATCAAATAATTTCTATCAATATATATATATATATATATATATATATATATATATATATATATATATAATTAATAAATTAAAAATATTTCAAAAACAAGAATACTTTTAATGAATATATACAATTTTGTAAAAGTATTTTATTAGATAATTATTTTCCAGAATAAATATATTCATTAAAAGTATTCTTGTTTTTGAAATATTTTTAATTTATTAACTATTTTACAAGAAAACATATCACCATATTTAATATATATATATATATATATATATATATATATATATATATATATATATATATATATATAATACGTTTTCTTGTTTAATAATTTAAAACAACATAGGTTATTCAAATACAAGAATATTTATTATTTTATATCCTTGTATTTATATTGTATCCTTGTATTTTATATTCTTGTATTTGAATAACCTAAGTTGTTTTAATATATATATATATATATATATATATATATATATATATATATATATATATATAGTAGTATAGATTATATTATAGTATATATATATATATATATATATATATATATATATACTATATATATAGTACTATATATATATATATATATATATAGACTCAAAGTCTCTATGAGTAGACTTTGAGAATACTGGAACTGTACACCAGCGAAAAGCTTCAGCAAAATTGTAAATGTTTAATGAAATACATTTTGATTATGAAAAACTTTGAAGTTATTAAATTATATATATATATATATATATATATATATATATATATATATATATATACATATTTATATAGTATTACTTGGCTAGTTAATAGACTTATTTCATGACATTAGTGTTATTAGTGTTATTGTTCTAAGGAAGTGTTTTTGTTGTGAAATTGTATAAATACTTTAATTTTTTAAATCAGTTATAGACCAATATATTAAATGAAAAATATTATGAGGTAATTACTATTACTATCTTATTGAAATATACCTTAATCATGTAGAAGCGTTTATAACGATAATATAAATTCTCCTATTGTAATAGTTATTCAATAAGATGGTATTACTAACTATCTCATAGCGTTCTTCATGCATTTCATTAAGTCCTTATCGTATTTATAGTTAGCACAGTCCTTATGTTAACTATGCTGCTTTTCTCTTACTTCTTTTATACTTGAAATAGAAACACAAATTAATTATAGCCTGTATAAGCTACTCTGTGAACAAGGTAAAGTGGCCAGTAGGATGTTCCAATATCTGATTTATATATCAACTTCTTTCATCAAAGAAGTACCCCTATTTTTTAGTGGGAAACCATATTATTTAATGCTGTAAACGGTAACGCTCGAATTATATATGTTTAATACTTTCCGTACTTTTACTTGTTGTTTCTACATTTTTTTAAAATGTTGTATAGTTATAGTAAGTCATAATTTAAGCCATAATTTAATACTATCTGTGAGTTCCGTAAAACCTATTTAATAGTTTGCAAAACTACGCCCTATGATGTTCTTTAATTTTTCTTTATTTTATCAGTCAATTGAATATTTTTTCAGTTCTAGTGATTCTTTTAATATTGTAGGCCCATATAGTATAATTGAAAAAACCCTTGTTTTCATTTCTTGTTAATTGGATGTTAAAGTTGTGTCATTGTTTAATTTTGCAATTTATTAAACGTCAAATAATACGAAATATCGCCTACATCAAGTGATAAATTGACCTTGTCTGACATTAAAAAATTGCAAAAAAGGAAAATCGGGATTGGAACCTAATAAGAACTTTTATATGTTAAGAGCCAAAGAGAAGGAGAGAGAAAGAGTAATAAAGTTACATAAAGTTCTAATGAGAAAGCAAAACTTGTGCTAATAGCATGATTATTTAAAATATATGCCGGATTTTGGAACACGTTTGTTGAATTTATCGATGTAGTCAGAAAGTTTCGTCTGCAATTCCATTTAGGCACGTTCTTATCTTTATATCAATATAAAATGAATATCTCTAAAAATACCTCACAACATGCCGTTAAACAGAGTGGGTTGTTAATTTAAAAAAAAGCTGTTTTAGTTCTCCTAAAACAGTGGAATTCTACTGTGTTAATATAATTGAGTTTATCTTCTTTTTCAAACATTTAACGACTGTTTATCTAAATACAACCACTGTAAAATATAAATACTATGAAACTAAATACTATGAAGTTATAAAATGTATATTTACATTTTGTTACTTTAAAAAAGTTAGTTCAGTATATAGTTCTTTGTAATAGTCAATACAATAATACGCCTTTGTATTGATGAAAATTTAAATAGTTCTGTAATAAATAAATATTATTGAACTACGGAAGTACACATAATGACTAAACTTAACTATGAAAAATTAAAAATTATTTAATGAATATAATATTTACAGTCGAGGCTACATTAATTTACACCTATGATTACTAAATCAGAAAATTGAGTAGCGTTTCATGATCTTTAAAAAGTAAAAAATCGATTATCTACCAAACGTAAACGAGACACTTTAGGACTTGAAAATCTTTTACCTGGATAAAAGTCTCTTGTCGGCTAACTGTTGTTAAACCTAACTGGTTATACATTAATTAGGTTAGATAATTTGACTATTTGCAAAACCTTGTAATAATTAAATACTGATTACAGTTTTTCAATTTAAAAAAGATAACGATTAATTATTTCCATGTATTTTTATTTTAATCACATTTTTTGGACTTAATAAGTATCTGCTGTCAGATGTTAAACAAGTCAACGAGAAATTATCTATGAAAGTTGATTTCACGTTTTGTAATTTTTTTTTCAAATATCATGAATTATTTTTCCTCATATAGAAATGCAATATAACCTTAAAATAGTATGATTATTTCCGCTTAGACCACTTTTAATAGGTTGAAAGCAGAAATTTTAGTTTTTTTGTGTGGAAAACTATTCATCAAAACGAATAACATTACTGGTTTTTACATTTACAAAAATTTTGAGAAATATCATAAACGGTCCAAGTTAGGTGAATGTAGCCCTTGACATGTTTGAATTCCCTGTTCCAAATTTAATAAAGTGGTCTAATCTATTCTCAAGAAAATATTCAACAAGCAAATGGCATTTGTAATTTGGTTCCAAGAGACCTTTATAGAAACAAGTTCATTCAAAAAGCCATGATAAGTAAAGTTTTTTAAGCCTCTTGTCAATCGCTATAAAATTTGTGCCATTCGCTGAGCCTCTAACATCTGAAGTATCTATTAAACCTTAAGCGTTTGACTAATTAGAGTAAAATATTTCTTTTAATTTTTTATAATGCTCTAAATATCTTACGAACTTTACTAAAGACTATAAAACACTCGTAGATACAAATAATGGTGTACGCTAATTGGTTTATTTACAAGCTTTTCGGAGTTGTAAGTGGTAGGCACATTCGATTTGTACGGCTCCAAGTCCTGGTAATTGTACTTTGATTTAAAATCCTTTCTCAATTTATTCAATTACTTACTAATAACAATGAGTGGTAGGTTTTGCATAATAGGTCTGTTCTTAAGTTTAGTTTCGCTGTCAAAATTAATAATTGTAAAAAGTATGAAGTGTTCTTCGCGATAAATTATTGAACAGAGAAGAGAAAGTAGTACGCAAATAATAAATGAAGAAAAACAGAGATTATGATTAATAACGAGGACACATTGAACTTTGTTTGCGGAAGAGACAGCAAGTCAGACTCTTCAAGAATTACGTACACCAAAAAAAAAATTATGCTAATTGATTGAAAAAAGAAATAGTTGAAATAGCATGAAAAATAAAATTCATGCTTGATAATAGGAAATTGGGAAGTTAATAATTATATTTTATGTTTCATCATAATAGTTTGATTTTTTAAATTTTATTAAAAAGAAAATGTTGTGTATTTAGATTTTATTTAATACCTTCATAAAAACCTCTGGTCAGGATTTACTGTTAGCGAAATACGTAACAATATACCCTCAATTTAAGGACCTGGCAACAAGAGCTAACATACACAAATACGTTTTGAAGTTAATTTGGATTCATCTCGCTATTCATTCCAGAAGAAAATAATAGTTATTAAACAATAGTAATAATAATTAAATAGGTAAACCTAAATAAAACATTGTATTTAAAGTTCCGTGTTTTGTGATGGTTTATTATAGAGTATATAATATTATTATGATAATGTGAACTTAGAAGTCCTAGGCTTACAACATCAAACAGTTTTCAGTTAGAAGAATAATCTATATAATAAGAGAAACAAAGGGAATGCATTTTATGTAAATTCAATTAAATCACAATTTATTTGTTTTTTGTTTTAAGTTGAAAAACATGGCATCAAAGAGAATAGTTTATATATGTATATATATATATGTATATATATATAATATATATATATATATATACAATTCAGTTAGAATTATAACTATAAATATTATACCAAAATAATAGAAATTATTGTAAAATTATATAAAAATATTTCCTATAAAAAGATAGTTGTGATACCATAATCATTTAATATTTTTACTCCGAAGTAAACATGAGACAGTTCGGTAGCCTAATAGTAACATATAACTAGTTGCCAAACAGTGTAGACATATATTTATTGTAATTTAAAAAACTAACTTTAGTGATAACTAGTAGCTCATGCGAAGATGGAATCAACAAATGTTGTAATTTAATGTTAATTGATTGATGTTGGTTTCTGTTTAAACACAAGAAACAAAGGCATTTTAGGATGCTGATCAAACCATAATTATCTCAAACTGTTAACCGTCGCCTTATGATTTTTCCGTTCATGCTTTACAATTAGTAACTTGAGAAAACACAAACAGAATAAGAGAGGTAATTATTTTGTAGTTAAAATACTTTTAGGCTAAATATTATTCATTTAAATTTAGTTTTGTTAATATGCTCTTTCTAGAGTCTATGAAACAATTGCCACTTTAAACAATTATTTATAGCCAAGTTATAATTAGAAATAGATTTCAATACTTTCGTCATCGAAATTTTATTGAAATGGGTGTAACATGTTAAATAGCTCAAATTTATGGATGACATTGTCCTTTTACTGCATTTGCAACAAAAACCTTAACTCTTTGAAAGTATTGTAATTGATGATCTACTAAATATTAATTGTCTTATTTAATTGAATAAAAAAATATAATTAGAGTAACATGAACTGAAAGATTTTCACGATTTTTAGATCTCATTGAATATTTCAGTTTTTCAAAGAACAAGATTAAATAAATTTAAAATTTGACAACCTAATAACGAGCTATTTTTAATAAAAGATAAAAAACAGGAATAAAATATAAAAACAAAAAAATAATAAATATACGTGTGTACATTTTTATTATTTCAATTATATTTTTTTATTTGGGAATTCGTATGATTATTAATTAACAATTACAAAATGTCCTAAAGATGAAAGCTTGAGCTTAAAACGAAAGGGAATTAGAATAGAACGATAAATATTCTGTTAGAATCGTCAATGTTGTCAATCGGTCAAATCCCCTGATCCTTCATTCAAGTGAACCTAAAAGTAAAGCGATAAAGGTGTTTAGCAATAAAAACGATTTGTTAAAATCCATAAATTCAGTCTGAAGAACTTTGTTTTGTAACCCATAGTGTCATTCTAGAGAGTTTTCTTTTTTAAAAGTTATATTTTAACAAAAGATTGAGAAAACTTTTACAAAAAAATCACCATGGGGTGAGGGACTTTTCGAGACCCATAACTTATTGTTTCTTTTCGTTTATCTACTACGTCATTATATATTATTGAATGTATTATTTTGATTGTTTGTTTTAATTACTATACGTTTACTCACATTTCAACCTTAAATCCTGATTATGGAATGTGAATATCTATGTGATTATAAACAGCTCGAGTAGTAAAGTTCCTATAAAAAACCAAGAGTAGCCATGTTCACAGCTGTTGTTACTGAAGTAAGCTACAATACATTTACGTTGTGTATATACTTTGTTCTCAATCAGAAATAATCTGTTTTTATAATAGCTATAATGTTTTGAATACAACAGTTTAGTTTCATTACAAAATAAGAATATTGTTAAATTCTTTAAAAAAACGAAAATGTTTTATCGATTGTAATAATCGATAGCATAGACTAATTTTTATTTGATTTATATTACAAATAGTTATCAATATGTCTTTCATAAAGTGTAAGATTCCATTTGAACCTTTTACTAAAAGAAAGTTAATTAAAGGTAATTAGGAAACTGTTACAAAATTATTAGAAAGTATTGTTTTATTATTATTATTTTCAAAAGATATTACAGAACATTATTTATAATAAACTAACTCTTTTAACATTAATATTATCCATTAAATGAAAACACTTCCAAAAAAATTTAAAAATTATCTATAGTGTACATAATTTATCTTCTATTTACACTTTGAAATTGTTTCAAATAAAATGTCTTTTTTATAAATTTTAATGAAGTTGATATCTGCATTTTAGGAGCCTTTGTTCAAAGTTTCAGTTTAATAAAGACAAGTAAAACTTGTTTTTGTTCGTATTTCAGAGCATTGTTATGATTACTGACGTCAAAGAAAGGCAGAAATAAAGAAGAATGTGACATAGTTCCTTTAATATACCTTACAATGAATAACATAATTAATTCTTTTCCCTCTGTAGCATCTTTAGAATTACAACCATCTTTCAGAGTTGCTGATGAAAATGCAGGTTGAATACTAATTAAGGGCAACTTTGTCCTATTCCGATATCGACAATTCTAACTTATAAATAATTCCTTGAAGAGGATGCATGCCTTGAGTATTTATTAAATATGATTTTTTATATTTAAATACTACTTTGAATATGTTAGGAGATATTTTTCAACTGTAATAAAATCCTGAAACAAGTAATATTAATGCTCTAACAAAACTAATTGGTAAATGTGCCCATATCGATATTTATTGTGAATGATATTATATTTATTCTAATATCTTAGACTTGTTTATTTTATCAGTTTTTTTTTATTTCCTTCTATTAGTTCATACTCTCCTTATGTATATACCCGAAGTCCGCTCCCCCTAAGTGCCAGCTTATAAAACTTGTACTATACCCACAAACGGTGTTGGATATAATAGTGCTCTTCATATAATTCTTAGAAAACAAACATTTACAGCTAGCGGTAAGTTGGTTCAGTCCCTGAGTGCTGGATTTAAATAATGTAGCCATACAGTTCGAATCCAACCTAAAATATTACTGTTTTTAAAATTGAAAAAAAAGAATAAATATTTCAATAAACCGTATTGACATTAAAACTCATCCTCTACAAGTTTAAAAAAAATGTAATTGAACATAAGTGAATGAATATAAAAGTATTTTTTTACCCATTACAAATTTGAACAAGATACACATATATAAGGAGAGCTTGATCTAACAGAAGGAATTGAAAAATGAAGAAATTTAGTAAATAAAAATTAACTAGCTATTTCGCAACATCTTACAACCTTTGTGTATAGCTTATTATCCCAGATTCGTTTTGTAACTCGTGAAATATAATCTAAATTCATACCCTTCATCTGATTCACACAAGTTGCATAAAAAGTGATGTTACAGAACAATTAAATTACAATGTAACTAAAGTACACTATTATTAGGTATAAATTTATAAAATCAAATACTATATAGTTTTGGTTACATAATATTTTACCTCTTAAAGACATTTTGGGAATTTTATACTGTAATTAAATTATAAAAGAATTGTCAGATTGTTTATTATATTATTATATTTTCAGATCAATGTATCATGCTTGGACGTCCTACACTACTGTGAAGAGACCCACAACTTAATAATCCCATTTTTGTAAAGATTTAATACGGTATATATATATATATATATATATATATATATATATATATATATATAATAAACCTTTATATTTTTGGAGGTAGGCCCCCTATATGTTTTCTGAAAGCTACGATTATCTAATAAAATTACTTTCTGTAAGCGAAACTAATGTTTATATAACCAACCGTTATCCAATAAAATGCAATCTATAAAGAATTATGCTTCCTAACTTGAAGTAACAATATGAGTATGTTTTGATAAAGAATAGTGGATCTAAAACCATTATTTGCATATATTGTAAGCATAATTTGTTGTTAACATCTGGTTAAGTGTACAAATATTGTACAAAATTCAACTGCACAAATATATTTTAAAATTTTACTAAGGTCTTTTAATTGGATTTTCATATTAATCATAGTCTTAGACATATGTTTCACATGGAAAAGCTACATCTTGAAGGAAACTTGAAAAAAATATAATCTAACCAAATTGTGTTTTAAACATTTTCTGAAAATCGTCAGTTTGAGTATTAAAATAGGGGGATATAATTTATTGAATATTTTTATTGGTTATTAATATAACTGGTAATCTCAGACCAACTATTATTTTTACACTATATTAAATCTAATTGTTTGGTTCTCTCCAAACTTCTAAAGATGCGCTGGTTATCGAAAAGTTGTATCGCTGCTGGACTTGAAGTCTCTTTTCATGACTTTTGGCATCTGCTTTCTTTCTTCTGTTATCGGCACGATATTCAGATTCCAATGAATATCTTGGTTTTCATAGAACAAAATTCAATAATTCTAAACCAACTTAAAAACGAGCAATTTTTAAATATAAGATGAAAAATATAAACAAGATTTAAATAATAAAACATATAATAAATAACAAACGTTTGTAATTTTTTTATTATTTAACTTTTTTTTAATAATTCGTATAGCTATTTAATAAAAATTACAAAAAGTCCAAAAGATAAATAATTGAGCATGCAACTAATGCCAATTCGAATAGAACGCTCAATCTTCGTAGTAAATTAGAGATTCCATATAAAAGCAGTTATGAAAATCTCTTAAAATAAAATATAAATTGATTGTGTATGTCAAACTGGTTTTCAGCGGCACAGATGATGTCATCCCTACAAACTTATTACACAGTTGGATAAATACACACACACACACGCGCGCGCGCGGGCGCGCACACACACACACACACACACATATATATATATATATATATATATATATATATATATATATATATATATATATATATATGTGTATTTATACACACACACACACACACACACACATATATATATATATATATATATATATATATATATATATATATATATATATATATATATATATTTATATATATATATATATATATATATATATATATATATTTATATATATATAAAGAACTAAGTCAAAATACAAATACAAGAATTATAATTGAATTTACAATTCAATACAATTCTTGTATTTGTATTTTGACTTAGTTCTTTATTAATACACAAGAATACATATTGCGATATATATATATATATATATATATATATATATATATATATATATATATATATATATATATATGCAATTAGTATAAATCATTTAATACGTACTGTGAAATTATTACCAATAATTTCCTATAAATGATGTTACACTTTATATCAATAAATAATGTAGGTCATGCGAAAGTATTCCTAGAGCAAAGTCTTTCAACGGACCAGGGGTAATATAATAGACGTACTCTACTAATGCATTGACTATAAAGCTTCTGCTGTTATGAAGAGAAGAAATGTGATATTTCAATATTGTTAGAAGTTATTATAAATTATTTCCAAACCCTTCAAAGTATCAATAATACCTGATATTATTGTTCTACAATGGTAATATATATACGACTTGGACAGAAAAGTAGAAAAATTAGCTTTAATTGGTTTCACGAAATGTATATTCTCCTAACGTTACATAGTAAAAACAATGATACAGACTGACAAATGCATGCATACTGTCAAAATATTCTTTTTCAATACATCTTTAAATATAAATTATTTTAATTTAAGTGTTTTTGCACTAATTTTATGTTTTATAGGTATAATAATTATGTTCTCAGTTACGTTACCATATTTACTGTGTTCGTTAGTGTTTTTATAAATTTCAATTTCCAGAACTAAGTTATTATGAACGTCTACAAGCTAGAGAAACTTTGATAATTTATAATGTCACAATGTTCACTGCTATTATTTCTTTTTATAATTGAATTACTATTTTTGGTGTAAAGAAAGAATTGATAATGGCGTCGATCACATATCAGGTTTCAAATTCCTTCAGTAAATTTTGAGAAACCTTGTGAGATAAATTGCTTTCTTCTCATCAACATATACGATTTGATTAAATTGTTATAAATATTCTTTGTTGGTCATCTGTTACTATGCAGTAGAATAATTAAATGTATACAGTAATTTCCATAAAGAATGGAATAATATAGTGGAATAATTTCCATTTGCTAACTGTGCCTATGTCATATTTTATTCGTATTTTATTAATGTTCTCAGTTACGTTTTTATAATTTCATTAACCAATATTATTATAAAATTATTAAATTTTGGAGGTTTGACTAAATACATTACAATACTATATAAAATAACCATCTAAAACAATTTAAACTTATTCATTAAAGTTAAATTCGGATTAAATTCCAAAGCGAGAGAAATTTCAATACTTAATAACGTCACGATGACTACACTTAGCAGTTACTGGTATTGATAACTGGAGCTCGATATATTACTAACGCTGGTATTACTATCTGTTTGCTGGTTTCTCATTACTTTTTATCTCTTATAAAGTTTCTTAAGGAATTTAAATTCATTATAAAAAAATAAAATTGTGATTTTATAAATAAAAAACGAAAAATATTTCTTTGATTGTACAAAACAATAACATAAACGAATTTTTATTTTGTTTAAATTACGAAAAGATTTAAATATATCGTTCATAAACAGCATGATTGCAAATATACCTGCTACAAACAAAATATCTATTAATTTTAAGTAAAAAACGTTTTTTTCTGGTACGAAATTATTTGCTAGCATTGTTATATTGTTAATAGTTTCAAAAGATAGTACATAAATGTATTTATAATAAACTAACACTTTTTCCTTTAATAATATCGATTAAATGAAAATACAGTGCAACCAACAAAAATTTAAAAATTGAGCATAATGTACACTATTTATCTTCTGTTTACACATTGATAATGTTTCGAATAAAAAATCTTTTGTATGTATTTTAATGAAGTTCATATCTGCATTTTAGGAACCTTTGTTCTAATTTTCATTCTAATAAAGGCAAGTAAAACTTGTTTTTGTTCGTGTTTCAGAACATTGTTATGATTACTGACGCCAAAGAAAGGCAGACAGAAAGAAGAATGCAACATAGTTTCTTTGAATATACCTTACTATGAATAACATAATTAATTATTTTCCCTCTGTAGCATCTTCAGAATTACAACCATCTTTCAGAGTTACTGATGAAAATGCAGGCAGAATACTAATGAAGGGCAACTTTGTGCTATTCCGATATCGACAGTTGTAACTTATTAATAGTTTCTTGAAGAAGATGAAAAACCTTGAGTGTGTATAAATTCAGCTATTTTATGAAATTATACGGTATCAAATATTTAAAGTCAAATGAACGAAATAACTATATTGCGTACCTTGCCTTTTTTGTGAAAAGTGTTTTTCCATATAACACTAGAAATAATACAATTAATTTAATAATAAAGTATTTTTTTAAAAAAAACTCTAATAACATCTAACGTTATCCACTTCAAAATTTAAAAATATGTATTTGAACTGCAGTATTTTAATAACGATTGCATAATTAAATCTAGGTATATATATATAGAAAGAATGTGGACTAATCAATAAAATTGAATGAATCTTATTATAAAATAGATCAGTTTTTTTGCAAAATAAGTAGAACTCGCCCTTCTCATTTCATAAAACAAATTTAATATATCAAAGAAAAACCTTTTAAAAAGGACAACAAGAAAATTGTTGTTGAATTGAGAATAGAAAAACGTCTTTAATTTATTTCATATGTTTATAAATCGATAAGAGTTTAAAACAATAAATTAATTATTTTAATTACGACAAATAAACAGTGTACTTTCAGTGTTTTTGGGTTATAATTAAAGCGTATGCCCCGATATTTTTTGCAAACGATCATTTTTTGTGTGATTATTTATATCTTGCAGGGTTATACATAAAGAAATTGAAGGGAATATAGCTTGCTCGCATTCTCGCTCAATATATTTACGAATCCTAATGAAAATTGAAAAATAAATCAAATTAGTTTTGTTTTACTAACCTTAAAATCCATTGGGTATTAGATCATGCTTTTGAAGTTATTCAAGTTTTTTGAAGCTCAATATATTACTTATTCATGACGATTCAAAAAATAAAAATTTGGAAACTATGTTCTAGGACTTTCTAAAAACTCACTTTTCTGTCGTATATAAATTTATTTTGCAACTAAATATCCAATGTATGGTAGGAGAGGACGATTTTACATTTCATAACCACTATAACGTCTTTGATAAGACTATTGTTTGTATATATATATATATATATATATATATATATATATATATATATATATATATGTGTGTATTTATATACACACACACACACACACACACACACACACACATATATATATATATATATATGTACTTATATATATATACACACACACACACACACACACACACACACACATATATATATATATATATGTGTGTGTGTGTGTATGTGTGTGTGTGTGTGTGTATGTATCGTTCTAGTTTTCAATTGTTAATAAAATACATTTTATTTATTATTTCTTCCACTCAAGTTCAAATACATATTTTTTTTAAACTTCTAGTAGGTGACACTAGATAATAATAGAGATTTTTCGAATATTAAAATATTATTTGAATTTAAAGAAATTGTTTTAGTTTTATTTGACAGAAATAAAGCAAGTGTGCAATATATTTATTTCGTCCCATTTGACCTTAAGTAGATGATGACATATGATTTTATAAAACACCTGATTTTAAGTTATTAAATATGTTTTTTTTAATGGATAGCCAATGTTTTATTATTTACAATAATCGTAATTGTTTGATAAAAAGTAACTAAAGTAAGATTTTTCTATGTTGATCCAAGAAAGAAATGACTTTAAAAATGGTTATAACATATGTTAAATAAAAGCTGACGTAAAGTTTGTAATACTATATTTGAGTTTAAAATTGTTTTTATAACTAGTTTATTTACAATACTGTTATTATTTTCTTTGTATGTAGGTTATATCATAAATTTTAGTTAAATATTTACAACTGATGGTACTCACATATGGTCCAACTACAACGAATAACGAGTGCCTTCACTTAAAGATTTAAAATGTATTTATATTACGTTTTAAATTTTTTTGTAATATAAAATATTGCATTATATTTGTTTACACAATATCCCAATTTCAGCAACGTTTTATTGATCAACTTACAATATTTATACACTTTTACCATATTGCTCCCTTTATTTATTTTCTGGTTTTGTTAATTAAATATTAATTATTTCATTACTTCCTTTGTACCTCAAACTATTAAACTCGACAACTATGTTAACGTTCCCATCAAAACAATAAAGTAAGACATATTATGCTAAAAATAAAGGTTTGTTATACTAGAAGAACTTTCAATAAATTAGCCACCCACACTGCTTATCTTCACGATGCGACGTAATGTGACCGCGCTTCAGCGTGACGGTTTATTCTCGCCTTATCTATAGACATTCATTTTGTATTGGTTTCAGAGATAAGCGTGTGTAACTTACGTGTCGGAATGTAATTTCTTCACTAGATACTTGTTAAAAAACTTTTTATGTAACTGTTCTAGAGGATCTTTGATATACTCACAAAGGTAGCGTATTGCAGTATGTGTGTGTGTGTGTGTGTGTGTGTGTGTGTGTGTGTGTGTGTGTGTGTACTCGAATAATCCTTGACTTTAGCCATACCTACTTTTAGGTCTTGAGAACGTAGTTACTTTCCCTTCGAGGAACACAAGCTGATTCACATACCTTTCATACCATATATACTTGAAACAGGGTGTCATCGCCTCCAAAGATTTGGACTAAAGTAAGTGATGTCAAGTCTTCAGAGATCATCACCGCTGCAATTTGACAGATACATTAGAGAGATTCTTCTTCTTGGCCACTGGACATTACTGAGGAACCACTATTACCTTTGAAGCCCCCTATGAATACAAAAATCAATACTAACCTATTGGAATCATGCTCTGAGGAAGAACCTACTCAAGTTTTATAACTGAAAGGAGAAGACACTGTTCGGTTACTTGCCAAATAAAACCATGCAATAGTATGCACAGATTTATGGTATTGACTGTAGTAGAGGTGTGGCAGGCATCTCCAACATTTACCCCTCAGAAAATAACGTCAGGCTCAAACTACCCACTGGCCAAATTGCTTCAAACTTCACTAGTGATCTAATTCGTATTAAAGAGGCGATTACCCACTGTCGCTCTTTTCCTCCGCTAACAACTCAATAGAAGAAATTGTAATTTTCTTCAAAATCAACACACGAAGCCATTCATAATTGTGAGACAAGACTCACACAAGAAATTAATAGTCTCCTCCACTCATTAAATATACTAGGATTCTCCAGTGGATCCATGCTCATATAGGAATTGAGGGTAATGAGTGTTCAGATGCAATTCCAAAAAAATCACGTGATGACGATCTACTTTTCACTTATACAGATACGAATGCTGTTGCCAAGCGAAAAATCTACATAACCAGCATTTTAGCATGGTAACTATCCCCGATGTAAACTGCCCAAGAAACCTCTCCTCAGCAATAGCTTGATACGTACTGGACATTTCAAAGGAATGAGGATATCATCAACTAATATAAAAAAAAAAATCTTATCCCTTTTGTAAGTACTGTCCTAACCCGGCAAGCTGGCCTGAGCAACCGGGCGGGTCCACAGGTGGCGGATAGTGGGACGGCCTACAGAAATGTAGGTTACCTGTGAATAAGGATTCCGGAAGGTTTCTGAATATGCAGGCCTGGACCAAGGCTATGGTTCAAAGGTGAGGAATTATCCCTCCTCGTCAGTCAACCGGTTGGGCTTGGTAGAAATAACCGAGTGCTCTGACCGGGGAGACTGGGGTAGTTGGGAATTAAGTCCTCACAATGCTACTCTCACCTCCCGGGTGAACCAAGGGCAATGCGACAGTGAAGTAGGGGCGGGAAACTGCCCAAACGACACAGTTGTAAAAAAGAGAGTAAAGCAGGCTGTTCATCTGAGCAGTTAATAGTGTCCTGAACTTGGGGTGTGCTTCAAGGTCAGTGACTGAATACCCAATCCAAGGTGGAAGGCATCGTGCCGAAGGATGAATGGCTGCAGGGTATAAAATGCAGTCCCAAACGATCCCCTTGAGGAACCAGACAAAACCTCATTGTATGTTGTCTTGCCAGGGCAGTGGGGGCTCTGCTCTGGTCGACCGTTATTTCCCCCATACTCGTGGGACTTTAATGGACCAAGTAAGTATAAGAATTAATTTCGAGACTGCACAGACAGTGGGAGCCAATGAGATGGCAAACCGTGAGTCTGTAGCAGATGTGTCAACGGCAACCATCACTGGGGGTGCGGGGGCGGCTGTCAAGCTGCCGACTGCAGAAACCGGTGAAGTGGCTGTAGAGTTGAGCACGATGTCTAGTCCTGGGGCTGCTCTGCGGACCCAGGCGACTGCAAATTAAGCAGAACAATGATCAAGATCCTCCAAGTGAACCTACAGCATAGCAGGGCGGCGAGTGCTGTCGTGTGTAGGATGCTGGACAGGGGAGAGGTGAACTTGGTGCTCATCCAGGAACCATGGATTTCTGGAGGAAAAATATGCGGGCTGGCGACATCTGGAGGTAAGTTGTTGTATGATAAGGACTCCGGTGTTCCCAGGACGTGTATCCTGGTTAGGAGGGGGTTGTGTGCTTTTGTACTAACGAACTTCTGTTGCAGGGATTTGTTAGCAGTGACGGTGGAGCTGCGGGCGGAGGGGGGGATGAAGAGGCTGAACCTGGCCACGGCATATCTCCCCTTTGACTGCGCGGGGGCTCTGCCAACACAAGAGCTGAGGAGCCTGGTCGAGCACTGCGAGGCTGTGGATGAGGAGCTGCTGGTGGGGATGGATGCTAACTCCCATCACACTTCGTGGGGTAGTACAGGTACAAACACTAGAGGTGAGGAACTTTTAGCTTATCTTAGCTCTAAGAATCTACTAGTCCTAAATCAGGGGGAAGAGCCGACGTTTGTCACTAGGGCCAGACAGGAGGTCCTGGACATTACGGTGGCATCGAACCAGATGGCTAGGTATGTACTAAATTGGCATGTGTCGGAAGAACCATCTTCTTCTGATCACAGACATATTAGGTATGATATCTCTCTAAATCCAGCCATGCTTCGCCCAACCAGGGATCCAAGAAGAACAGACTGGGACTCCTACAGGAGGGACCTGGGTGTTCGGATTGAGGAGGCTGGATTGGAGTATGGTGGGAGGAGAGAGCTAGAAGACTCTGCCACATTGGTTGGCGAGGCTATAATAGAATCCTTTACCGATAACTGCCCTCTCAGTGAGTGGAGGAAAGTAGGGGATCCGTCATGGTGGAACAAGAAGCTAGCCAAACTTCGGAAGACCACCAGGAGACTCTTTAATAGAGCAAAAAAGAACCGGGAATGGGACCTGTATAGGAAAACACTAACCGAATACAACAGGGCAATTAGAGAAGCGCGCAGGAAGTCCTGGAAGGAGTTTTGTCATGAGATTTACAAAACTCGGGAAGGGGCACGACTGTACAAAGTGCTCTCTAAGGACCCAGTTAACCCGGTGGGGATGCTAAGAACCCCACTGGGAAATATAACAAAAACGGCAGAGGAAACTGTGGAAGAATTAATCAGGACACATTTCCCTTCCAGTACCCTGAGGAAACTTGGGGGAGCAGACACTGAACCGGTTACCAAACTCTCCACAAGACGTGGTAAGAGGGAGGACTGGGAAGTGTCAAGGAGGATAGTAACTCCACAAAGGGTAAGATGGGCTATTGGCACTTTTAAACCCTACAAATCTCCAGGTCCAGATGGGATCTATCCTGTGCTGCTGCAGCAGGGAATGGATATGCTGGTGCTGGTACTTACTAAATTATACAGGCTAAGCATTGCTCTAGGGCATGTGCCGGCAGCCTGGAAATCTAGTAAGTTGGTCTTTATACCTAAGCCCACCGGTAACCAATCGGAAGGGAAAGGATACAGACCTATCACACTCATGTCCTTTGTTCTCAAGGGACTTGAAAAACTGGTTGATAGGCATATTAGGGGGGGGTGCTTTGGCTATCAAACCACTGCATTGGAACCAGTATGCTTACCAACCGGGGAAATCTTGCGAGGGAGCTCTCCATCAAGTGGTTGGTAGGATTGAGCAAATGATCGCTAAGAAAGGTTGTGCCATAGGTGCCTTCCTCGACATTGAAGGGGCTTTCAATAACCCCTCAGTGGAGACGATGGTAAGTGGTGCAAGACGTCATGGAGTGGATGCGACCACTTGTGGTTGGATAAGTTCCATGTTAACAAACAGAAGCATTTCTGTAGAGGTGGCAGGGGAGGTCAGAAGGGCGGAGACAAGTCTGAGCTGTGCACAGGGGGGGGTTCTCTCACCTCTGTTGTGGTGCCTAGTGGTTGACAACCTTATTGAACTCCTGAATGAACAGGGGTACTTCTGTCTAGGATATGCGGACGACATAGTTGTCCTGATCCTGGGCAGATTCCCTGATACAGTCCTTGAGGTAATCAGAAATCCTCTACGACTGATTGAAGAGTGGTGCAAAAAGGAGAACCTTAGGGTAAATCCAAAAAAGACTGCTCTCATTAACTTCACCAGACAGCGAAAAGATCTGACGACCAGGATGCCCCGCTTGTTTGGTGAATACCTTGAGTTTGTGGGGGAGGTGAAGTACCTGGGAGTTACTCTGGACAGGAAACTCACCTGGAATCAACATCTTGAGAGGACAGTTAACAGGGCCAAAAGGGCACTGATGACTGTGAGAAGAATGGTGGGTAAGAAATGGGGACTGAAGCCATCAATGATGCACTGGATGTATCTGAGGGTGATAAGGCCTATGATTACCTATGGAGCTCTGGTGTGGTGGACAAAGGCCAACCAGGCACAGACAAGAGCTAAACTGAGCTCTGTCCAGAGATAGGCCTGTCTGTGCACACTGGGAGCGATGTCAACCACACCAGGTGCAGCAATGGAAGTAATGCTTAACCTCCCTCCCCTTGAGCTTGTCCTTAGGGGAGAGGCGAGGCTAGCGGCATGGAGATTGCGCAACTCGAGCAACTGGGCTAACCTCCCAGATGTCTCGGGACATATGAGTATCGAGTGCGTGGTCAAAGAACCCGCCTTGGAAATGGGCAGCGACCACATTACTCGAATGTTTGCACCTGACCAGGTCCACCAAACTGTGATGGAATGGTCAGGGACATTAACATCGGGAGCTCAGATCTGGTACACAGATGGCTCCAAGATGGACTTCGGCGCTGGAGCGGGGGTGTATTGTAAAAACCCAAGGGTAGAACTAGTTTTTTCCTTGGGGAGGCATACCTCTGTCTTTCAGGCCGAAGTATATGCTATAAATGCCTGTCTGGGAGAGATAGCGAGAAGGGAAACACATGGGGCCCGGATTGCTATTTTCTCCGACAGTCAGGCAGCAATTAAGGCACTAAACGGACACGTGGTCACCTCGGCCATAGTCAGGGAGTGCCTAATTAACCTACAAGCTCTGGCAAGGCACAATCAAGTCAAGATTGGTTGGGTGCCAGGGCATAGGGGAATACTTGGAAATGAAGCCGCAGATGCGCTGGCCAGGAAGGGGTCCTCGACTCCCCTGATTGGACCGAAAACTGCGGTGGGTATTTCCAAATCCATGGTCAGGATGACAGTGCGAAGGTGGATGGCTGAAAGACACTGTGAGCACTGGATCAGGGCCGAAGGGATGAGACACAGTAAGCTAACCCTTAGGAGACCTTCCTTGGGGCTGCAGAAGAGTCTCATCTATCTGTCTAGGCAGGAATTAAGGATAGCCACAGGACTACTCACGGGACACTGTGGACTAAGGAAACATTTGCATAAAATGGGTATCTACAAGGATGAACCAGTGTGCAGATTGTGCGGGCAGGAACAGGAGAATGCCACACACATTATTTACAGATGTGGAGTACTTGCTGAGAGGCGCTTCAACCTCTTTGGTGATGGAACGGCTTTGGTGGATGCTGAAGGTAAAACTCTAGTCAGGAAACTCCTAAACCTGGTAAGAGGGAAGGGGTTATTTGACTAGATCAGGGAGGTAAGTACAATATACCTTAAGGTAGCAGTGCTTCGGGCAATTCAAACCCGCTCCCAAGTTGAAAAAAAAAAAAAAAAAAAAAAAAAAAAAAAAAAAAAAAAAGTACTGTCCCCAATCACAACTAACCCCACATAAGTTTTTTGACTGACAAACCACTGTCAATTCTTTTAGTCAACTTGGAGCACCACCAATTGAAATACTTCATAGCGACCGGGCTACAGAACTGGCAGATCTTGTTATCAGGACATTTGGTGGGATCTGAAATTTTTTCACTTTGCATATCAATAGACACGAAAAAAACATTTTAAATTATTGTTTAATAATGTCCACTTTAAAATACTACTATTGGTTGTAATATCAAAAAAAATGTTTCTACTTGTATGTATCCAATTAATTTTATAAAGTAACCTACATCGTTTTCCACGGATAAACATTTCGTTTTTATTATTTATTTTTAGCTTGATAGGATTGCACGAATGTAATTAAAGCGATAGAGATGAAAATCAAATCTCTTGATTTTCATACTAATCCATTTTCCTGTTGAGGATTTGCTGCATGAAATAACCTAATTACAAATGTAATACAACTGTTTTCAATTAAAAACAAACATATATCTTTTTGTAAATGACATTTTGACGTCACTGATGAAGCGCTATTGATGCACGATTCGAATTAAATGAAGACTATCCCAGCATTCAACATCGCTCTCAGTTGACGTGTAAGTCATGTATTACCAGCAAGAATTATTACTTATATGTATTGAAAGAGAATTATAAATGATAAATATGAATGTTCTAAAACTCATTTTAAAAAACGTATCTACCATAACTTGAGCAATAGTTTATTACAAACTATTAAGCATCCTTACTACAAGAAAGACTTTGTGCCCTCAGACGTGTTTCACCATCTATGCTGCCTTCATCAGTGATAAACAAACTATATAATACATTTATTTTGTAGTCATAAGATATTTCATATGACAGGATAAATTATAACTATAAATAGTGTATTTTAACCACTGGAAATAGACAGTATCTACCTTTTTACTGTTAAGTCATGCAGTAATCATATTTAGCAGAATCGTTATTTAGTATTAAACTGGATGTCAAGATGAAGCTCTATTCAATGAATGGGTTTCAATGAATTTTACTGAAATATGATAAGAATCACTCTTATATGTGTGTGTAATATATATATATATATATATATATATATATATATATATATAGGTTACGTGTGTTGTTAAGCTCAAAAGGTTTTTAAAAATAATTTTATTTTTATAAACCTTTATTAATTAAGAAAAATTTAGTTTTGAAATTAAATAATATTACATTAATATTTACTTAACAAAAAAAAACTGATATGAATTCAGTTGGAGTGCCTACAACTTTACTCTTCAAGAGTTTGCTACACACTAAAGCTAAAGCTGTTTTACCAGCTGCACAATACAAAGTCTGCGTAAGCAGGAATCTACTCTAGTAAGCATTATATTTAGTTAAGTTTACATTATTCGTTCACATAACTCCTCCATCCCTAAATAAAACTTCTGGGGTGGCGAAGTTTCGTCCTCTGTTGGAGTCCTCTTTATTGGGGAAGCTCGCCTGGTAATGTTTGATTTCTCTGATCCAGTTGATTATGTTGTCCGTGACTTCCAATGCAGTATACTCGCAGTTGGCGTTATTATTTCTAATGATGGACTACTTACAATCCAATTTGTGGTGCGTTAAAAGGTCAAATGAGCAAATTTTTTTGGAATATATTTTACCATTACAATTACTGTCTAAGCAAAAATTACAGAATTAGATACTAACATGTACCTTACTGTTGCCATTATTGTTACATAAACTTGGAATTCAATTTATACAATTTAAAACAAATATTCTGCGATGATTAGTTTTGCTAACGTGATAATTATTTATTATTTCCAGCATTTATTCTTCAGATGTTAAACCCAATAATTTGTCGTTACACTTAAATAAAATTTAGTTCAGATTTTTTAAAGTTTTTTTGCTATGCATGATGCAAATCTCTCATAAAAGCCATCTTCAAAATAAAGGTTATATTTTACTTTAGGTGTTAAATATGATTTTACGAAGTTAAATATGTCATTATTAAAATTATTTTCTGATATTTCAACTATTAAACGAATTTTTGAAATTTCAAATAATTTTATTATTTTCACATTTTTTGGTTCATATTTTACTAGAGACAAAAATGTTTAATTTTTTCCAAAGTTTACAGGCTCGTCGGAAATTGTTATTTCTATCTGATTGTTTCTTTCAAAATTAGAGTGAACTGTCTGGTTAATTTCTTCATTGATATCTTCTTGATTGTCGGCGTCGCCTTCTATATCAATGTTGACTATCATAGACTGGTTAGCATCTAATTACAGGAAGTAAATCAGCTGAAGGGATTTGCAAGTCCTCCTCTACTGTATATTGAGAACTTGTTGACATTGTATCGGTGACATTCAATTGTATTCTCGATAGAGCTTCCGCATTTAGTTTAATATACCTTTTTATATTTTATTGCGTAATCATATTCTTCTAGTTTTAATCTCCATCTTAAAAGTTTGGAATTTGGTTTTTTAACAGAAAATAACCATTGTATAGGCTTATGATGCGATTAAATTTTAAATTTTCTTCCTAATAAATAAGGCCTGAAATGTTTTGTTGAATCGCTAATAGTTCTTTCTCAATTGCAGAATAATTAATTTCACTGTCATTAAAGTTCTGCTGGCATACGCTATGGGAAGGTTTTTGCCTTGACTTAAAATTGCTCCTATCGCATATTTGTTTGCGTCTGTTGTTAGAATGAATTCTTTTTCGAAGTCTGGGTATTGCAAAAGTGGTACGTTAGTCAAAATATTTTTGCATGTTTCGAAACCGTCTATAAAGCCTATAAATATCAATTTTTCCATTTTCTTTAAACAGTTAGTAAAAGGTTTTGTTATTTTTACGAAGTGTTTAATGAATTTTCCTTAATATCCTAATAGTCCTAAAAAACCTTTAATTTGTTTGGTAGTCTTTGGAATTAGATAGTTCTTTATTGTTCTTATTTTTTCTGGATTGGATTTTACTCCATTCGGCGTAACTATGTGTCCTGAATAAGCAACTTCCTTACTCAAAAATTCCGTTTTGTCCAGCTGTACTTAAAATTTGACTTTGCGTAATCTGACAAACACTTCCCTAAGTGTTTCTATATGTTCTTGAAGGCTAGTTGAATAAGTTATAATGTCGTCCAAATAAACTAGACACGTTTAATTTTAAATTCCTCTCAGAATATTATTCATAATCTATTGAAACGTAGTGGGGCTAATTTTTAAGCCAAAGGCCATTCTTAAAATTTCGTAATGTCCCGTTTTCGTTGAAAATGCTATTTTATTCTACGCCACTAGGGTCCATCTAAACTTGATGAAATCCTGAGGCTAGTTCTAAAGTTGAGAAATACTGATATTGTCCTAATTTGTCTAAAATGTGTAGGGAAATTTATCAATTGATCACTAATTGAAATTTCCTTTTACCAGAAGCGTCCTGTTTTTTTGGTACAATCCAGACAGGAGAGCTCCATGGAGAATGAGAAGGTTTAATGATTCCCTGTTTAAGCATTTCTTCTGTTTGTTTATTCATTTCATGTTTGTAAATTTCTGGATAACTATAATTTTTAGAATATACGGGAATTTCGTCTGTAGTGCTAATAACATGTTTTATTTGATTGGTGAAAGTATAGTTATTTCCATCAATATGAAATATATCTGCATATTCTTCTATTTAATTTGTTATGGCGGTTTTTTCCTCTAAATGCATGTTCTACTCTGAATTTTGAGAAGTCTAAACTTTTTGCTCTTGATTTCTTTTGTTTATAATCTAACATTTTAAAATTAGCGTTTGTTTGAATTGCATTAGGTTCAAGAACATTGTAATCTTTTAAAGGTTTTATTTCAATGGTGCATTTATTTTGTTTTTTTATATTTTCTTCTGTGTTGTTTACAATAGGGCAATAAGCCTCACTCTTATGCACTGAAACTATGCACTGTGGAATTTCTAATCCATTTAAGTGTTTGTATGGTAAGATACCTTCTCCATTATGAATATTTTGTTTGGCTAGTGCGGGCTTGTATAACATAACTAAATTATTCCTGTTTTACTGACGTGCTTTCTGTTTTATTACAATTTCCTTGTGCTGTATTAAAATATTGAATGGGGATTTCTTCATCACAAAGTATTAATTTATTGTTTACAAAGTCTAAACTTATTCCTAACTCCTTTATATTATCCAGTCCCAGTAATAGGTCGAAATTCTGATGAAAATCAAACAAGTTACCATTAATTTCCTTTTTAGAAAACAGGGGGATTTTGCAGCAAAAATCTTCCTTCCGTGTGCAGGGGTTACTTCAACGGCTCTTTTCTTACACGTTTTATAATTTTTCTAAACCTAGTGATTTTCGTATAAGCGATCGAGTACTACCTGTATCAATTAATATTTTTAATTTAGTATTTGCGTCATATATGAAAGGTAATTCATTATTTTCACACCGCAAATTCATTATGGAAAATTGGTTCGGAGGCTTGTACAACCTAAAAAATTATTTTGATCAATTTGAATGGTCTTTTCATTTTCATCATAGTCTTCAGGTACGTTTTGGTGTCCTTTTCGGAATTTTCGTCAGAAACGAATGTTTCTTGTTCGTTAATTTGGTACATTGAATATTCGCCGTCTTCTGTTCCTTGGCCAGTCATTTTTAAAGTTTAGTACTTTGTCTAGAAGGCTTGTGTGTTTGTCTAGTGTATATGATCACAGTGGTGGGTTGATAACTCATATTCTGAGGGTAATGAGGTTTAATATTGTTCATTAATTGTCCTCTTTGAGGTTGACCATGGCTAGCAAAAGGTGGTTTATAGAAAGGATTTGGCTGTTGGTATGTTTTCTTTAGGTAATTGGTGATAATTATTCTTTGGGTGTATTGGTTTTCTTACGGTAGACTATAATTTTGACCTTTCTGAAGAACTGATTGTTTGTTCGGTTGTGTAAACATTTTATTATTTTTAAATTGAAAATCGTTAGTTAGCATATTTAAAGCTTCTGCGAGTGTTGTGGGGTTTTTAGTTCTCATTAAAACCCTAGTGGTTATTGAAGCCCTCTTAACAAAATTCCTAATGCTAATTTTTTAACATATTCACACATTGTATCAATAGCTTTAACTGGTTCTATATTAATAAAATATGTTATTTGTAAATATAATAATTGTTATATCATTTCATAAAATTTAAAAGGAGATTCACTTACTTCTGGTTTTAGCTCTGCCATTTCACGATTTAATGTAAAACAATCTCTTTTATTTAGGAAACTAGTTAAAAGAATTTTCTCAACATCTAACCAGTTATAACTGTTTGAACTTACAATTAACTCTAAAGCTTGTCCCTTTAGTTTTGTTAAAATTGAGGACATCAAATATTTATTTTGAAAGTCATCAGGATTATTACAACAAAGAATATCACAAATTGTGACAAATCTATTTAGCAATATAGGCTCTCCAGAAAGTTCTGGTATCATATCTAAGAATTCCTTCTTTAAAGTTGGAGTAACCATATTCCTTTATATTTAATTTCAAAACAAAAATTAAAATATATAGTAAATACTTTACATATATTGTGACGCTGCATTTTTTATATTGCACTATTCACAATCACTAAAACATTTTCTGTCACGATGTTCTCTCTCTGTAGATATACACTCTATTAAATTGTTGCAGATATTCACTCTGCTACAGAGCTTTTCATCGCAAAACATATACGTTCATCGCAATACAAATAACTCAACATAAATATATATTTTACACTAAATTAATCTTTGGCTTACACCTGCTTCAAAGTATAGCTATCAGAAACTTGATAACAAAACAAAGGTTTGGATATAAAGATAGGTTTTTCGATCATTACATCTAAAGCTGAATACCTTTATAAATAAGGTCTGAGTTTATTATTTTATATGTCACTTATTCTTTATTCTTTAACGCCATCTCAATAGAAGCCTGAAATTAAAAGTGATCCTGTTGGACCCGGATATAGTCCAAACATAGTTCTGAAAGGCCTACACCTGGAACACACTTGTACGACAAATGAAGAATAGCATGTTGTTTTTCCCAAATACAAAAAGCTTTAGGTTTGTATTTTTCTCTATTATTTAAAGATCCACAAGTAGACTTATTCCTTTATAACCTCTATTGTTTAACGTTCTACCTCGCTTTAAAATTCACCTATTAGGCCTATACCATTTGAATGTAGGTACCTACATATTATCATTATTATTGTCATACTCATTTATTTATAAATTGTATTTAATAAAATTTAAGGGTTTTTAAATGTTTATTGGCTGTCAATCATCAAATTATTAGGTTTGACTCTAAATAATTGAATGCAGTGGATAAAATACGAATATAGTGAGCATTTAGAAAGAAAGTGGTGTTTAATAAAATCTTTAAGAATGCTGCCTCATTATTAAATACATGATTACTTTTATTCGACTGTAATCTAAACACAAATGCATTGTTAAGATTTCGGCTCCTAATGCAGCCAGTTTTATTCAAGGTAATATTACGTAACGATAAAAACTATTACAATCAATATAAGTTACTTAAATTTAGATCGTTCCTAAAACATTTTTATCAGGAAACAGGAAAAACATAATTTAAAAAAAAATATTAAAAACTATAATTGTTATTTATGTTATGTTTATGTTGTATTATGTTGTTATTATTTGTTATAATAATATATTAACTTTCCAAAGGCCTTTTAATTGTGCCTGTATTATTGTTTTTAAAATGAGGGTTTAAAATATTACCCAATTAAGAAATTGGTTATTTTGAAAAAAATAATTATTTATTAAAGAGAAACTCTCATGGTTAATTTTATTAAAGTATTTAACCTATACACCTAAGTATTAGAAAATTTATTTTGTTTTTACTAGCTATATTCTATATAAAACAGCTACTTAAATGTGGTGAAACTGTATGAGGACATATGTGTTCTCTCCAGCACTATTCTAGAACATCTTATTCAAAACGTAACAATGCATGCTTGCAAACATTCAATGGCAGTGACTTATTGTTTTTTTAAAGTTTTATTCAATTTTTTCTTTTTTATTGTGATTTAGTTTAACTTCGCTTTTTTGTCTCAGATATTAGTTTGATTTTAATAACAATATGATTCCTCCCCAAAGACCAACGACCTAGCACTGTAATAAAACTTTACCATAAAACGAGTTTCACAATTTTATATTCGCATTATGGCTTTAGATAACGAAAAGTATTGTTTAACTGATAATCCTCATTTATAAACAATAGTTTACGACCTTTAAACAAGTGTAAGCAGCTTTGTATAAAGAGCCGTTTTCATAAACTTCCTGAAATGTATACGATAAAGTATAAATATTATCATTTTAGAGTAAAAATCTTGTCGCAAGTAATTTTTAATCTATTTATAACAAGATTACTGCTTCTTATAGAGTAAAAATACAAACATATAAATTAACAAGTTTAATTTTACAAAGTAAAAGATGTGAAAGCTATAAATGACAAATGAGTACACCATATGGCCTATTAAGGTATTTTGTAATATTTTCTAAAATAATAATTCTAAAACCGTTATAATAAATCAACGTTATACATGGGGAACGTTTCTAAAACATGGGGAAATATACATAAATTTTAAAACCTCTAATGAATAAACAACATTCCTACTTATAAAAAAAAATAATTAAATATAAAAAAAATAATTACTACATAGTCAAATTTATCAGGTGCAAGTTTCAAAACAATACATCTTCTTACCGGCAACTACGAGAGGGTCTTCCCCAGGTAGCGGTGCTTAGCTGTTTATTATTCAATGTCACGATAGACGACCTTCAGCAGGCTATTGAATCAATTTTGGGAATGCAGTGTCTCCTTTTTGCTGACGATGTGGTATTATGGGCAACAGGCAGCGGCATACAACGCCTCCAAGATGCAACTAACTCCGCCCTTATCATCCTAGAAAAATGGTCAAATCAAAACAAAATGGAAGTTAGTGTGGAGAAAACCACTGCCCAACTATTCACACTCTGAACTAAACCAGGCACATTTCAGGTCCAATACAGGGGCACAAACCTCCAGCAAACATCTCAATCGAGGTATCTCGGCATTATACTAGATACCAGGCTTTCCTACAACAGCCATGTAACATCTACGGCTGAAAAAGCACAAAAGCACAACAATCTACTCAAGCGATTGACGTCAACCAAGTGGGGGGCAACACAAGATGTCCTAAGCACGGCCTATACAAAACATACGTCCGTCCAGAGTATGGGAGCGAAATTGTTTCTCTCTCCTCTAACAGTACTCTATCTAAATATGACGTGGTTCAAAACAATACCCTAAGGACGATCACTGGAGGTGCCAAATCGACCCCCGTAGTGGCGATGCAGTTACAAGCAGATATAGAACCCCTGGAATCCAGAAGGGAAAAAACACTTTAAAATTTTGGAAAAGAGCTAAGCGAATAGACTCTAGTCACTGGAGTAGGTACAGATCAGCAACTCAGAGGTTGAAAACACAAATAACCCCCATTGTGCACGCCGAAGCACTAAGAGCAAAGTATAACATCTCTACCCCGAGCCCAGCACCACTACAAAGTTTCACTGAGGTAGTCGACGCTCTGCCAAAAGTAAACCTTCAGCTGCTGAACCCTTTAAGCAGTAAAAAGGAGACCAACCCAACAGAACTAAGGAAAAACGCTCTCGAAAAGCCATTCGTTGCTTCATGTCTATACAGACGGTTCATACATACCTAGACTAATTCTGCTGGGGCAGGATCCTACTGCGGGTTTTTCCAGCAATCTTCAGCTGTTGGCAGGAACTCTAGTAACTTCGAGGGAGAAATATGTGCCGTCACTGAGGCGGCCAATAGTATGGAGGCGCTAAACTTACAACCAAGCAGTGTTGTGTTTCTTATAGACTTACAGGCAGCAATATCTGCCCTCAGCAACAACAAACCCACTGAAAGCCTGAATTCCTCGAACTGCCGCAAGAAATTAGCCAACCTTATTAGCAGAAGCTGGAACGTCAGCCTACAGTGGGTCCCCAGCCACCTGGGCTTTCCAGGAAACGAAACGGCGGATGAAATGGCCAAAAAAGGAGCAGAGAAGGAGCAACCTGGATCTCTCCAAACCCTTGAAGCAGCAAAATCCCAAATTGACTCTACCATATCCAGGCTCACTAAGAACCTACTAAGAAACGCATAAACGGGAAAAATATGGGCAAACTTAGCGATCGCATTCCACATACTTGGTCATCTGGAGAGAAGTGAAGCTGTTGCAAGGTTCCGCCTGGAAACCGGTCACGACTATCTGCAGGCTCACCTACACCGGCTTGGCATAGCCGAATCGGACGTGTGTCCACTCTGTTATACGGAAATTATGGTGGCAAGTCACTTGCTCACCTGCTCCAAACTCAACCATGCTCTTGACAGCATTACTGCTCGGTACTCGGTACAGACGGGCGTTGGATAAAGTAAAGTAAGTAAATACATAGTCAAATTAATTTAGGCAAAACATTAACTAATTTTATTGAACAGTCAACTACACAAAATTATTTATTTAAAAGTAATCTATAAGTTTTCGATTGATAAGTATTTAAACCTCCTATTTAAGAGAAAACATAGTGTGAATTTCAACTTTTTATTTGGACATGAATTGTGAATTTTAGTGTATTTTTTTCATTTCCATATTAAACATAATTTGTGTAGTAATAGATAAGGAAATAATAAACTCTGGAACTTATTTATTTGTATGTTGGAAAAAAACGACTTTTCATGTTACTTTAAACTCGCCCGTGTTAACATAGGAGAGATTTACCAATCTATAAGTCTCTAGTAATAGGAAGAGTTTTAATCCTCAAGTTGTTATTGATTAAAGAACTAGGTTCTTCATGTGTGCCCCTAAACTAAAATCACTGTCCTTAATATTTCTGACCTTTTGAACATACCAATAAATTATTCTGAATAAGGAGGTGTTGATTAATAGTACACTCAAAAATATCTATACCCTCTTAATTTGGTTTTTTAAATAAAAAGAGATAATTAACCCTGTTCTACGATCTAATAGAAATATTTGAAGTTTTTATATTGAATTAGCTACTTTTCACTAGTTATTAATATTACAAACATTTTTCACTAGCGTTACTCTTAGTATTTTAGTTAAAAAAAAGTTCAGAAGGGATAATTCATTTTTTCTAACTTTATAAACATTTCAGATAGTAAAATATATAAACTTGTGTTTAACAATAGAATATAAACGCTTATGAGCTAAAAATTCTAAAAACATTTAGCAGTCTGAAAAGGTTTAATTTTACTAGTCGGCGCCGCTTATTGTGATCATATTTGTCAGAAGCATATTTGATAACAATAACCGAACGATAACAATAACCGAACGCTTAATCACGATTTAGTCTACATCCATACTGCATTGAACTCACTGTATTATTGCCACAACTGTTTGTTCTGAACGATATGTAAGCCTATCATTACATTAAATAATTCTAATTCTGTAATACTATAATTAAACTGTACTTACCAAATTTTGATGCTATTCCGGACAGTTTTATATACAGTAGTAGAATTTCTGTAATTTAGTTTTCTACTTGTTAAAATTAGTGGACATGTTTCATGTCAGTTTATTTTATTCCACTGTAGATTTTTTTTAAAACACTGAATCTACCATAATTGAAAAAAAATTTATAGAACTACGTAAAACACTTGATCAAAACATTATAACACATAAAACTTCATTATAAAACACTTCAATCTTATTTATTCTTCAAATTTACATTTACATTTTCTCGAAGAATTCCTCTATATGTGACTGTCTGTAGTCTTCTCGTAAAATATTGTTTATAAATTGTTCATATTCATAATGTTTGTGGAAATTTTCTGCTTTTTGTTGAACAAACTGCCTTAGAAACTCAAGAGCTTGGTGAACTTCCTGCTTAGATCTTTGCGGTACACATTTATCATTTTCGTCATCATCGGTGCCTTCTTCTTCTTCAGTAACTTACCTCACATACTACCTCACAAATATCGTCTTCAGTCATTTCCGCTGCTGTTTCAATACTATCGTCAACTTCCATCCACTCAGTATATTCTTTTAAGGACAAATCGAAAGGCTTCAAGTTCTCTTCAGAGTCTTCCTCAGATGTAGCTTGCTCTTGATTTTCTTCAACAAAAAACCACCTTTTCTAAAGCAATTTTTCACAGTTTTTTCAGAATCTTCATTCCAAGATTTTGCTATCAGATGAATAGCATCGAGTAAAGAAGTTTTTTAGCCATGTGTTTGAAATTCATACATATTTTCTATAATTCTACCACGCATCTCTCGTCGATAAAAACTTTTGAGATTTTTAATTATGCCTTGGTCACATGGCTGAATAATTGATGTAGTATTGACCGGAAGGTAAATCACTTTAATGTGTTTTAGCGTAGTGCTTATGTCATTATGTGCAGTTCAGTTGTCTAGTAGAAGGACAATGTTGCGTTTGAGGCTGGTATCCCATTTAGTCAGCAATTCATTAAAAATGTTTGATGTCATCCAAGCATTGGAGTTTGAATGATATTCAACCGGTAGCTTTTTGATACCTTGTAAACAACGTGGATTTCTAGATTTACCGATAATTAAGAGTTTTTCTTTATGACCAACCATGTTAACACTACACAAAACAGTTATTCTTTGTTTACATATTTTACAGCCTTTAGCAATTTCATTTTTAAATAAGTAAGTATGTTCGGGTAAAGCACGATAGTAAAGTCCTGTTTCATCTGCATTGTATATGCAGCTAGGAGAATACTCGGCCAAAATCTTTGGCCATTCGTATTGTAACCAGTCCTCTGCTCCAACAAAATCAGCATTTCTTTTTTCACCACACGTTTTCTTGTAAACAATGTTTTCCCTTTTCTTCCATCGATTGAACCATCCATCTGCTGCTTTAAAATCCTGTTTTCCTATTTTTTTGGCAAGATCCTCAGCTTTTAGACGCATTAGTGGGCCGTCAACTCGAGCATCTTTTCGCGAACATTTTTAAACCACAATTTCAAAGCTGATTCCACTTGCGGATCCTTCCCAGAACGATATCTTTTGTTGTCAACATTTGCATTACACTTTGATAATGACAAGATTTTTTCTTTGTTGTTCAATATTTTACATAAGAGAGGTTGAGAAACGCCAAGTTGAGAAGCAGCGTTTCTTCGACTGATTTTTGGTAATTTACTGTACCTATCTAGAATATCAAGTTTTTGTTTAAGATTTAAATGGCGTCGTTTCTTTTGAGATTCGGACATCTTGCTATACTGTCCTTTGAAACTTCAAGTAACACTAAACTCTACAAAACAAACGAAAAAGATCTTTAAAAATTAAGTTATGTAAAATCACACTGAAATACTGTAATCAACGTTCATAAAAATTCACTGTTAAAAAATACAGTAGGACTGTACTGTAAATGGTTCAGTAGTAACATCAATTAATGTTAACAAACAACTAAAATCGACTCAGCGAGGCTAGGGTGTTTGCGAAATAAAGAGTAAGGGAGACATTCTGAGAACTGTGCTAAGTGCTGAAACTGTTTTAAAGTATTTCTGTCATTCTAAAAATAAACATTCTATGAATTGGGCGTCATTGTGTGTTGCACGTACTGTTTACACTTTGTAGACATTTTTACTTGATCTATGCTAGTATACATTGACGCATATGATTTTGAATGGCAAATTAAATGATAATAATAAGCGAACAGATGATTACAATAAGCGGGCTAATTACAATGTATTAATATACGTCCGTGTTTGTTTTTCAATGAAACGATAACAATAACCGAATGATAACATTAACCGTGATCACAATAAGCGGCGCCGACTGTATTACTTTATAACAAAGGTACAACACAGACGCACACAATATTCCATAAATGTACTTCATAATAAACATTGTAATATAATACAACAGGGAATTACTTTTGGTACATAGAAACTGTTTTATCACACACTTTTTAAAAAAATAATTGAAGATTTGAATAACTAAAGTCGTTAAAATATTTGTCATAAATATAAAAAAATATACCTTAGGCAATAAATTCTAAAAAAAATATTTCTTACAATTTAAACACTTTACATAAAGTGTATGATTTATGTTTATTTAGACTTTATTAGGGTTTTAACTACAAACAGTACTTTCTATAGCTTTTTAATTATGTTCCCAACTACATTTTGTTAACGTCTTTTGTAAGTCTAATTTTATATTTAGCAAGACAAAATAGTCGGTTTCCCAAAGGTATTTGAAGCTAACGATACTATTACGGAAATTATATTACACTTTGAAATTTCTTGCGACCATACATTCTGTTAACTATAAGTTGCTAAATTGGTAACTTACACTTGGAGGAAACGTTTTCGTCTTATGATTTCTTTAGCCTGATATTTCTGCCGCTAGGATTGCTGCAGTTGAGCTTTTCGATACCAATTTTCTTAAAGTTAGAATTGATGTGATCGAAGAGTATGTGTGACCTGTGTCGTGTTTGTTCATTTACGATGTTATTTTTATGAGAGTCGCTCTGTTTGTATATTTCATATTGTTCTTGTGTATTTTCCATACTATTTCCGTGCTATTTTATATAGGGTCTACCATTTCATGAGTGATTAATGTCCATGAGGGGATTTGCGAAGGTGGATACAATAGTATAGTGCGCAGTGAGTTCTTGTCTTCTTTATATCTTTCGGTGAAGGATCTGCCTGTTTGTTCAATGTATAACTTATTGGAGTCGTTACATGGTGGTTTGTATATTCCTGGGTTATTGTATATGAGTTGTTATAAATGTTGTGTCTAATAATCGTTTGGCTTTTATTTGTTGTTCTGTAAGTTAAATTCTATCCAGCTTTTTGAATTGGTGTGCTATTTTATATGCGAATTTTTTTATTTATCATTTTTTTTTAACATTTTATAGAATTGCTTCCTCCCTAATTGATTAAATTCTTAACATTCCTTATATATTTATTGTACGAAACATTTGAAGTACTAAAATTATTAAAACGCTCAACAATAATATACTTGTAATGATTTGATTACTAAAATAAGTACGAAACCCGTAAATAATACCATTTATAATCATGTAGTACCCTTACTATAACTCTGAAGCAGGTATTTATAATTTCAATATTCTTACAATGTTGCAGAAACTATGATAAATCATATTTTTCGAATATTTTTATTTGTATTGTTGATAATATAATTTGATTTTTTAAATGCATATTTTAAGTCAAATATACATATTAATAATTTTGTGGAAAAATATTATTTTGAAAACCAATAATTGTGAACAGTTTTATATTCAGAATATATATAAATAAATTTTAAAATATATTCACTATATTTGGAGAAATGCACGTATTATTAAAAACTAATTTATTTGCAATACATTTATTCAATTAGAACCTTCTTTCTCTTTAAAATAGAAATGTAATTTTAGGCGATTGTGCACATTTCAATTTCATCAGCAACTTTGAAAGAAAGTTTTATTACTGAATATTCTACAAAGGAAAACATATAATTATGTTATGCAATGGGCACAGTTCTCAAGGAAACTCTCGCACCCTTATTTCCCGTACTCCCCTCCTCTGACTTCACTAATAATAACACTTTTAAGTAACTTTATAAGCACAATAGGTCTTCTAGCTTCCCATACATATCTACTACAATGGCGTTTGTTATGCAATACTTGTTAGTGGCTATTTAACACGGCTGCGAATGGCCTCTGGCGTAAAGTTTATGAGGTGCTGATATTTTTTAAAATGTATATCAATGGTTTTACTTTAGAAATAAAAGAGTATGACAAACAAAATTAATTTTGAGCCTAGAAAATGTAAAAAATACTAGGCCACCTATTTATCTCCGATAGGAGACGGCATCACTTTTCAAGCGTCCGATGATTATCAGTGTTTTATTTTTTATGTAATGCATGCAATTCACCTCTGTAACTGTAATAAATAATAAATATCACTGAAATAATAAATAAACATTATTTCGTGAAATAAAAACTACAAATTAGCTTTTAAAATATTTAATAAAATATATTCTTCCAAATCGGAATCAGACAGTTCCTCGCAATCGTAATCGACTTTCCTGTAATTGGATCCAGGTCACTTCCATGGCGTAGTCGTCGCTTGCCTCAGACTCAGCATACTCAGAAGCCCCATTTGTAGGGTTCCCAATACACTCCACTGCATCATTGGTATTATGTTAACAATCCCAAGAAGTCCCAGGCTCACCTTCAATGTCGCAAACCATGTCACTCACAGCCACGGACATGCACTAAACTCTCACTAACATTACTAACATAAAAATTTTATCTTAACCAAACTAAAACAATAATCCGACATACGTCACCTTTACCCTACAATACTCAACTAAGTCTCTTGTACAACGCTGGGGTAGATAACAACATATTCGATAAAAATATTACTTTCTCCAATCAATGCCGCTGACCCGTCTCCTATCGGAGAGTGCCGCAGTGAACGTGTTTTAAGCGTCTTTACGTAACAGAAGTATAAACATCGTTAGGGATCTTTCGATATATTTGACGTATGTTCAAATATATTCAATGATGATTTTTAAATTTTGTAGTCCATTACGTTCGGTGAATCTTATTAATCACTTAAACAATGGTTTATGACTATCCGAACTTTAAATTTAGTAAATTTGTTCTCAAGAAGACACTGATGAAGGCCGGCACATAGCGATCTGTCTCCGTAAGTTTTAACAAATTTACTAAATTTAAAGTTCGGATAGTCATAAACTATTGTTTAAGTGATTATTAAGATCATTTTTAATTGATTTGCCTGTTTAAAAGTAATCAACTGAAAAAAACGTAATGGGGAAAACTGAGTCAGTAGTCTACATTTAACAATGAAAATATTCCACATTTTATCATAGTTTTCCGAAAACAATTGTTATACACAAGTATCATTAATTTAAACTGTCTGAAATTTAGAAAATAAAAACATATTATATTGATATTTCTATCTCTATTGGTAGTGTTTGCACATAATTTTAGATCATAGGCTCCACGTAAACTAGGGTGGGCCGAGAAAAGTCAAAATTGTTAGATCAAAATGCAGAAAAGAAAAAACCGGTATTTTAGGTCCACTACGTACGGTGTAAAATAGTACCTGGAAGATATTATATCTTTAAACTGTGCAAAAAACTTAAGCTTTGAATTTTAAATTTTTTCATATATTTTACAACAAAACCTACGAATAAAATACAAAATATAGTAGTCCCTACAATCAGTTCAGAAGTACGAGAAGCTAGACAAAAAAATAGATCTTGTCTGGAGAAGGTCTAGAGAAATAGAACCTTAAGCTAATATCCTTATCCTTCGCATAGGGCTTAAACTAAACATTTTGAATTTTTTTAAAATGATTTACCATGTTTGCTAAATTAGATTGAAATTTGTATTTAATTAAATATTTAACTTAGGTTTATGTGTATTATGCCAACTTTAATGTACAACTCTTTGGTAATTCATATAGAACTTCATATAGGACTCTCCATGAGGAGTTGGTTGCGCTTCGAGCTCCACCCTTGTCCTCTCATCCATCAGACCATGAAAGGACGTTATTTATTTTGATAGGTTAAGTATTGAAATCTTTTTTTATCTCAAATCTAGGTGTTAGCTCTTGTCTGCCAGTCTGGATTTGATGACATAATCTCTCTTTACTCCAAAACACACTTGTTAAGAAGATATAGTCACTTCTTTTACTGCCCTCTTTACAGAGCGTCTGTGTGTTGGCAATTTTACAAATAATCACAATAAATCAAAAAAATTATCAATATTATGAGATGATTTTATTGAGTTACTATTTACAGCCAATCTTATTGTTTCAGATTATATTTAGACATGACGCAATATATTGATCCTGAAATAAATATCTTCCCTAATTATATTTTTATTAGTTTAACAAAATAATCAATAACGATAAAAATAAACCGTAAAATATTACATTTGTGTCAATTTACACAAATCACCTTATAATGATTCGTGACATGACATAAGCTAATTTTCTGCTATTAGTGAACATGTTATTTCGGGTATAAGTCTAATTGTTTGGGACTGTTGGTGGTGAAATTATCCAAGTGAATTAGAAATAAGTGTCTATAATTAAGATAAATATTAATAAATTGATATTTAATAGGATATTATTTATCCTATACCTAATATTAAGTATTACATTAGATTATACCTATATTAAAGTTTAATTTTTACTCAAAATCCTTCTATTTGTCTGTATGCGTGTGTATGTCCCTCAATCACAAAAAAATGACTTTACCCTTTGAGCTGAAATTTTACATGGACATTTTTAAAGTTCCTGGCTAACACATCGGGCTATTTGTATTTAGAAATTCCATGAGAACACCGCCCCACTGGCCTTGGAAACTCCCTTAACGGTAGTTAATCAATACAAATATTCGCCAACCCCTTGCGAAGGACGGGTACTATGCTAGTATTGTATATAGGTCACAAAAACCTAAGCGATTTCACTGACATATTACTTTATTCCAATTCTTTCAGAAGTTGATTGGAAGAGATAAAATATTACACCGGCTGTGCTAAAAGCCGAATGGGTGCAGTACATTTCGTCAACCTCTCAATGTTACTTCAATATATATACTCCAGGTTCTCGTTTTTAAAGATTAATTTCTTGTCTCTATAGAGACTCAAGATTATTCCTAATGCTATAAGTGACAGCACTTTTGCGGTAAGAAAAGGTAGTACAGCTATAGCTCAAAGGGCGTTTTTGGTGAAGTGTAGAGGTATTATCATTTGTCTCCTCACATTTCTCATTTCAACGTTAAATGTAACGACATTGATATTTACAGCACAACAAGCTTGATAAGGGCAACGCACTAATTGCCGAAACGTTGCACTAATTAAATAAACATGTACGATTCGATATTCAACTTGTTTACCATTATGAGTGCTCAAATAATCATGTACTATTTAATTTCCTGAAAATAGAAAATATTATTTTGACATTGCCTCCCGCTAAAACCTTACATATGAAATCTAGTTAAAGATAGCTTAATAAATGTAGGAAGAGGTTTCAGCGAAATTCATGATTAACATTATTATTTTACGAAATTGTAAATCTTATAAACTTTCCTGTTGCAATTGAATGAACCGTGGAAGGTAGCTACAATTGAATTTATTGAGTGTAATAAATCCGGAAACATTTTCAACGCGTAAATGCCTTTAGTAATTTTTGGCGTGGTTACCTTTTTAAATATATTTGTATTCAGAGATCTCTTCAGGAATTACTAAAGTTCTAAGTTTTTTGTCAGTTGTTATTTGTCTAAACATGTACTGAAGTCTAGACAACTGAAGTGCCTAAAGCCTTAGAGATTGTATGGCGTGACTAAAATATGTTTCACTCGTTACTGAACACAATATTGTATACATATAGGTAAACACTTATAGTAAACGTAGTAAGTAGTAACACATTTGCTGCGCTTTCATTATGAGGGAGTGCTTGCTTTTGGACACTTTTTCTGAGTCAATTGTGCTACTCTATCTGTAGACCCACAGTCCCACGTCTGTTAACGGCTAAAAATACACTGTCGAATATAGTTAAGTAATACAATCTACACAGATTAACGTGTTAAAAAGAAATATTTACTTAATTTTAGAAGTACAAGTCTTATGGATAAATTAGAATATACAGAACAAACTACGTCAGTATCAAAGAAGCTGAAAAGAATTAGATTGATATAAAAGTCAATATAAAATTTAAAAATTTTAAAACAACAAACGTGTAACAGAATATAAAATTAATTTGAAAGACAGAAATACTATGAAGTGTATGGAAGAAATGAAACATATAATACTAGTAAATATTTTGATTCGTAAAATAATTCGAAATTGTAGAATGTTACTGTCAGTTTGTAAAATAATCTTTTTTTCGTAATAACTTATAAGCCAGACCTACGTAATTTAGTATATTTATTATGTTAAGAAATAAATAACAATGTTTTATGTCCTACTAGGGCATTAAATTAAATAAAACCCACCTTCTATGAAATAGATGTTAGATGATATACTCAGAACGTTAGGATTAAACGTAGAAATGATCTATTTTAGAGCACTCACTTTTATAATAATTATATAACTTAAAAATGTACATGAAACAATCTTGGTCGTTCTTTTGAGTCTATAAAGTGTTTTAAAAAGTAATTAATAAGTAAGTATTTATAATAGTGATGAATGCAGGGGAATATATAAAACTTAGTTTATCAACGAAAAGATTTCCTAGAGTAAAGTAATGTATTTGTTACGATTAGCAGAGTGACCATCTTTTGTGAGGACAGAAAAAAATTCTCATTTATAGCTTTGTACAGATATATGTATCAAAGACGAATGAAACTTTCCTGTAATAATGTCCTGAAAATTGAACGAATCCTTTTTAAGAAACTAAAACAAAAACATTATTAAGTCCTCAAAAGATTATTCGACAAATTGATCAGATTTTATTGAAACTGTCAATTTAATTAGTCTATCAGTTCTAAATTCTAAGCCCTAACAAGTAGGCCTAGACGTTTATACTCGTATATCGGAACAGGTTTGTATAGTATTTTATTTACTAATAGGCTATATATACTTTGGTTGCTGTTAGAAGATAGGCTTTTCTGATCTCTAACAGATCAGGTTTTCATAATGCTTTTCATTGTGACATCAATATAAAGCACTTTTCTGACGTTATTAAGGGAAACCATTAACCAAAAAGATTTTCCGATTTCGTCATTCCTTAGCCCAAAAAAAGTCAAAAAAGCCATTTCATGACGTCATAACAGGAAACCATTAACATAAATTATTCTCTGAAGATGACATATAGTCGGCGCGAGGTCGGAAAAGCATTTTTACTACATCACCTTGTAAGTGATTCGTGAAAACCCATTTTAATACATTATTACGTTCATTACAAATATTTCCTATCTTTGATTGGGGGTTCTAACTAAATTATATGTTACACAGCATCCGATTGTGTATTTTATAATAAACTTGAGTATTTATTTTCAATTACTCAAAACCATTGATTTAATATCTCTAATATTTAGTTGTTATAATAACTTTTTTCAACATATTCTCTGTTACGTTCCTCTATGCAAGAGTGGACAATTTCAAAACATTTTGATTTAATGTATATAACAATGAAAATACTCGTCATATGGAATTGTAGAGATATTATTCGCAAGTAAATAGTTTATGTTTTTTTGGAAATTGTAACGTTTTAAATATCTGATAATGTCGACTCAATTTTATCCTAATAATTAGGACATCGTACCGAACGATTTAAGATTTCAATATCAATTCTGACTTACGTAACTAGAGCACACTCACGTAGCTACTTAGTAAAAAAAAATATTGTCTTACTTTACTAAAAGTTAATATATCATTAAGTAAATCCAATTGTAAAACATTTATAGAAATATATTTCTTACAATAAGAAATAAATTTATGTTTATTCTGTTTAAACAAGAGAATCGAATGCCTTTGAAATGTTGCTCAAACTATATTTCTCTGAAATGGTTAACTCCAGCTTATACCCTTTCCGTTCATGCTTAACCATTGTAACTTTAGGAAAGTACAAAAAGATGAAGAAGCTAGATATTTTTAAATTAAAATTATATCAATATAATTTTGCCTTTTAAACTTGCATTATTTTATTTCCTCAAATTCAAAGGCATTACTGAATAAATGTATATTTATGAACCTTTTTCTCACATCATAATACATTTTTGTAGGAATAACCAATAAATCATTTTAGCTGTATTGCATGGTTGAAAAATAAATACTTTTAAAAGTTATAATTGAAAAAAATGGCATTATCGTAAAACAAATTTTTCATAGTGGTTTACCAAAATTCTAGCAATAATAATATTTAAAACCATATTTTGTTTCGTAATAAGTTTACTATTGTAGTTTAAAAGATTTTTGGTCAGATAGATTCATTTGGAATGCTAGAATAGTTTAGCTAGGTAAAATATTCTTGAGTAGTGGGGGAGGTACACCACGAGAGGTAACCAAAAATATCCTTATTGATAAAAATGAGAAGCATTACTAAATTTAAACATAAATTTTAGGATACACGAAAACCTTTAGGTAATGAAATTATAATTAATAAGAATACTAAACTTATCTGAAAGCTGGCTGCTCAGTGAATAATATATAGCGACATCTATAAAAGAGACATTATAAATAGAGTACGGTATCATATAATAAAGTATAGTGTTTAATAGCTACCAGAGTTAAGAAATTATTACCCGGCGTAGATGGATCTTAGGATCTTAAATATATACATACATACAAACATACATACATAATAATATTGACTCGACCTTCTCGATCTTGATGTTGTTATGTTCACGTCATAAATGCTAGATGATATTCTAGGGAATGACTATTCATATACATATAGCTTAAAACATTAAATTTAACTTTATAAAGTAAATACATATTAGTTGGATAATAATGTTTTTTACTGTTTAAAAAGGTCCATTAACCTTTTACTTTATGCAAAACACATAATCTACAAAAACAATTCCACTGCTCTACCGTTCTGTTTGGTATTGCTTGCACTTACACTTTTCACACATAATTAAAGAGTTGGAATTTCCCACAGGACGCTATTGTCACTAACAGTAATATACACTATGCATTCCTGCACCGGTTTATTCCGCAGACTGTAAATTCAACAAACAATAAACTACCTGCATCGAATTAAAAGTCTGTTTAATCGGTTTCGTGAGATTTAAAAGGCTGTTAAAAGTCTTGGTAAATCTATGTTTCCAACAACTCTACCAAACTTCAAGACTCAAAAATTGTCTAACAGCTAGCTAACAGTAAATTCTATTCTACTTTCTACTCTATATTAAATAAATTCCTACTCTTGAATCACATCCTCCCTAAATTTATTTATATGTATATAGTACTTTCTTCAAATATTTAATAATCGTCTATCGATCTAATATTCGGTCGATCTATATCGATCTAATAATAATCAATCTATAATATTCATTCATCCACTCAATTTCAAATAGATTACCTTTTTAATCATAATCACCTGATGTTAGTAAAGTTTTTTCTGTATTAGATATTCAGCAGAATATTAATTTGGGAATAAATACAATATTGTTTAGCAATAAACTAATGAAATGGTCTGTATATTTTCTCCATCCAATTAGGCTTAAAATAATTGATAACAAATGATTTCGTACAGCAACTGAATTTGATGTTAAAGGTTATGCTATTAAACAGCTGTTGTATTGCATAGGTTATATTACTCTATTTATTGCAAGTTATTAAATAACATGTTATTGTTCAATGTTTTCATCAATAATTGAATAAACTTTAATTTTTACATTTGATTAAATCAATGTAATTAATTACTAAAATAAATTAAATTAAGTGTAATGACTTTTGTATTTGTATCCGGTATTTTATTTGGAAACGCAATTAGAGACGAAAAATAAAATTGATTTTCAATGACCAAATTATGAATCTACTTTGAAAATTTGTCTCTATATTACTTTTTAATAATAACAGAACTACAGGATTTCAGAATAAAATACTGCGTCATTTCCTACAATAAAATATTAAACTATCAATTTTCTTTTCGGTAATATAAGTTATGCTTTGGGAAAATATCTTCAAAATATATGTGTATATATATATATATATATATATATATATATATATATATATATATATATATATATATATATATATATAACAAAATATATCTTATTTGGCGTAACACGTGAAATAATCATACGATATATTTCCTCTGGAAAAGAATTGCAAATTCTAAATCCTTCACGGCAAATCGAGCACATAGTAATTTAATCAAGATAAACAACGATTCGTGATTTTGTCAGAGGAAAATCTTTTGTGATTATCTGAATGTGTATAAAGTTATATGTTTTGTTTATAAATAGGGATTCAAAGAAGAAAAATTTAAGAATAATTATTTTTCATTCCTGATGATGTTGGTATTGTTTACCAACGAAAAGCTTTGAATATATATAAATAAATATTCTTGTATTTGAATAACCTATGTTGTTATATAAATATATATATATATATATATATATATATATATATATATATATTAATACATACATTAGCCGGGTTGTCTCGACAGTAGATGGTCTGTAGGATCTTCACTACACTGGAGTCTTGGATACAAATTCAACATATGAAAAAGTTAGAAAATAACTCTGTTAATAAAGTTGTCCGTTTGATAACTATGGTCCAGATCATGGGTTTTACTACTCCTATCTCGATCCGGTCTCAGATTTACTGTTGGACACAAATAACAATTTATAATTATTACCGAACTTTCTTACAACTTCATATTTTTTACATTTCACTACTACTACATATTTAATTAGGTCGCTGAAGGCCATTAGTTTTACAAATCGTTCAATATAATTTATATACACTAATTTAAATTTGTTTACCTGAGTTTAGCTGATCATTTCGATTTTTTTGCTTTACATAACACTATAACAGGGATGTATATTTTCCTACTTTATACACTGCATGTCCCAAGCTTTACTATTAACAAATACTAGTCGATTATGTACATGTCTCACATCCTGCTCGTCCTGGAGTCTATTATCTCTAATTTGGGCCGAATTACTTATCACGCGAGGTGATGCGCTGTATCGTAGCTATCCGAACTAACGTTTTCTTTTATTACCACTCTAAAGTAAAATAATATTTTTCCCTACAAAAATAATGTATCAGTTCAAATAATATATAAATTAGTTTGATAACATGAATAATTGATAACATTATAATGTGATCTTGTAATGCTAAATATTGCTAAACCTAATTAAAATATCAGTAGACATTGGTTTTTCAAGAGTTACTATAGCACCTGTATATGTGGTTAAAATTATTCATTACACAAAATTATTTTTAAACAAAAATATATATTTTAATGCAAATTGAATTAAAAGTTGAATGTTGGCTGGATAAGAAAAATTGATCCTAATTTTCTGATATTGTTACATGTTTTAAAATATATATCAATGTAATGAAATCCAGTAACACAATGTGTAAACGGTTACAATGATATTATTAGCGTATTTGATGCGGAAACATGTTGCTGGTGCAGTAGAAAATTACTTCCGGCAAAGGAAGAAACAATGCTTTCGTTTGATTACGTTGGACAGAAAACTCCTAGATAAAGCCTTAGGATCAGATTGCTATCAATAGATGCATGCTCTATACTCAGTTGTATATATCGGTATGGGTCGATTTACAGTAATACCAGGATTATGACTTCGTTACTAAAAATGAAGCTAAATGTAACCTAGATTACAAAATCGTATAATCAACAAAAAAAATCACATACACCTAATTATCTTTTTGAATTGAAAAAAAAGAAAATTTACTACTGCACTATATATATATATATATAATAATTACTAAATTTAAAATATTTCAAAAACAAGAATACGTTTAATAAATATATTTATTCAAAGCTTTTCGCCGATAAAATAGTACCAGCATCTTCAGGAAGATATATAAGTATATATATCTTATAATATAATAAAATATATATACATATATCTTATAATATAATAAAAAAAATATATATATATATCTTATATATAATATATATATATATATATATATATATATATATGTATATATTTATATATATATATATTTATATATACTATATTAGTTGTTGTCTTGTAAGCCTTTTTGTGATAAACAGTATCAAGATCATCAGGGATGATGTTATGTATATACCCTATATATAGTTGTATATACTAATATATATTATATTAGTTGTTGTCTTGTAAGCCTTTTTGTGATAAACAGTATATAGATAATCAGGAATGATGTTATATACACACACACACACATATATATATATATATATATATATATATATATATATATATATATATATATATATATATATATGTTGAAATAAAATAACTTTCATAAACAAGAATATACGATATTCTTGTTTGTGAAAGTTTTTTTTATTTCCCCATACATATTCAACAAGAAAAAATAATCACTAAAGGATTACAATATATATATATATATATATATATATATATATATATATATATATATATATATATATATATATATATATATATATATATATATATATATAGGAACAATAAACATCGAGAGTAGAAAGTGAAGAGATTCAGAATATTTCCATTTCGCTTAGACTATACCTACGTCTTATTTAAGGAAAGTTCAATATAATGTTTTATAAGAAATCGTCGTCGTATTATTACTTGAATACCTCAAGCATCGAGTATAAAAATTACTGAAGAAACAGACAAAAGAGGTGGCAATATTGTGGTATTTAATCATTATATCGATAACTTTAAATAGAGAATGTAAAAACATTTATGTTTTTAAAATATCTGAATAAGCCATATTCCTAGTGATTATTTGATATTTATCTTCTTCATTAAAATATTATTTCCTGAATCATTTTTAATATCTATCTGTTGTAAAAAATCAGCTTTTCATGCAAAATGTACAAAAAATTTCGATGATTCCCACACGCCATTAACTTTTTTCAAATAGTAGCATATATGTCTTACTTGTTATCACCCATTATTCGGAATAACAAAGACTATCGGAAGCGTTTCCGGTACGTATGTTTGTCACCGATCGTCTCACTCTGCTATCTCACTCTTACTCGGGCAGATTCGATGCACTCACGTCTCACTAGTCTCCACCGTTTCATAGATGTCAAAGCAAACACAAAGCATAGGTACTGTAGTTCTGATTTCTCCAGTTATACAAACTGAAATCCCTAATATTGAAGTTATATTGTGATTTTGAACTGAAGTTCACATTTGTAATTTTATGTAAATCATTACTTTTATCCGATATGTTTGTCATGCTTTCAGAAACTACTATTCATAAATCAAGATTGAACGCTTTGTGTAGACTATTACATTAAAATGAAATTCTTAAAAGGCTTTATCATATGACAAGGATGTAAACTAAATTTATTATTAGAAAATACCATGTAGGCCTATATAACTTACTAGAATCGAGAATCGAACAAAATATTTTAGAATTGAGATAGAAATCGGAATCGAAAATCTTCGGTCCATCGTTAATAATAATTTAATAGCATTCGTTAAAAAAAATATGCTAGAAAAAACTTCTAACATAATACACATTGACAATAGAGAATGTAAAGTATAAGGCTGGGTATTGTTCTTCATACTAGTAACCTAAAATAATTTACTGCTCACTCTATGGATGGTTTACAAGCATGAAAAATTATATAAAACACGAACATCCTATTTTCCTTTTTTTAATATTTTTCTTAGATTCCTTATTGGTTTTCCAAATAATTATTTTGTGTCAGTCACTAAAACAAAACACGTTGAAATTGTGAAATTGACACACACAACTGTAATATATATATATATATATAATATTCTAAGCCTAATTTATTATTTATAGATTTATATTTCTTTTTCTTAGATTGCGAACCAGTTTTGAAGGGAGAAAAAACCTCACATATTGTTTTAACTAATGAATTATTTTAAAAATAATTCACTTTTCAATTAGTTGTTTTTGTAAATAATTTTACCTTATAAGAATTACTAATGTTTAATATAAAACTATATTATTTATTTAATTTCAATTTAGAAACAAATCTACGTGTTATTAAGTAATTTATGTTCTTGTAAAAAGGCGGTAGAAATACTAAAACTATGTCATGTTCTATAGTAACATTATAAATCTAAGCAATACAATAACCTTGTTTCTTAATTTTATGTTCTCTTTAAAAATAAAAAATTAGTATTATTTCAATAAAATAAGTGAAACACATAAAATAAGTAAAATAAGGTAACCTACTTAACGCTACTTACGGTAAGGGGTAGAGGGAAATGGAAAATGGGAAATTTATAATAAGTAAGTGGGCGAATATAAATATTTTATTTACAAATGACTCTGTGAAATCAATAATATTTTCATGTTTGGATTCTTTCTGCTTTTATTTCTATCAGCCAAATGAAAGAAATTGCAATATTATTTGATGTATGCAAAATATTGATTGCCTGGTTAGCCGAAGACAGGCGTACCTACAGTTGAGGGAATTGTAAGCTACATTTGTAATGCAAAGGAAATGTATTCATTACCTACAGACTGAATCCATATAAGCATATTATCGCTTTAATTGTAAAAGCCCAGCAGTAATGAGTCCAATAAGCGTTCCTAACATTGTTGTGTAATGATATTTTTGGAGTACATTTTCCTAATTTAGGGAAAAGTTCAAATAGGGTAAAGACGTCTGGTATCGGACCGAGGGTGGTATCGGACAACTCATGATTAACCAGGATACGACTAACGGCAGCACCTGCCATGCCAATAGATTGTTTCTTTAAGAAAGACGGAGCCATTGTCACCATATTGGATGATAACGCTGCGTCGATTACTTATAGGGCCACGTCTTGTTGTTTATTCGGGTTTGTTGCTGTACCAAGTTAGGTTTGAGAGATTATAACTTCAGTAAATGTGAGTATTTAAATGTATTTTGTTTACCATCACAAACTCACTACATTCCTCTGTAAAATATGGGGTAAATAAGTTCCTACACAGACTAATATCTTCTTTATAGTTAAAGTCGTGTCAATTGCCGTTCGGGTGGTATCGGACAACGTACTTTCGGGTGTTATCGGACATAGGAGTCTCTGAAAACTTCACAGATAAAACTTTAATAAAAAGATTTTTTCCATGGAAAAATAGGAAAGATAAGAGGGAAATTGGGTGAAGTATTTATGAAGAGAGCAATAGAACACGTTATCGGTTAAAAAAAAGACAATAAGGGAAGCAAGTGAAAAATACAATGTTCCAAGAAGCTCATTAGAGGACAGACTCAGAGGTATATCTATGGAAGATGAAAATGAAAGTTGTAGAAAACAAACTAAAGAAATATTACAAAAGTACAAGTTTAGGAAAGCTTTAAATATTAATGACGAAATCCCCCCAAACAAGCATGTCACTCACTGCATCATTTGCGGCGAAACCTTTGCAGAACACTGAATACAGTGCCGAGTGTTAAAGGATTGGGCTCACGAAAATTGACAGAGTTAGAAGGAAGTAGTCTTTATTACCAGAGGAATGTTACCACAGTTAGATGTTACCAGTGGGAAAAATAATAAGACAAGAAGAGACTCAGAGTTTTTAATGTCCATCTTAAAATAAAATATATTATAATTAAATAATACCTAACTATGTGAATACATAATGGCTCACTTGCTGACAAGTTTCGAAACAATAGTTCTTTTTAGGAAGAAAAGCCTCTAGACGATATTTACTTATATTGTTGATAGTATTTATAGCCACATGATAGTGTTGTGATATAATATACATATAAAATACAATGACATACATATAATATGTAACCTAACATTAAGAAATTTTTTAAATTTGGCATTCACGTTATAATCCTTTTTTTATCTTTTCTTGAATACAAACGCCAATAAAACTAGTCTACCATTAAATGTAATAATTCTCGTGTATTAGTATAAATGATACATTATTCATGGAAAAAAGCTTTCAGTCTACAACTTCAAATAAATGAAATAACTGGGGTAGAATTTAAATCAGCATAATGCTTTGACAATATCTTAATTGAAAAAAAACCTCCCTTCTTTTACCCAAACCCTTGTTTTCTTAAAGTTTCTTGTCTCTGAAACATCAATAGAAAGCGCAAAAGACAACGTTTTTTATTCTCTCTGTTTTACGAGTCTTTAGTAATTACATAGCAATTCAATTGTGTATTTATTCTGAAACAAAAACCTAATTTATTTCAAATTAGGAAAATACAATTTATGAAATTTCAAAGTTTATATAATTTTTAAATGTTTCTACCTTTAAATGGCATTAGGTATCAGGTAGGTAAAGTTTAATTTCCAAACGTTCGTGTTAATGATGGATGAAAAATCCCTAATAATTAAAATAATTTATATTTAAAGATGTATTGAATAAGAATATTTTGACAGTACGCATGCATTTGTCAGTCTTTATCAATTTTTGTTACTATGTAACGTTAGGAGAATATACATTTCGTGAATCCAATTAAAGTTAATTTTGTCCAAGTCGTATATATATTACCATTGTAGAACAATATTATTAGGTATTATTGATACTTTGAAAGGTTTGGAAATAATTTATAATAACGTCTAATAATATTGAAATATCACATTCCCTCTCTTCATAACAGTAGAAGCTTTGTTATCAATGCATTAGTATAGTACGTCTAGTGTATTACCCCTGGTCCTTTGGAAGCCTTTGCTCTAGGAATACTTTCGCATGGCCTACATTATTTATTGATATAAAGTGAAACATTATTTATAGGATATTATTGGTAATAATTTCATATCACGTATTAAAACATTTATAATAATAGCATATATATTTATGTACGTGTGTGTGTGTGTGTATGTGTGTGTGTTGTGTGTGTGTGTGTGTGTGTGTGTGTGAGTGTGTATGTTGTGTGTGTGTGTGTGTGTGTGTGTTTGTGTGTTTGTGTGAGTGTGTGTATGTTTAAAAGATCCATTACATCTGTCGCCAACTATCCGTTTTTACTTTCCAAGTTCTTCTACCTCTTCTAGGTTTCTTGTAGTTACAGCTTTGTCGATGCCATCACGCCAACTTCTCAGTAGCTATATTCTCTTTCTTTCTCTCTTCTTTTCTCGGCCCAGTACCTTTCGGAATCACCGGTCTTCTTGATCCTCTTTACGTGTCCTAACATCCTAAATGCTTTCTTTTCATTTCCTCCCTTATTTATATTTAATTTTCTTTTACTATTTGTTCACTTCTGACCCATTCAAGTGTTAGTTTACCGCAGCTCCGGCTCGAATAGTACATTTCCATCGTCATTAGATAGTTATTTACAATTAACAAATCCTCATTTCAGTACTTTCTCAAATCACTGTTTGAAATTATTACAATAGATACGACACAAACAAAACTTATTCTGTAAACATAAAGAAAAGCCCTGGGCCTTAGAATTTTCGCACGTCCAGTGAATGTTCAATCCGGTTCTTGGATTGTTAATTAAACTTTATAAACTAACAGGAATCTCGCTATTGCAATTTTGCATTTTATTTTCTGTAAGGTAGAAGTTATTACAAATGTAATAATATTATGTAAGATGCCCCTTTATAATATGACTACAGTTAATATTAGCATTATCATCACACCTGCGGGAAATTATTAATTTTACACGTTAATAAACAAAAGAAAAAAAAATTTATACAAAAAGGAACTCCGCTTAATACCAGTCCCAAGCCTGGAGCCCATCCTTCATTCTGTGGGATGTGGAGGGAGGAGGGATGGAGGAGTAACACCTCCTAAAAAAAACCCTGGTCCATCTGGCCCGGATGGTAATACCTTGTGAGGGCTCCTGCCTAGGGTTACTAGGTGAAACCCGGTCAACGGCTCTGAAAGCAGATGAAGTTATTCAATGACTCAACGATGGATGAGGCGGATGAGCTCGAGTGTTGCCTTTGCACGAGGAGTCTTTACTCAAATGCTAGGAGGAAGTGCTCCGAAATCAAACCAAATAATATTCATTATGATGAATAAGGAGAAGACTATTAAATGTACGGTGCAGGGAGTCGGATCCCCAGTACCGGCGGCCGTCGGGGGGTGAGCGAGTGGGCCCCGGGTCGTCGTCAACCTGCGACCACTCTTCCCAGCGAGTGAATCACTTGGCTCAGAGGGAAGTAAATACTACAAGTGATAGAGACCCTTTTTGTAAATCCTCTATGGTCCTTAGAACTCCACCAGAACGTAAGTCAGAAGATGACTTCGTGAGAGACAAATTGAAGGAAATGGAGCTGCTATGCAAAGAGTTGAAGAAAGAAATTGAAGAACTGAAAGATGAAAACAGAAAATTGAGAAACGCACAAAGTGAAGACAAACAAATGCATGAACTAGAAGAAGAGAAACAGGCTGAGAATTATTCTACTGATGAAGAGCAACTTACTCGTGAAACGGACTGGATCCTGAGCGGGTACAGATCACGTCGAAGCAAAAAAAAGAAAAGCCGAATTGTTACAAAAGTTTTCACCACAGCAATGTACTAGTGGTACAGCAAAGATTACACAAGGCATTCAGCGAATAGAACGTCAGACGCCAGGTGGTACAGCAAGGATTGCATGGGGCATCCAGCGACGGGACCATCAGCCACCACCAATCAACATAACTGGGGTCAATGACTATAACAGACTGTGTGGAATTCTTAAGTCTGAGTCTAAGGATGACTTCAAAGTCTCCGCATTAAATAATGACGTATGGAAAATTAATGTGCAAGATCCAGACTCTTATAGAGCACTTACCAGTAAGCTAGAAATTGAAAAAATTGAATGGTATTCTTACGAAAATAAAAATGACAGGCCCCTGCGCGTAATGGTCAGAGGTCTACACGACTCCTGAGGTAAGGAGGATATAATGAATGAGCTTCAAGGCCGGGGCTTCAAATTGCTGGATGTTGTAAATATTTTAAAGAAAGAAATCAAATCCAATGAGCAGGGGCAGGTGGTGACTACTAAGCGGGGTCTCCCATTGTTTATGCTCACATTCGACAAACAGGAAGACCCAAAGCGCGTGTTTGACATCAAGACGATACTCCATATGGTGATAAAAGTAGAAGCTCTGAGGAGGAATTCAAGGTCAATTCCTCAATGCAAAAGATGCCAAGTTTTCAACCATACTCAAGCTTACTGTCGAAGGGAAGCAAAGTGCGTGAAGTGCGCTGGCAAACACTTCACAAATGACTGCACTGTTAGTAGACAGACTATGCCAAAATGTATTAATTGTAAAGGCGAGCATCCGGCCAACTATAGAGGGTGTTAAGTCGCCAAAGAACTTCAGAAACGGAGAAATAATGTTAACTCTAAGCCAGACAGACAACTAATAAGGCGAGCGCAGCCCGCCAGTGAAAGGCAACTTGAACTGCAGCTTAATTCAAGGGAAACCAAATTCGGTGAAAATCGTTCGCTCAAGTAACAACCAACAAATCCTTGAGAGCTGTGTCATACGAAGAGGATGAAGCCTTATCCATAGGGCAAAAACTGGCTCATATCCATCATCGGCTAGAGGAGCAAAGTGAAATAAATAAAATCATATTGTACAGGCTCGCCGAACTAGAGAAGACTGTTAAAAACCAGTTTCAATAAGCAAAAATACCGTATAACTTACGAATAGCCACATGGAACTCCAATGGGCTTCAAAATGAAATTCATGAATTGGAACTGTTTCTTAATAGTGAGAACATTGATATATGTCTTGTGTCTGAAACACATTTTACACGACAAAATGTAGTTAAGGTGTGGGGGTTTGATATTTACTACACCAACCACCCATCAGGAATAGCCAGAGGAGGTTCTGCAGTGATTATAAAAAAAACTATTAGCCATTCTCTCGATCTGAAGATACAACTTGCTATGATGCAAGTCACTACGATTCTGGTCTATCCAAAGAATAGAGGATCCTTCTCCGTTTCTGCAATCTATTGCCCACCACAGTATAGTTTGTACCACGTCGACTACATTGAGCTTTTTACCAGCCTCGGTCGCAAGTTTTTGTTGGGTGGTGACTTCAATGCAAAACATACCTTTTGTGGCTCCCGTCTAATAACTCCGAGAAAAAGGGTATTTTATGAAGCTGGATGCAAACAAAATTGTTACTTCTATTCAACTGGAAGGCCGACCTACTGGCCAACTGACATCAGAAAACTGCAGGACTTGATTGACTTTTTTGTCGGAAGAGGGCTTGCAGAGTACTGCATTAGGACAGAAAGCTGTGGTGATCTCAGCTCTGACCACACACCGGCCATTCTATCAATCAGCGAAAAACTTTTGTTACGACAAACGGCTCCTAATTTAACAAGTGAAAGCACAGACTGGGAGAGCTTCCGGCTGGAGCTGGAAGATAAAATCGAGCTTGCTGTGCCTATAAGAAACAGCAACCAACTCGAAGAAGAGGTGGAGAGGTTTGTCAATCACCTATAACTAGCTTCTTGGAACAACACCCCTGACCCTATCCACAAGCCGGTTAACAATAAAAAAATGCTGCACCATTGAGGTCCGTCTATTAGTGAAAGAGAAGAGGAAAGCTCGACGCCGATGGCATCAGAAGCGTGATCTAGCTGACAAGACCACGCTAAATGGTCTTACTAATGAGCTACGAGACACCCTGCGGCAAGTCAAGAGTGATGAAGTCAGCAACTATCTTCATGGTCTGACGGCAGATAAAGTAAATGACTATTCTCTGTGGAAAGCCACAAGTTCACTCAAGAGACCAAAAACACAAATACCACCCATCAGGGTCGAGAATCACACATGGGCTAAAACTGATGAAGAAAAAGTAGAAGTATTTGCGGACTATCTAGCATATATCTTTACCCCTTTGCCAAAACAAACTGCCAGTGAAAATACCACGTACTTACGGAGGACTGATAACCTGATGATTCAACATGTCACCTTCAAAGAACTTCAGAAAGAATTAACAAAGGTTTCAAATAAAAAAGCTCCCGGGTATGATCTGATCACTGGAGAGATCCTGAAGGAGCTGCCACACAGAGCTGTCATGAAACTTCTACACTTGCTCAATGCGTGCTTCCGGTTAAAATATGTTCCGAGACAGTGGAAGGTAGCTGAAATCTTAATGATTGCGAAGCCAGGGAAACCACCGAATGAGAAGACATCTTATCGCCCGATATCATTGCTTCCAGTGACATCAAAGATTTTTGAGAGACTGCTGCTGAAACGACTCAAACCAATAATTGAAGAACGAGGCTTGGTTCCAAACCACCAATTCGGCTTCAGGAGCAAACACTCCACTATAGACCAGGTGCACCGAATTGTAGAAGTAGTTGAGGAAACTTTGGAGATGAAGAGGGTATGCTCTGGTGTCTTCCTCGATGTTTCCCAGGCATTTGATCGTGTTTGGCACGATGGCTTACTATATATAATTCATCGAGATCTTCCAAAAGAATTCTGGCAAATACTAAAGTCCTATCTGGCGGACAGAATCTTCCGCGTCAAGCAGGGTAAGGAGTACTCTGGTTTCAGGGACATCGTTGCTGGTGAGCCTCAGGGTAGTGTCCTTGGACCGGTATTGTGCCTCTTGTATACAAGGGACATACCTGTAAATGGGAATACAATTTTGGCGACGTTTGCAGATGACACAGCTATCCTGTCTGTTGCACAAAATGAGGCTCACGCAACAGCTAAATTGCAGATCACCCTGGATAGTGTTAGTGAGTGGACTAGGCAGTGGCGCATAAAACTTAATGAAAATAAATCTGCTCATATTATTTTTACCAATAAGGCAGAGAGCAAAACTGACCTCATAATAAATAGCCGGGTTTTTCCTAATTGTAAGGAGGTGAAATACCTAGGTTTAACTTTGGACGCTAAATTGAACTGGAAATCTCATGTGAAGAAAAAAAGAGATGAACTAGATGTAAGATACAGAAGACTAGCATGGCTCATGAACCGGTATTCAGAGTTAAGCTCCTACAATAAACTCCTTATTTATAAGCAAGTGCTAAAACCAGTATGGACATACGGGTTACCACTTTGGGGATGCACCAAGAGCAGCAATTTACAAGTATTAGAACGCTTCCAAAATAAAGTGTTGAGAGCTATAGTGGGAGCTCCATGGTACGTCCGTAACTATTATATACTTAGGGACCTCAAGATGAAGAGCGTGAGAGAGGAGGCCACTACTGCAGCAGTGAATCACTTCGGGCGGCTCCAGGAACATACAAACCCTGTAGCTAGGCGACTAGCTCACAGGATACCAGTGCGTAGACTTCAGCGCACTAAACCTTTGGACTTGATTCCAGAGCAACATTAAGTTAGTCTCGTTCACTGGAGCAAGACGAACATTGTAATCTCCATCAGAAAGCAAGCTGCTAGATAGGATTTATCTTAGTTGCAGTTTATAATAAATAAATTGAAAGAGAAAGAAAAAAAATACAAAAAGGTAGTTAATGTTCCAAAAATAGTAAAAATTATAAAGTGTTTGATTGAAAGAAATAAGAAAAAAAATCGGAGTGAGGAAATACTCTCCATGCGTGTAGCCGTGTTACTTTTCCTATCCGTGTAACTGAGGGTTAAATAAGTCTAACATGTCATAGACAGAGAAACAGAGGCACAAAGAGGTGGGTGATACTGACGAATGATTCAATAATGTTTTCATTTATTCCAGAATTAAATTAGTAAAAGCAATATATTTTTTTAGAACGGTTGTCACCTATAATACTTACCTAAATCCCAATATAAAATTCATATACAACCCCCTTGGATTCGACCCCGGGACCACTAGCAAATATGGAATCACTTGTTGTAGCAGAGAATGTGTGGAAAGGTTCACAAAAATACACCGTTCTGTTATTTTTCTCTCAGCCTGTTGCCACTGGTTTACAACTAAACCTACCTGTGTTCCGGCTTGAGACACGTTACAGAAGTACCAGACAGAGAGAGAGAGAGAGAGAGAGAAAGAGAGAAATAGGCCCACATACAGATAGACAGGCTGACAGGCAGAGAGAGAGAGGCGAGTTTTTTTGAAAATCACACAACAATAAATCGACAAAGAATTATCCCAACAATAACTAAATAAATGCCATCGCACTTTGGATGGATTAAATTGTCTATATGACTATGATTATGTGAGTATACAACAACAAATAATGTTTTAATATTTGTAATAATAAAAATCCTCCTATAATGTTGCTTAAAAGTCATCCTATTTTGCCACCTTTTTTTCAGGAAAGACCTGAAAAGGGGCTTCATCGTAGGGATAACACTACTATTTTTTTTTTTTTTCTCAATGAATTGTTTAATGTTTTCTTGAGCCTGTCTAATAATTAACTCACCATACCCAGCCAAAATATTCGCTATATCATTGCATAATGGTTTCTCAAATCGTTATTATTAATATATTTCTATTGATTATTTATAAATACGTTTTAAGATTATCATAAAGCTACGTTAGTAAGTGAAACACGAAGACAGAGTCTGAAGTTTGAACTTAAAGAGCGAGCTAGACTCTGCCCAGCATCAATGAATTGTAGGATTAGCCAGCAATAAAACAAGATCCGGTTTAAACGGATAAAAACCCTCCTAAAATTTCATTTAAATACTGTTATAAAAATCAGCAATATGCTTCATAGATTCAACTAATGATTTTCAACATGACACTTAAAAGAATCGAAAACAGATTTTAAACACAAGAAAACAATTGTGTTTCCCTTAAGGAATTCGAAAAACAAATGTTTTATACTAACTAGTTTATATCAGAGGTAACATGTACACTTCAATTGTAAATTATGTTTTTGTTATACTATGCTGTAACTATTTTAGTTTACTCTTTGTAAAATGAAGATTTTTTCAGCTTCGAATATTAACAACTGTAAAGGCAATATTAAATTTTCTCCCTACTAATAGGTAGGATTAAAACAGGGAAGAAAGTGGCGAACGAAAACAAAACATAATATAATTAAAAGATGTGAAAGGCTTTTCAAATTATAATTCTGTTTTAACCTAAAGCCTACACAGTGTCCACAAAGGTGAATTAATAGGATTTTAATCAACTTTACCTTTATTTACTGGCAATTTGCCTCTCCGTTTTATCTTTTGAAGGAAAATTAAATATTTAAAGGTAATATTTGTTTTCGTGTATGTCAATATAAATCCGACAACCCTTTTCTTTCGCCTCTAACGTGATACGGTTGTAACAAGGTCTATTTATCTTAGAGCTGTTCACAAAATTAAATTGAATGATCTTTTAATATTAAAAAATGATTAATTTTACAACAATTTCTTTTAAAATTACATCATTTGAAAAACATTAGGTATTACAAACAATGATAATCAAACGAACGTATTATAATGTTTAGCATTTATAAAAAAAGGTCATCTGTTGACCCTCAAGTGTCTGCCGTTTCTAGAATTCCCGATATTCTTCCTACTAACGAGAGTCGGAGAATATCATTCGTTCATTATATATCCTACGATAGGCAATATATAGATAGTTTTGATTTAAAACATCCTCAAACTACGTCTCCAGAAGAAAAAGAACGCTAAGCTAGTAACGGGAACAAATTATTTCAAATAATATTTCTTACGAATCTGTTACTACAGCAGATATCTAGAATTTGTAATCAACGTTTTTGGAAACAATTTTATTACGGTTTTAAAAAGGGAGCAGTGAGGAATATTTTGAAGGTCGTTTTAGATCTCAACTGTAATAGCTCCGTTTTTTTTACAGTGTCTGAATCACCCCTCCCAGATTAATGTTAAGAAACTGTACTACAATTTACATACTTACTGCTTATAATCTATGGTCATATAAACTATAATCATATCAATTTCCTCTACACACTCATATCTTATACTACGCTATGTAGCAGCTATCATTAAAAGTAATAATTCAATTTTTTAGACTATCACCCTTAATATTAATCTTCACTGATACCTGCATTCAAACATTTATTCACATCAGGTATTTTTGAGGAATTGGAATCACCACTTAATAGTTAAACATACACTTAACAATACTGTTAGGTCAAAAGCTAGAACATCATGTTAGTCAAAGTTAATCTTCTGTATCAAATGGTATATATATATATATATATATATATATATATATATATATATATATATATATATATATATATATTGATCAAAACGTAACAATAGCTTTTACGTGCCCGTAAAACTTTTAACAATATTTATCTTCAAGTTTTCTAACTGAAAGCTTTTATCTTTCTATTAGTATTTCACGCTTTCTGTTATCTAATTAATATAATAGTGAACAAATATAATATAATACTACCCGGATTGATTGTGTTGACTCGCAAGTCAATATAACAGTACCCGGATATGAGCCAATCCACAGGCGTGAGAAGATTGAGCCAGAAACGGATTCCTGAGCTGAAAGATAAGTTGGGAAATGTTGAGCTACAGCGATGATACAGAGATCCTGCGGAGCAATCTGGGAATGGTAAAATTATTCGTTTTGCAACATATCTTAATGGCACAGACATGTTTTCACATGTTCAAAGCCAGAAAAAAGAACAGAAGAAGGAGTTCATGAGTTTACGGCGAGCGAAAGAAAGGGGAAAAGAGGCTATGTTAGCGATTTACGATTGTATGCGATCTTGCTTTAAATTAAAAATGTTTGTGTTATTTTTGTAGATTATATTTAGTTAGTTGTAAAATTTTAAACTTAGTAATTGTAATATGTATGCAGATTATCAATAGCTATTGAATAAACACTTCAAAACATTTTTCTCTATTGGTTTTTCTACATTCCCCGTTCCTTACTCCAGCGTATTATCTGGCAGTAGTCCACTAGTATACGTTCAACGGTCATTACGTTCTTGATACGATTCTTTACAGGTTGTTCTCTCCATTTTGTCCCTCACCTATATACTTCTTCATGCTAATTCTGACATTTTCTAAAATCTCCGATACTTTGTTTTAACATTCTCTCTTACCTCGCTAGCTACAACAATCTCTCTCTAATAACTATTTCTATTTTCCCCAAACGATTCAGTATAGGCATTTTAAAAATATATTTTTTTCAATCCTAGAAAGCAAATATTTTCAAATATTGACCCCAATTGGATGAGGAAGGGAAGTTTGGTGTGTATTAGATAGCAATATCACTATTAGTTCAGTTTGTTTTTGTTGACTCTAAGGATGGTTGTATGGCAATCGAAAAGTGTATAGCCTTATACAGTGTATTGGTTGTTAGAGGATAGTTTGTGTTGTTATAAATCCGCAACAGAGTGATTGAACATAGATATATAATGTGTATATCTTACCCTGTCATTATATGTTCCATTATTTTAACCCTCTATAATCTTTGTATATGATTTTTGCGTGAATCAATTCTTGCAGTTTTTATGTTGTACATCGTGAGGGTTTTTTGTAACTCAATTCTTGTCCAAGTCTTTTCTGCCGTTCAACAATGAGTCACTCATACCTCTTTAAATATATTAAGTATAAGGAAAGTACGTACAATACCACGAAATAATGTTTTTGACTAAAAATATGTTTATATTAATATTAACTGAGCAATAGTGACTTGAAGGAGAAATTATTATTTGAAAATTACCTCGTAAATTTTGATATCTGAAGAATAAAAACAACAATCGTGTTCTTAGTTTAAAATCTAAGCTAAAATTGTACTGTAAACTCTTTTGCAATTTTTCATTATAATTATCATGTTGAAATAATATTAACTGAGCAACAGTGACTTGAAGGAGAAATTATTATTTGAAAATTACCTCGTAAATTTTGATATCTGAAGAATAAAAACAACAATCGTTTTCTTAGTTTAAAATCTAAGCTAAAATTGTACTGTAAACTCTTTTGCAATTTTTCATTATAATTATCATGTTGAAATTAATCAATTACTTTATTTACTTCACTCTATTTTAGAAATTTTGAAATTTCAATATTCAATTTTGTTTATGTCCAATATTTTGTTGTAACTTCTTTGTTTTATATTTAGGGTAATTCAAAAAAGATTTTACTGCTTTGAAATTCCATACAGGATTATTGAAATAACCCACAAAGTTGATTTTAGTGTTATTTTCTATGGAAAAACACGATTCTCGTAGTACTGAATCTCACCGAAACGAGAACTAGTGGTATCTACGTAACAGATCATTCCTAGATGTGGTTATAGTTTGAAGAATCAAATTCAGTGACCAATATTCATTACATTTTCCTTACTATGTATTATTCTCCCATTAGGCCAACAATTTATGAGTAGCATAATTGTCGTATAGAAACAGGGTACTTGGTGAGACTCATGTCTTGACGAATGCCTTGGGTAAGTGAGGTTGATGTTTCAGCCATACACTAGGTTAGCTAGGGTACAGAGACCTGCGGGGGTTGTTTCTAGCGAACTGCATGTCCCACTGACGAAACTTTGGCAGTTGTTAAGCATACGTTGGCATCTGAACACGTACAAATTGAAGATTCCTGCAATACTTACTACAGAAAAGTCGTATTTACAAAACAGACACTCATGGGTAGAAATACTGTTTAGAGAAGAAAATAACCAAACTATAAAAACGTCCAGTGTAACTAAACAATGGCCCTATATAGTAATGCAATCTGTAAGGTTACAAAAAAAAACATTAGCTTCAATTTTAAAATATATTTATAATGTACAATATACGTCTTTCGAAATATAGATTTGAATTACTTTCTAAATATTTATGGAACATATAATATTGAAGAATACAATCAATTTTTCTCAATCTAAAAGCATTGCTTCTTTGATCTACTTTTTATAAAAAGATGCTTTCATAAAAAGTCTTTAGCATGTGACTCCCTCCTGTCAATATCATACATTATGGGTCCCTTAACGGCGTCCCATATGTGAACGACAAATTTAATAGTCTGGCTGTCACAATATCAAAGCATATATTCAAAAATACGTCGTTGTAAAATTCAGTTAAATTTCTTAATTGCTAATAGATTGATGTATATAATTTAAATTGTCATATGGTAATGTAAGGTAAATTTGATTTGTCAGTCACAGTTACATTTCAAGATGCTACGACGGGGTCTAATGGAGTGAAGATATAAATAGCATACATATGTTATTAGTTATACTAAATTTAAAAAAGATAACTTATTGCTCAATATTGTAAAAGATTGTCAGTGTAATTTATTACTTATTTTTTTTCGTAATTATTATAAATACAAAAATACAATAATCATTTAATTACACTGAACAAATTGTCTCCATTATCAAAATCAAAACCAAAATACAATCTAAAGTGGGCAGTTCTCTAAATTATTTCTCAGGGGAAATAAATAACCTAAATATATTGGGACATAAATAATATGGGGAAAACAGTTTGATGAAATATCAGATGAAATCCTTATGTATCTGCTTTCTATGTAATACGAATATCGAAAGCATTCCCGTTAAGCATTGGCCAGTGATTTAACAATTAATGTCATATTTTAATATAATAGTAATGTTTATATTACTATTTATAAGATTATTATATAATACGAGACACAGAGTAGTGGTGCTTACTTTTGCCTATAAGTTAATGAAGGAAATTGTTGACCTTCGTCCCTAATTAATACCCTAAATCATAATTTCCCATGTTGAGTCGACCTGGTGGGTTAAAGACATACACAAATTCATTACCGCTACTGGGAATAGAACTCAGGGTTTTATGTCGGTAATCAAGATACCTACCAAATAGGCAACTAAACCGCATATATTATTACAAACAATGTTATTAATCAGTTGTAGGAATATTTCTATTAAATCACACACAAATTTAACATTGAGAATTCATAGCCTAACGTTTCGAAATCTAAGCAACAACCTTCCAAAAACTTGCAAGTGCGTATTTATTATGGGTTAATATATTGTTTAATTGTTATATGTTTTTAAAAGATTGTAATTTTGAATAACAAAAGAATTGTTTAGTTTTAAATTAGCCAAAGATTTGATCGAAACGTTCAACTCTTTATTAAATGTTAGTATGTTAATAAACTATATTTTAATTATACTAATAATGTTGTTAATATTACATAACATTTATTTATTACTTTGTTATGCTATTCAACTTTTATGTCTAATGCAGTCTAAACCTTTTAAACACTAAATATGTTTGATTATGTGTGGTACTAAAAGTGATTTGATACATACCAGCTAACTGTCAAGTATTCAAAATGATTTATTATTAAAATAATATAATATTAATAGTTACAGTTTATGCAAAAACAGAACCAATGACAAATCAGTACTGCTGAGTCATCTAGGTCGAACAATGGAAATGCTTTATCTTTTAATTGAAAACCTGTATCAGAGATTAAAACACACAAGTGTCATTCACAAAATTATGTACGCTTAGTTTCAATTCTTGATTAGAAACACTGAACTAGAATGCATTGGGATTTGCAGTAAAAACAAACTAGTCTGAAAATGGATTTAGCATTTTTAACACTGTTTGAACTCTTGAACACAAATCAAAAAACAGTTCAAATTTGTTGAACTCAGTTTTTAATACAATTATATATATATATATATATATATATATATATATATATATATATATATATATATATAAAGAACAAAAGTCAAAATACAAATACAAGAATTATATTTGAATTTACAATTCAAAGCTTTTCGTTGGCTAACAGTACCAACATCATCAGGAATATTAAACAATTATATTTTTGTTAATTATCAATTGTTTAATATTCCTGATGATGTTGGTACTGTTAGCCAACGAAAAGCTTTGAATTGTAAATTCAAATATAATTCTTGTATTTGTATTTTGACTTTTGTTCTTTATTAATACACAAGAAAACATATTGCGATATATAAATATATATATATATATATATATATATATATATATATATATATATATATCTTTATCTACAAAATGTCATTCTTATATTTACTCCAGATGGTAAAATAGTTGTAATCAACCTCTTTGATAAAAATGCGTACAAAAAAATGGTCTTTGAAGAAACGTTATTTATGTATTCACTGTTGTTACAAAATCTGATGTTCTCTGTTCTCATACTATTAGACTACCAATGATTTAATTTACCACTATTTATTAGTTTTATTTTTATTATTATTGTTTGTAGATTTTTCACCCTTGTTTGTTTCTTCATTTCAAATTAATTTTACTTTGTAATTCAATTTTCGAAGTAATAAAAATTAGACCAGTTACATCCCAAATCTCTTTTCCAATATTATTTCTTCCGAAACGAATGTGCAATTTCTTTGCTATTAAAAAAACTTGGAAACATAGTCAAGAACAGGTTATAACAATTGCATTTAGATTGATCATTTGTAGATTTCGGTGTTCGTGTTTCCATGAGTGACAATAACAAAAGTTGATATATATATATATATATATATATATATATATATATATATATATAAATATATATATATATATATATATATATATATATATATATATATATATATATATATATATAGAGAGAGAGAGAGAGAGAGAGAGAGAGAGAGAGAGAGAGAGATGGTCTGCCCATCTACTGTAGATGTTTTCTCAGTTCTATATAAACAAAAGATTTCCAATGAAGTACAGTCAAATCTTGCTTAATTCGTGTCTCAGTTTCCTAAAAAGTTATTTGTTTTAAATGTCTTAGAACATTAATTTTAAACTTTTCACAAATGTTGGTCTAAATATTTGTTCTTAACTTTAAAAAGTCAGTGATACTCGTAGTTTAAAAATAAACTCAGTTCAAAATGTTTGAAGTTTTACGATTTGCTAAAGTGTGATAGATTGTTGCAGGCCCTTCAAAAATAGGATACACTTGGAAGAATAATTATTATACTCGTATATCTCAATTCGTAATCTCACATTTACAAACTAATGTAATACATAATTGATGTTAGATTTCATAACAGAAAAATATTTATTTCAACTAAATATAGTAATACAACTTGCAATGATGCTAAACTACTTTAAAACTGTTTAAGTGTTTATTATAATTATTTTTTTATTGGTATAGAGTAGTGTTAAGTTGCAAATTTCATTACCGATTTTGAAATGTATCAGACTCCTTATAAGGTACGAGAAAATATCTATACCAATGTAATGATTATTTCAGATGCTAAAGTACTAATCAACTGATTATGAAACATCAGCTAATATGGTCCAGCAATAGTACTAATGTTACACTTTTAAATAAGACGAGGTGCTTGTTACACACAAAAATAGTGATTACTGAGTGGTTGTTTGTTGTAGCGCAATAAACATGATCTCTAAATATTTATAGAAAATGTTCTACTATATATATATATATATATATATATATATTTGTCTGTATTATTCTTATAATATTAGCATTATCAGGCAATATTTGATGGAGGGTTTTTGGTACTTTGAAGGAGATGAGGTTGTATGATTATCGTCTTATCGCAGACGAAAGATAGAAAAATAACGTTGAATTACGATTGAGAAATAAAGTCTTGATAGACGACGTAGAGAGATCTAAGGTATGACGGCTTGAAGATAGAAGGTCCTGGTCATTTACGTTTTAACGAAGTGTTTTTACTTCACACCATCTTGTAAGATAAGGGATAAAGAAAGGATAGAATTATGTAGTACTAGGGAGAGGTCGTAATGATCCCTTTGTAGTGAGATAAGAGGGAAAACTCGTAATCGTGTGGACAGGGTTATTCCCTTCCCCGCAGTGTTATTTTAGTAATTTAAATCTAAAAACTAGTTCACCAACAGAAACGTATGTTACATGTACGATGAAATATTTTCATATTATTAATAACAGTTTTAAATACTAATGTCAATTATACGTATTCCTAAAGAATATTCAGTAAGTACTATTACGTTATCTAAAGTAACAATGTACTGTACGTAACTGCAGAATTGTCTATAAGATCTAGAGTCGCAACTATTCACCTCCTGCCGTGCAGTAGCACCTCCTAAAATCCAGCCCTAACCAAAAGCCCTGAAACCAAATTCTTTACCTACATCCAGACGGCGGCTATGGGGTTCACAAAACCACTTCATTATCTGAGTGTCTGACTGATGATATTATTCGAAATCAAAGAAGCTTGCTTTTAATATTTGTTTTTAATATCATCATATTTTCTTACAAAGGTAGTTTTCACTCCATTTTTATTTACTCCATACGATAATTAATTAGGCTATAGAATCGAAGTGATACTTGTACGAACTACGTTCCCTGTCTACTAAGTCGTCCAAATCCAAGTCCAATACAAGAAGAATATAAATACAAATATTATGCAGTAAAAATGTGAGTGTTTGTGTATACAAGAAGGACTTTAATATGAAGAAATCGTAGGGAAGGTAGTAGATTATAAACTATTCCCTACCATAAATTATAAGTTCAGTCAGTAAATTAGTTTCTAAAACACTATACATCAACTATTGTATTAATTTTCTTGTACTAAATGCATTGCAATAGCCATTACCATAGCTCAACTTAGGATTACCATTGTTCAATTATATTGTCCTTAATCTCTGATATATATCACAACTATTTTATGTTAAATATAAAAATGTTTGTAATTCTATTAATACGGCAAACTAAAATCTTTGTTTCTGATAACTGAGGGAGGTATTATCAGAGATGGTATCACTGGTCAGAACAATGAAAGTAGTTTTGTTTCCGAATTTCCCGTAATATTATTTAAATATTACGTCTCTGAAAATCATTATATTAGGCCTAATTAGATCTAGTAATGAAAGATACAGCGAATATGAAACTTAATCAAGACTTTGATTCAATTTATATATTATTACTAACATTACCATCAACATATTTTCAAAATGTTAAATAAATGCCAACTAGACGGTTTAAACAAATTAGTTATTTTAATAAAAACATTTTAGGCATAGATATTGATATGTTATATACAACATATATATCCTGGAAGCATGAATCCCAACCATATGAATTTTATAACAAATATAATAACATGTAATAAAAGTCCGTATATTATTACTCAAACTTGAAAACAATTAAAAGCCATTGCTACAAAATAGTTAGACAACCCTATACGCAAACATATCCTTAACACAGTCAGATATCATTTTTTTGATACAGTCAGCATACATGAGTCCGTTACATGACTGTGTTAGCTAAAGATATAAAAAAGTTCCGTCACTGTTCTATAGCCAGTGTTTATTATTGTTTATGAATTATGATTACGCTACTATGCTCTTCAATGCATCTGGACACAAATAGAAAGTTGATAATATCTGTTTATTGTGTGGATATAGAATAAATTGATTATTTGCTTCAATTACTAGTGACTCATTGAATAACGAAATACGAACCACAATACTAATCAAAATCACTCACCAACATTTGACCACCATGAAACCATGTTTTATGTTTGTACTTCTTATCTATTAATTTGTCTATGTATCTTATGTAGGTATCGTTTTTCAAAAAAATTAATTATCATTCAAGAGTTGAGAATATGGAAAAGATATGAAATGAGGAGGATGCGTGTTTTAGGGCGGTGGAGTTGGATTCAAGGCCCGGTGCCCTTTTGGGTTTCAGCTTCTGGATGGCGCCACTGATGTCCAGCCTAGTGAACCGGGGATCCTCAGACTCCGAAACTTGATCGAAGTATCGTCAGAGGAATTCGTTCACCATGGCAGAGTGAGAGCAATCGTTGATTCCAGGATGAGGAGAGAACTGCATCTCCAGAAAGTCAGCAAAGACCTCAGCCTTATCAGACGTAGAGTATTCCAGGCCACTACCATCACTGAGTGGGTGGCTTGACCTCCTTTCCCGGAGTAACTGACGGGTTACCTTACAAATTTTTCCGTCCGAAACGTCCAAGGAGAAAACGTAGGGCTGCCACGAGTCGGTGGAATGACATTCCAGCAGCATTTTAACCAGGTGCATCTGCGCGTTAAATTGTCTCTTAGCTGTCAGACATCGCGTGAGCTTCCAGGACTGTCTTAGGCAGAGTGTTTTTGCGATTTCGACCAGGATGTGATCGGGAAGGGATGACCTCCAGGAACGAGAAAGGGTGGGGGATAGCGCGGGAAACTCTGCTCCTATATATAGAGGAAATAATATATATTTATGACGCCTATTGACGCACCTGAGCTAAACAATTACTCACATTCCATTTATTTTGTTCCCTTTTCTGCCGATTAAATCTATGAACGATACATTTCCACACTGCGGACAAATTCAAAGTATCATCGCGTTTTTTAAGACTCCCTTGCTTCTCTATTTCAATAGGGTCATGTATAATTCTAGTCCTGTAGTTTTTAACTTGAGCACTAGGGACGCTATGCATCTGGGAGCTCATGAGGCGACTGTACTTCACTGTATGTTGATTTTCCGTACTGTCTCATTTTTGTTATTTTCATTTCGTCTGCTTTACTGTCGAAATCATTAAACTATTCTACAGCTAGTTCTCGATGAACTCGGAAAAATGTCTCAAGAACTCATCTATTCATGACTACATGCTACTTACGATGATAGCAATATACATAGAACATTCGTTTATAATTGCATTTAGGCATTTTATTGAAGGCCAATGGAAAGATAATAAGGAGGGTACAAAGCAAGACGACCATCAAAACTTTTTGTTGATGCAAACTTTTCCCATTTTCTATGTTTTGTTCTTTGCCGATTGCCGTAATCGTCCGCGAGTAATTCCGTGCGAGTAATTCTTGATGAACGTAATTTATGTAACCATCCGTGAACTGCATCCAAACTGAAGTTGTGGGAGTGGACAAACCGATGACAGCATATTGCCAGATGGTTCTTCACAGTCGACACAGCCGAGACGTATTATTACTTCCTTGGATATTTCCTTAATCTATTATTTATAAACACAATATATCAATTCCCTCTAATTGTTTACGAAAATGAAATTGCTCAGTGAAATCTTCTTGGACATTAGGTAGATGAATAACTTCTAAAGAGGCAATTTAAAGTGCTCACAAAATTTATAGTAATTATTGTTCATGCAGTTGAATCTATTATAATTCTCAAAACCATATTGTGGTAATTTTTTTTTAACACCGTAGTAAATTTTTTTTCTGTGACTTGAAAAAGTTTAAAGGATATATAAGTACTCGTATATATTTATTTTCTTCAAATTCCATATTAATGGTTTCATTTAGATTCTTTATTAAAATTTCACTTTCTAGGAAATAAATGGAATTACATACTGACTACCTTACTGTATTAAAAAAAAGGCAATATATGCAAATCTACGCTCGAAACGCCCATTTTCATCTCAGGTAATTATGTACATAAGCAGATTGGATCTTTTGGATAAATCGAACCCAGATAAACTTTGACGCTTCCTGAAAACGGCATTTACTTTAGGTATATAATCTAGTGTTTCTCACTCTAAAACACAAATATTCTTTTATCTTCGTAAAAATGTGCACAAAATGTTTACATTAAAACTCTAAAGGTTAAAGTTGGCTCTGAAAATTGTCAGAAAATGAAACTTAAATTGGATGAACCCTATTAACACGGATTTACTTTATTCGCTTTAAAAAGTTTTTTTTCCATTTTAAAACCCCCAAAACATTATCTTGATTAAACTTCTGCTTTTTATTTTATCCCTTTTTAATTGCTTTATCCCAAACTAAATTATATAAAATGAAACTTTACCATTAGATCTGAATTAACTGGTATTATTTTTTTCATGTAACATTACCTTTTGTCATAGGCTTGATAAATAAAATTATAATTTAGTTATAATTAAATAATCCTTATAGAAATTAATACAATTTAAAATATATTACTCTTTCGTATGCCATTTCACATTTAAAGGAGGCCTATTGTATTTTCTTATTACTTAAGCTTCGGTATTTGTTTCTCAGTTAAATGATGACGGGTGGAACAAAACATTCGTACTTACTTACTTTACCTATCCGTGGCTGTTCTGCCATTCGACGTCTAGCCTCCCAATATAGACTGACTATTTTCTGCGGTGTTGACTGTAGTTGGGGACATAGGAAGAGATGTTCGCCATCCATTCTTCCTACTTGGCTCAGGGGGCAGGTGTCTTCATCTGCTAGGCCGATTCTATGTAGATGGGCTTGAAGGTAGTCGTGCCCCGTCAAAGTGCAAAAAAGAGCCACGGATACGTGTCTTTCAATGTTACGTGGTATTTCGTCAGTTGCTAGGCTCGCCCACTTCCTTCCTTCGCTTTCGTTCTTCAACTTCCCGGTAGTTTGGCGTGAAACGGTGATATCAATGTGGCTACAGGCGGATCCCAGGGATTGAGCCTCCGTGAGTTGCGGCATCATGGCTCCCTGCTTTGCCAGCCTGTCAGCCTTCTCATTTCCCACTATGCCAATGTGGCTCGGGATCCATTGGAGCCATACAGTCCAGCCAGAAGATACCAAGCTAGCGAGTGTCAGTTCATGGTTCTCTGACAGTCTGTAGGCGTGTTCTTGCTGAGAGCTTGGATGTCAGATTGGGAGTCAACAAAGAATATGACTCGTCGTAGTGTGGTGCTCGGGCTCTGCAGGCAAGAGACTGCTTAGTGGATGGCGCATATTTCCCCGTCGAAGTTGCTAGTATATTTCCCGACAGCCATGCACTTTTCAAACAGACTTGAATAGACTCCTGCTCCAAGACAAAACATTCGTAAACCATTTTTATTATGATTTATTGATTTAAAACCAATGTTTCCTATGTTTTATATATCTATTTATGTAAACATTTAAATGACCTAAGTTTATTATTATCTCTTCCGCTTACTCTCCGTCTGTGTATGTGTACGTGTGTGTGAGTCTCTCTCTTTCTGTAACACCCTCTTCTTCCTTCCAGCTTTCCCGTCTCTGGCTGTCTGTCCGTTTGTCTGTCTGACTCTCTCTCTTTCTCTCTCTCTCTCTCTCTCTCTCTCTCTCTCTTTTTCTCTCTCTGAATATTATACAGAATCTTTCAACCCGTATAGAAACAGAGGTGTTTCAATATTTACGGTCCTTCTGACATATAAAACCTTAATTATATATATCTGGTATATATATACGGTTGTTTAACTATTTGCTAAGAAGTTCATCTGTATATTTAAGTAATTATTATGCTTAAGAAAATGGATACTTAAAATAAACCAGTTGTGTTTCAGTTCATATGTATTAATTAAATGTCCTAAGCTTTTACGAAATGCCACAGAAAAAAAGCTTGTAATCTTTTATTAAATGTAAAAATATGTAGCCTACGTTGAAAAAAAATTTAATTTAGGATATTTTTTAGGGATATATAGTTTTTAAAAATATTGTGACTATTAAATTCTGTCAGTGAGGTACCGATTTGATTTTATTAAATATGTTTTTATATTTAATGTTTTAAATTGTTTACCTGTACTGGAATATACAGTTGCATTTGGAATGTATCATTGGAACATTTTCTTTTATATTACAGTTTTATGTCTTACAAGCATGTATAAAAGCTGTGTGTGTTTTACATTATAAATTTGGGGAACTTGCTGTTGAAAAGAGCAAGACGTTTTATTTATAAAGTATAGGAACATCTTAATTTCAACCATTTTTGAGAGCGTCGTTACTAACTTTTCCCCAAAGAAACAATATTCGTTTGGATCTATTTGTAAACAATAGCGTCTTCAAATACGTTTTATTTAAATAATTTAGACAAGTGTATTTCAGGATGTTTGTTTCCATTTCCTATTGAGATTGCCTAACAAAGTTGTCAAATAAAGTAGGTGACATACACATATTTCTATTAAATTTATCTACTATATTTATTTCATTTATTTTGATCTCACATGCATATTTACACTTGGTTATAGGGAATCTAGACATTCTACCTACAACTATAACCTATTCTATCACCTGTTTTTCTTCTTTATTTTACATGTAAAAGTGTATACACAACGAGAATTCTAAATTTAATTTCTAAATTTATATTTACTTAATTTTCTCTCCAATTTGTTAGATTTCAGTATTCCCCTAAATTTGAAGTTCATGTTACGTTTACTGATAAATGTTGAAAACGAAAGCCTCCTGTATTTCAAATTAATTAAACTACTTTCCTTGTTTTAAAGGCTTAATATTGAACAAAGTGGTGAAAGCAAGATTACGTCAAAACGTCCACAGATTAAACGAGGAGCAAAATTGTCAGAACATAAGGCTAAAGTTGATTAAAATTATTAATTCACTTTAGTGAATGCTTTCAAAGCAGTCGAAACTTGAAGTGACCCACCATTTTAATTACATTTTCTTGAGTATTCATTTAGTTTTATCTTAGTAGCTTTATCATCTTATCATAATTAAAAATATAAATGTTACCTAGAGTTAAGGGCCTCATATAAGAAAAAAAACGTTGTGTCATGAAATATATTGCGAATATTAATGAACAATTTCTGTTAAAATGATAATGTTTAACAATTATTAAAAAATAAATTATTAGGCCTGCATCTACATATTCTGTGTCTTTGTGAAAGAGTTACTCTGATTAATAAAAAGAATGGAATATTATTAATAAAATTAGTGGAAGTATATTTTCTACTGCCTTCTCCCCTAGTAGATGACGTGGATGATACTACGGGCGTCCCCCTCACATAGTGAAATGCATCCCTAACTGCAATCTACATTAAGGTCTTAGTAATATTTACAGCTACAGTAGTATATTACACCTACAGTAATACTTCTTTAGATTTGATTTGGGTAATATTTATTATATTTTATCTTAGTTTAAATGATCTACCTACTGTCAAACATAACCCAAGAATATTTTATCATACAAAGAGTTTCACATTGCGCTGAAAACAGCATTTAGTCACTGCAAGTTCATTACAAATATTAGACTGTATTCCAGGCTCTAGGAATCCATTCCTAAATAAAGGAAATGGAAGGTCTTCTCATTTTCCCAGATGGGGTATATGTATGTTAATTTTCACACATCCACTGGGTGTACAGCTTTCTAAAACTACCTTTGAAAGTTTTATTAACTGACATGTCTAGAACCTGAAGTAGGGATGTTAATCCGCCTGGAATTACTGTTGAAACAGTTTTCATAAAGGAGCATTGAAACTATCCAAGACTAATAGACTTTTTTCTTCAACAAAATCATCACACTGTTTCTATCCAAAGTAAAACTAACTTCTCCACCATCCATCATTTTCCTTGGGCACGAACATTAACACTTTGTGGAAGCTTTTCCTTACATGGATGTAACTTGTCCCCTTTAACGGTAATTGAAAGCATAACCGTGCATCGTTCTGACTGTAACAATGTGTACACTAATCTAACAAAATGCCCTTACGAATAACCAAAATGCTTACAGATATGAAAATAACAAATAAAGAAAGCGCAATCATTAGTAATTTAAAAGCACACGTATATTTCTAAGCACTATGCAAGACAGACAAATAGCGATTGTTTGAACAAGAACTACCCTTGCACCAAGTGTTTGTATACCGCAGCTCTGCGATAAGGGATGTTTGTAATAAATCTCGTTTAGAGTCTGATGTTTGGTTTCAAAGCCACCACAAAATTTATTCAGTTTAATATAAATAAGTGCGCTCTGAAATTCACAGAAACTTGTGTATTTAATACTTCGCGGAACTTACATCACTTGTTACATTTAATCTATTATATCCGGATTGAATCACATTATTGAATAATGTTACTATGAAATATAATAGCAAAATGTTTTTAAATATACACATGGAGAACGATGAGTTTAAGAAATAAGGGACACAAATAAATATAAATTTGATGCCTAATTCCTTATTACATTAGTTATTCGTTTTATTAAGAAATTTATTTCAACAAAAAATATTATTGTAGAGGATTCAACAACATTGTCGTTGGTCCTACGTTATGATTTGAAATATAAAAAAGTAAACAAGGTTTGAGTATTCCTTGAAATACATTTTAACCACACAAATCGAAAGTATGTAATATTTATTTTGAATGAAATCCAACTTTCATGTAAAGTGAAATGAATTGAAGCAATTTGTTTTATACATTTTACACGGTTGTGCTTTTATATTGTCTTTATATCAGTCTGCAAAAGGCTTTTAAATCTTGTCAAATTTTATTTATTAAAAGTTTTGTTTTAATTATGTCTATCATTTGTTTTGATTTAGAGTTGTCGACGAAACTAATTAGTTTTAGAGCGAAAATAGACATATGTCAGAAAACCGTTAATACATTTCTAGGAAAATTATTTGGAAACAAACTAACTAAATGTAATATCTCTACTTGCATAAATGTTTTTCTGTTGCTTTGAAAATTATGGACGATTTAATTACAAATATATCTAAAGCTTAGGTTATGCAGATATCTATACAGAACTTTATGGAATAAAAGCTTAATTATTTAATGACATAAACAGTTACTGAATTGATTTTTTTTCCTACCTTATGCGTGACTTCGATTTTGTTATATACATTAAGTTTCTAATTAATTAAATATGTTATTGTTTTATTATCAATATGTAGACGTTTTATTTTTGATACAATTTAAATACGTTGACAATATGAAAATGTGTTTTCAAAAGGAATACTATTATAGTTTATTGTTCTCATATTAAATTTTAAAGGTTTATTTATACTTTTTCTTATTTATTATCAGGGCCTCACTAAAACAACTGAAGACACACTTCTTGGGGACACATTTCATTGGCTGTATTTGTAAAAACTTTATACAGCTGTCGTTCAGAACTTGGCTACATGGTCACTTCCTTTTAAACATTTACATATTTGTATTCAAGAGGCTACCATGATTGCTCCCTGTACTTGAAGATACCGATACAACTTCAGTACAATTTATCTCTTAATAAGTAAATAAATAGTTGCATACAGACTTACAAAGAAATATACTTTATTGTCATATGCGTTTCTCTAGCATGTCATAATTATCATCAGTGAAACGAATACTATTTTACTATATATATATATATATAGTACTTTCACACCTATTATATTGAGTGTCATATTTATAAGTAGTAATTAGGCTGACTTGTGAGTTAATTGAAAAAATATAGTCGTCACTGATGATGATAACGCCATCATAACGCGAATGGCAGTATAAGATATTGTTTTGTGAGTTTCTATGCTATTTATTTATTTATAACCTCAACTCACAAGCCAGCCTAATTATTATTGCTCTTTTAATGATCAATTTCAATCTTCAATTAAGGTGATTGAACTGTCCAACGTCAGCTGATTCGAAGTATTTTCTGTCGCTGCGTCAAATTTTGAATTTCAACCAGTTTTGTCAAAGGAGATAAAAAGTATTTACCACGCTATTCAATAAAAACACAGAACTTAAATTCAATTTAAGAGCAACTCGTAAAGTTGCAACCGTTGTTTGAAATAAGATATAAAACACAAACAAAGTTGATAGAAGGCAACTTTTAATTTATTTGGTTTTACGTTAAACCTCTTTTACTCTCCTGCAGTTTTCATGTAAACTCAACAGTGTATTTCTAGACAATGATATAGTGTTCTTAAAGTATCATTAGTTATTTCTTAGTTGTTAAAAAACTAAGACATTTTAAATATTTATCGTAATATATTTAAATATTTCGGCCCATAGGCCATCATCCCTCTCTATTTAAACGTAAATCCTAATCCTTCTCAGGTTATTGTTATAGATATCATGTTTTATTACCATAAACATTATCTAGATACACCATACGTTTATTTAGCATGTGATGGGTGTATAATATTAGTGTAATAGTATTAATAAAACATTAAGAATAATAAAACCTGAAAAAGGCATAGTTACATGTAATTAATAGATGCTAAACCCGATCCACTTGTTCAATCAAACCTTTATCAAAAAATAAAACGTTCATATCATTTCCCCAGTACTATTTATGATACACATTAATTTAAACTCACTCGTGTGTTACAATGTTGCAAAACTACAAAACTGCAGAGCGTAAAAACCAAAACGTTGAGAACAACTCTCAAATACAAATCACATCTTGCTCTTCCTTTGTGAAACAGACTATTATGAAAAACAAATTAAATCTGGGATTTAGCTTTGTGAAAGAGAATCTTCTGAAAACATGCATTGACGTTTTCAACAATATCTTATAACATTCTACCCTGTATTTACTGTGTTTGCAAACGGATCAAGCAACGCTTTGCCAAGTAGAAGGCGTATTCTGTACACGTAGATACTGTTGCATCTATGAAATAAAATAAAATTCAAATTATCGTTACTATTTGAAATAATTAGTGGTAGAAATAAAAGTATAAAATGTAAAATTTCATTCCAAGCAATACGTTATGCATATGAAATTGATTATTTATAAGTCAAAATACAGATTTCACATGTAGTTTTTATATTGTTAGAGCAAGTGTAAGTGTTGCGTTATGTTACATTACTGTTCGTATGTATCACTAACTTGAGTTTAGGTTTGGATACAATGCTATTATCAATACTAGCGGTATCATTTTAAAAAAAAACATCTATTTAATTTTCTAAAGTAATACTTTAGCTATTAGAGCTGCATATTCCGTTATTATGTTTCCTTATAGAAAATTAATATTACATTTTTAACGATAAGATTTGCATGCTAACTGAAGGCAGACCTTATTCCTTATTAGTTTTTGCTATGGTTAAAAATTTTTATCATCTTTTTATCTAAAACGGCCTCATTTAGCAGTTTGGCACTACACCTAAATCTTTCGTCACACCACAGTTCTTGCTATTCTTGAATAGTTTCCCAGTGAAAAATAGAAGATATTTATTTTAAACAGTTCGTTTAAGAGAAAAAAACAATTCGATTGTTTCAAAAAATCTTAACAAAGAGCTCACGCCGGTGGCTACGCGAACCACGATCCAAAACATCCACAATACGCTAGTGACATGAACACACTGGCTGCCTTCATACCTCACTAATAAATCATTACGAAATATAAAAATTACTTTCGAATTAAACCAGTGTTGATAAAACAAGAAACATTGTTATAGTCGATCATACCTTATAATTTACCTTCAATCCTATCTTACCATTTGTTTTCGATCCTGCCTAATCATTTGCTATCGATCCTATCGATCTTATCTAGCTTCCGCTATTGATTCTATCATATTATTTGCCATCGATCCTATCTAATAACTTGCTACCTTATTATATGGTTTCGATTTCGTGTTATCATTTGCTATCGATCAATTTAAATTCCTGTCAGCCCCATATTATCATTTGCTATTGATCCTATGTTATCCTTTATTTTCAATCCTATTTTATCATTTACTATAGATCTTATCTTATCAAAAATATGCTATTGATCTTGTAATATTATTTGCTATCGAACCTGCTAGTTTATTTACCATCGATGCTATCTTACCAATTATTGCTATAGAACTTATATCATATTTTCCTATCGATTATATCTTATCAATCCAACTTTATCATTTGTCATTGATCCCATTTAATCACTCTCCTTCGATCCTGTATCATCAATTGCTATCGATAATATGTTATCAATACCCTCCAATTGTTTTTTAACATTTTTCTTAAATGTATGTTTTAATTTTTTTAAATATCTTTTAAGAAATCAGAAATATTTTCCTAGTTCTATAAGATAGAAATATAAAAATAAGGTAGACAAGATGCTCTTCTTTTCCTTAAATAATTTTTTCTTGAATTATTTGAATTCAAAGGCTGTTGCCATAATCACATTTCTGTTAGCTGATTATTACCATTTTATTATTATTTCTATAAGGTTTTCTTTTAAATTATTTTTAATTTTAAATATGGTGTGAGCTATTATTTATTCAAGATATGATTGCCCAATCTTCTAAACAAAACTACGACAACGAATATTATATAAATTTTATTAGAATTTATGCTGATGGGACATGATATAATACTTGTCGGGGAGAGTGTTACACACAGTTAAATGCAATCAGACTGTGGTAAGTGAATTTAACTCCTAAACACAATTTTAATTCCAAATAACAATTAAATTTTAAACCCCATGACTTTAAAAAAGATATGTAAACGAACGTTTTTAATTTTATAGCCAAGTACAACATTTTTCTCAATCGACTTGCCATTTATCTACATTTTTCATCTTTAAATTATAAAGAACACCTTCACAAAACAAATAAACGTGATAACGATGTTCTAGACCCATATTAACGTCATTCTTTCAGGCATCGAACACGTTTATGATGTGTTTAATATTCTCATATCAGGATACACAATACGTATCTACATACAATTATTGATATCCTACGGTAATGATATTTTTACTAATTACAATACTTTCACTGAAAGACAATTATATTTTATTAATAATACTGTCTAAACCTATTTCATGAAAACGGAAAACTTTTTCATGAGAAGAACAAAAAAAAACAAAGTGTCCTTGAAAATAAATCTCGTTTAACAGCAGTTTAATTAAAATTTAATTACTGGTTACACTACCTGTAGCACCGAGAAACAAATCTGTCTTGTCAAAGGTAATTGTTAGTAATTTGATTACTACTGCCTGTGCCCTCAAAATTACGTTTTGCTTTTGAGTACTTCGGAAACAGTATCTAATTTTACTGAACATTCTAAAATTCCTGTTGAAATACTTGTTTAAACCTATGTTTATAGAAGGTTTAAATATTGTTTTATTTTGTGTCATATTTGTATGTCATATTACTTACAAATACAATTTTTACTGTTTTCCATTTACAGTTTTAATTTATGCTATGTAGGACAACTAATGTAAAAGTAATTTTAAACAATATAATTTCACAAATTTAATGGCAGTTCTAGTTGTATTAAAATGTATTAATAAGAATTTATATTTTAATATCTTATTAAACCTAATTTAATAATAATGATAACCAACTCGCAATTGACAATGTATTTATTTACAGCCCTTTTAGCTGCAAAGTATTCGTCTTCAATGAGTTATTTTTTTATGTAGAAGTTTCCAGTGAGTATTCTACCTCTGTTATAGAATTATGTGTTCTGATTTATTTGTTCACTGATCAACACAAAATCTAAAATCTTAAAATCAGAAGTTGAACTATTGTGAATTACATCATATCAAATTGTACGGGCTAAATACAAACGATTTTACACAATTTTAAATTCTGATAAAATGCTAACGATTTTCATAAAACATAATAAACATGTTCAAGTCAATCGACATCCATGTATTACATAATGTAAATATATAAGTTAAATAATAGAGGTTAACGTTGGTAATAATACAATGTGAAAGGTTTCAAATTGTAATAAAAGCAGTTCGAGAGCTTGCCAGAAGGTAGGTGGATCACTTAACTTGCCAATAGTTGCTGAGATAGCAATGGTTACTAAAAGAAAACACTTTTTCCAGACATATCATTTTTCGTGATTAAAAAAAAATGGTAAGAAGTTAAAGTGATTCAAAAAAACGTAATAAAGTAGAAAATCACATAAAACCCGTTTGGGATGCCAGGTAAATGTTTACACTTGATATATAGCTTTTTAATTAAACAATGCACTCGATGCATTTAGAAATCAAGGGAAGTAAATAACATTCTTAGTCGCTTGAGAAAATAAATGTTAAAGATTGTGATAAATCAAAGGTTAATCATTTTAAACAAGATAATAAATTCCCACATTTCTCACGGATTTAACTAATTTTTGCTAACTTTCACAGCTGCAGTTAGCTTTGTATAACTGTTGGAAATTCCATTAGTGCAAAATGTCACTTAAGGGCCTCATATATATTTTGGTTTATTAAAATTGTTACTATATTTCCCTTAGTTATGACCTTCTTGAAGATTTATAGATTTGATGTTGATAGGATATAAAACTTTGTCATATCACATTATTGATAAAGGATTTGTGTATGACAGATATATTATTTATTATAGGGCCTACGCTTAGAGATTGATGTACTTGTAAATTGGTTCTATTAATATTAAATTATTTAAAATAATTTATTCTATTATTGATGAGTTTGATACAGATATTAGTGTTTTTAACTATCCTTTACGATTTTCATATCACAAGTTTATAAACCGTAATTATGTTATTTAATATCTAGTGTCTATGTAATTTCAACTACTTTTAGGCTATATAAAGGTATGGTTCAATGTCGCGTGCTACAAAAATGGTTTGTTCTTTAAATGAATCTACTGACATGATGGACGCCACAGAAGATAGCGATCACATTAACAAATTGGTCACGACCGCGTATTTCTCTCTAATTTCGAAAATAGAGCTTTTGTTAATTACATTTCCCTTGTTAGTAATTTTAAAGATAACCCACAGACAGTCCTTTGTTTTTATAATAGCATGATGTTGTCAACATAAAGTGTGGTAGAGCGTTGTAATTATCAAAGAGGTAATATAACACAGAACTCAATATAGTAAGCTGAAATACATTCATGTCATCATACGAACATATATGTATGAGGTTTATTGCTTTTCAAGTAATATATTATTATAATTATTATTTATTTGCAATCTGTTTTAAATCGAGAAATTGTACAGATAATTTGAAATTTTAAACAGTTCTCTCACTTTTCTTGTTTATACAATCTAAACATCTAAACAAGTTGAGCACAAAACAATTTTTTTCCAGTCAACAAAGGAATCTCACCGGTCACCGTTCGTTACAATAATCACAGATCTCTCTATGGAAAAAACCTGTGCGCGAGTCCCAGTAAATAAATTTATGACGTGCTCTGTGCTAATTGATCTGTTGCTGCACAGGAACATTATTCCATATTACGTTTGTTGCGCAGCCTAAACAAAACCATCGTATTTTCTAGACATAATGTTTTATCGTTATACTTTTTTATGAATCCGTGCTCATATTTTTTATTATGTTTTGACACATTGTGTTCATTAATTTATTGAACTTTATAAACTTTCAAGGATTTTAATTATACCTCTGAATAGTACAGTTATTAAATTTTATATTTATTTGAAAATTTATAAAAGTGTATTTGAAACGTATAAACAAAATTTAAAATAATATTAGTCTCTCAAAGGCAGTCTTATTCTTATAAAACCCATCATAATTACATCCAAAGTTATGTAACGTTTTATAACTTGTGTTTCGTTCTGCATGAAGGTACTTTCTCTTTCTTAAAGTAATTATAATTACTGTACAGACATATCAATTCTTTATTATTCCTATTCCAAATGTGTGGTATGGTTTAATAATATATATACAACTACAAATTCCACAATATTTTTATGTAACATAGTTTACAAATATCTGAAATCGTTTACGTCATGCCTATATGCAATTTACGCTTTGTAACAAGTAAACTAAATAAAACAATTTTTCAAGTCAATTCCTATTTTGGTAAAATGAAAATTATGATTGCTACTTTTTATTAAATAATTGCAATTATTATAAATAAAGTAACATATTCTAGGCGTTAAAACAGCTGCTCAGCCACATAACCTATAACTTAAAATGTGATGTTTTAAGAAATTAAATGTTATGATTTATTTTAAGCCAAACGAGACGAAACAAGCATACAGAATACATGCTCTATTTCTGAAAAGTTATTCTGCCGTATAAAGCTAAAATATTCCATTACGTAATTGAATTAATGATATAATATTTGAAAATGCTGTAATAACATCAAGTGTCGTCCACTACAAGATTTTAAAAATCTGTTGAACTTGAGTAAATGAATTTAGAAAGTATTTTATCAACGATTGGAAATTTGAAAAATATTTGTATAAGAGTGTAGACTAATATAAGGAACTGAAAATATAATGAACATAAATATTCGTAGCCCATAGTTTTAAAGGGCTGTGTTCAGTTGTGTAAAATAAAAATTATCTTTTATGCACAATGTATTTAAGTTGATTCATATAAAGTATTGCTTTATTTCTATTGTAGTTCTTATTTTTTTAAATTCTAAGACACCAAGACTATATTTTTTTTACTTATAAGATTTTTGATTCGAATAAATATATTTGTAACCGATTCTTTTACATTAATCAAACTACACAAATAGTTATTGTTTTCTACAGTTCCAATATTTTTAAACACATGTCTTGCATAATTTTTATAATTTACCAATAAACAATTTATTATTTGTATAGATGTTCTTGTGCGTATTTCTTCAGACTTTTAATTTCAGTTCTAATAGTATCAATTTTTAAATAAAAATGTTTGTATAATTATACTTTGTTATATTAAGTCTTTGCCTGATGTTTATACTTTCCTAATTCCTAATATACTCTTCTTCACCTCTGCTAGGAATGTTTGTATACATTTCAGTACATTTTTCTGCCTTTCTTAATATTATAGGTGTTTCCACGTAAGTAAGCATTTGACCGATCGTCTGTACTAGCATAGATAAAAAACTTGTGTGCGTCATGGAGGTTACGTCAATTGTTTTAATAGTCCTAGTGAAGGCACTCTAGTAGAGGAAATACGAAATGCTGTAAGTGATGTACGTCTACATCCGTGGAAATGTTTGCAGAACGGTTTTTGCCCAATGTCCATCTACCCCTGCCTACAACGCCGCTCCAGGGCCAAGTGCCAGCTTACGTGTCAACACCTATACAATATTGTTCTTTGTTGACGAGTTTTGGAATACCTCATTCCAGAAAGCTTTATTAGAACTATTAAAGTTTTGAGAATGGAATTTTATTCCGCAACATGTCAACAAAGAATAATATTGTAATTTTAGGAAATGCAGTTTAATATAATCAAATGTATATGTTTACATTTTTTTAATTATTAAATAACAATCGAATTGTACTATACTGTTATTGATTATTTACTATATTTGTCTTGAATATTGTGACTAAAATTAACGTGATATTTAAAAAACAAAACAATAACAATGGTTTTTACAATTGATTTTATTTTCAATATGGTTCTATTGTAGGTTTATTTATTCATTTTACCTCTAAGTTTACTCTGGTTGTTCTATCGTAGCCTACAGTCTTATTTTTTTTACACTATTGAGTTTCATTAGATTAACGACAGCTGTTTCGTCGCTCGGATTTAGTTTCAATGCTTTTTCGTAATTTCTCCTGGCCTCGGTATAATAATGTTCTGCCCGCTTGTACTTGGCCTTCTGTTCCAGTCTGTTTCCTTGCAAGTGTAGAATGGCTCCCAGGTTGACGAGGCTTGTGGAATCCTAAACCAAAAAAGTGGCAATCATATCAAAAACAAGAATTACACTTTCTCCTACAAAGTGTGTGTTAAAATTATTATTACACATTTTTACTTTTGGTCTGATTGAAACGGCTTTCCTGTAAAACCTCTCGGCGTCTTCGTGTCTCCCCGCTTCCCTCAAGGCTGCTGCGGCACTTGTCGCCACATTGTACTGGTCGACACCTAGTTCTGACGCTTTCCAGTATGTAGCCACTGCTTCTTTATACCTGCTCTTGTCTATCAGATATTTACCTAAACAAGTTGAACATTTTGAGAGGTTGATTTTATGATCAATATAACTATTTGTCTAATAAACGTGATGAATTTGTTATCACTAATATTATCACTTGTCTTATTGAAAATTATCAAAATAATAATAAATGAAACTTACAATCATTATTAAATTTTACTTTATAATTAACTTTGATGTGATGCTGATTTAAATTATGACTAACCACTTATATCAAAATAACTTCACAAATACTAAATATAGCACATTTAAAACATTACTTTGTTATATTCTTTTGTGAAAAACCAGAATTTGATAAAAAATTGAATTAACGTAGGTGCAATGACAATTAATTATACTTTCTCACTAACCTGAGTATGTATATATGTGTGTGTTGTGTGTGTGTGTGTGTGTGTGTGTGTGTGTGTGTGTGTGTGTGTGTGTGTGTGTGTGTCTGCGTGTGTGTGTGTGTGTGTGTGCGAGTGTGTTTGGCGAAGGGTACCTGTGGGGAGTTTTGTCTGCAAAATGAGAGTATTGTGAGGGAGCCAAATTGTGTGGCGAATCCCCAAAATGTCGTCTTTAGTTTTAATAGATATAGCTTACATACATACGGTATTCTTAGAAAACCGGTTTAATTTCTTTATTAATAACAACCTCACAACGTCATGTCGACTATTTTTACATAGTCCTTGGAGCGACTCTTAATTTTAAATCAAGTTAGCACTTCCCTCGCCAAACAATGTGTAAAATGTGTACTTTTACTTGTGGAGAAGCTTTTGTGGGGAACAAGATATTACAGACACCTCTTACCGAAATTCAGAGGCTATAACGTATTGCATAACTCCTTTGTATATTGCCTTGAAAGGAGTTCAGACATATAGTCAGCACTAATATAATTGTAATCCAACAGACCTTTATTCCCTAAGAGTTTATTCGATTTGGGTGTTATTAATTAAAAACTACAAGACTTATTTGTTTTTAACTATTCTTATTTAAACATATTTCCATGAAACTATATGATACTGCGCTCATATTTATGGGAGTGTATTAATGTTTACGTGCAAGCTCGTGTGTGTAACATAAATGGCCTCAATGTGTTGATCTATTATTAAAATAACAATAAAAATATTGAAAAGAACCCCAATACCACAAAAATAATTAAAAATAACAAATAAGACAAGTTACTTAAGATTAAACCCTTATGTACATTTCGATGACCATGTCATCATCATCAGAGGGTCTAGTTACAAAACACAATCTAGCACACAAGAAGTTACAAACTAGAATGATACCAATCGTTCTCCGCGGTCTCTATATATAGGCGTGAGGTAAGCTCCGCCCCCTCTCCGCCCTCGACCGACAAATAACGATCGGCCATCAGGAACCAAATAGGTTATGTCATAAATTACATTATAATAATACATATGTAATAAAAACTACAGCAATAACAATTAATAAACTAAAAGTAATTAGATTAAAGCATCGTAATTTGAAGAAAGCTATTTAAGTAAAGTATATAATGGTGAGTAAGGAATAGGTCCTTTATCTGCATTCATTAATTTACAATTTGATTTGACTATAAAAACACTTTCATAACTATTAAGTAACTTTTTTGAGTTTATACATTTAGCTAAAATAACATTTTTATCTAAATCATGCTGATTACTAAGGACATGTTCTGCTACACTTGATTTTTCAGGTCTTTCATATTTAATATGGGCAAGATGTTCTTTAAATCTGGTTAAAATTTTTCTTTTAGTTTGACCCATATACATCTCGTTACAAGTACTACAAATTATCTTATAAATACCTGATTTTTCCAACATTGGAATTTTATCTTTCGGGTTACACAATAAATGCTTGAGTTTATTTTGAGTTTTATAGGCTATCTTAACATTTACCTTTTTAAAAATAGAGTCTAACCCTTTTGTTAAAATATTATCGAAAGGTAAACTAATAAAAGTACATTTTTTAACTTCTTTTTGAAGAGTGGTAGTTGTGTTCAAAACATATTTTAATCTTTGTTTTCTAACAATATTATCTATAATTTTAGCATCAAAATCGTTATATCCAGCCACTCCTTTGATATAATTAATTTCCTTATAAAAACGACTAGGACTAAGTGGTACATTGATAGCTCTGTTAACCAAACTGTTAAATGCTGCTATTTTATGTGTATAACAATGGTTGGAACTATTTAAAATATATCTGTTATTGTTAGTAGGTTTCCTGTAAATATCAAATTCAATTTTTTCATGATTTTTAATACACAGAATATCTAAAAATGGTAAACGATTATTAGTTTCTAATTCATAAGTAAACTTAATGGAACTATGTATACTATTAAGTTGGTTTACAAAAACATCAACATTACATTTACTGCTATCAAAGATCGCAAAAACATCGTCAACATATCTTAACCAAATCCTAGGAAAATAAGTAATACTATTCTTTAAGTTTTCTTCAAATCTGCTCATAAAAAGCTCAGCAATGAAAGGAGACAAACTGTTACCCATAGCAGTTCCATCACATTGTTTATAAAATTCATTATTAAATTTAAAGAAATTTTGGTACATACATATTTCAGTTAATTTGACATATTCGTTTATTTTAATAGGTTCGATGTTGTTTTCTTTTAAAAAATCTTCAACAAACAATATAGTTTCTTTAACAGGAATGCTAGGAAACAACGAACTTACATCAAAAGATACCATAATATCAGTACTACTAAGTTTTATATTCTTAACCTTGTTGACAAATTCTATGTTATTTTTAATAGGAAACATACCACGTTTTTCTTTTAAAGAAGTAAATTTATAGGCTAACCATTTTGATAAAAGGTAGGTTGGGGAATCAATCCCAGAAACTATAGGTCTCACTGCTTTCCCTTCCTTGTGGATTTTTGGAAGGCAATATAACCTAGGTATAACAGGATTAGAAATTTTAAATTTATAAATATCTTTCTTAGGAATGACTGAACTACAATTCTTAATAGTATCGTTTGTAACTTGAACAAACTTATTTAGTGGGTTTTTAACAATTTTCTGATAAGGGCCTTCTTCTAACATTTTAGTTACTCTATTGACATAATCGTTCTTATCTAAAACTACAATTGTATTACCCTTAGCAGCTTTTAAATAATAACAATCTTTGTTACAAAGACCTTTAACTAACTCAAAATTATTTTTAACATTAGCCGGTTTATTGGCCATACGAATATTATTTTCCATTTTAATTTTACAGGCGTTTCTTATGTAATTTTTATCTGACTCTTTTAAATTAGAAATACTACTTTCTATATTAGCTACTATATCAACTACAGTTTTGTTAGTGTAATTACAATGTGCAAAATTTAACCCTTTACTTAATAAATTAATTTCTTCTCTATTAAAAGTTTGGCTAGATTCATTACGAACTAGCGGACAGGTAGGGTTTTTATTATTATTACCTATTTCATCCAAATTTAAATGTTTACTAATTGCTACAAATTTCTTATCCAGATTTTTTACCTTACAATCAATTTTATGCTTATTTATTACATACATTTTTCTACAAAAATTATTCCAAACAATAGCGTTACTATCCTTTGCTAATTTGAGGTGTAAATTGTACTTTTTTAATTCTAAATTAGCTAATTTACTATAAAGATATTTAATTTCTAATTTTAACCATTTGAGTTTCGCAAATTCGATAACTTTCTTGGTACGTGAATTATTAAGATTAATGCGGAAACCGTTTATAAATTTAGGAAAAACTTTAAAACGTTGACATTTTTTCAAAAAACCGATATCTACTTGTAATGAACTTATTTTTAAACTTAACTTACTAAAAAGGTTTTGCTCAGTTGACCGGGAAGCCATGATAATACACAATAATTTTTGTGGTATTGGGGTTCTTTTCAATATTTTTATTGTTATATATTGTACCACTGTGCTCTTGATATTGTGTATTATTAAAATAACAAAATATATAAGCCTATTTGATTTTAAAACATATATATTATTAGACCAATTTATAGATCTAGTAATTATATAGAGGCTAAAAACACAATGACTCCGTGACTGCACTCGATAATGTTTAATTCAGGATGTTTATCCTTCCTGCCTATCTAGTATACCATGGAATTATTTTTGTCATATTAGTTTTTAGGTATTGTATTTACTGCACATATAAGTATGTTTAAGTCGAGTGCAGTTCAATAGAGATTGCTCTTATATTTCATTGAGAAATTTAATTGAACGTAATAGGTAATATTACAAGATATTGTAATACCTATATAATTCAAAAATAATAATTGATTCATAAGTGTATAGTTTATGCATGAATAATCACCAAAATCACTCTATTTCACTGTAAATAATGTGAACTTATGTTTAATACCTACCACCTACATATTTTATTTAGTTATATATCCAATTGAATTTCATATGTATTTTCATACCTAGCATGTAATTCACCTAATATTCTATTATAACTAGATATAATATTTTAGATTACAACCTGATATCTTATTACACAATTTTAGTACAAAACAGATGTTTTGACAATCAAATGTTGAAAACCTTTCTATAGGTTATTTATCTGTAATGATCTACAAAAAAGATTTATAATTTTTTAGTTCATTTTAAAATTATTTTCAAAAATCTTTTTCAATTTAAATTATCATCTTGATAATTTTCTCATTTATTAAACAATAAATATATCAAATATTTGAAATATATCAAATATAATGTTCAAAAAGAAAAGAAGTAAATATCCTAACATAAAACCATTATATTATTCACCATTTTATTTAACCCAATACTATTAATCTAACCTTGTTCAAGCCTCTAAGACATTGAGAAGTGAAGTTGAATTCTATTTTAACCTTGTACCTCATTTTGTAATCATTTTGTAGTGATAAACTATTTACATTTGTGTATTTACATAATTTGTACTTTAGTATTTGTATACATTAGCAACACTAAATACATGGTAAGTGTATGTGCTGCATTAAAAACAGTAAGCAATCTAATCTAATCAATTACTTTTTTTCAATCAAGTGCTATTAAAGTATTGTACTTATAACTTTATTATTGTTTTTAAAACGTTAATTATTAATAACACAAAGTACGTTGTGTGTTATTGGTACATAATGAATGACAAAGGAAAAAGTATCTATATAAACAATATTTTGGGGTTATTTTGAAACACCGAGAATTTTTTTTATATCATATTTACTGCATATATATTATATAGTAAACCATAAGTTGATATATTTATTTATAAATGTGTTTCAATAAGTTTGGGATTCTATTACAAGCACTTACCATACTGCATATATAAGTTTGGCTCTTTTGATTTAAAAGGTAGTTGCAAGCCGTGGCTAATTTCTTCTTGACCGTAGGTCATCTGTAAACAGATGATACGCTCTAATTATTATCCTTTTTCAATATTATTTAAATAAATAAATATGTGGGAGCTCATTACATTTTGCATTGATTTTTATGAAAATATTGTTCACCTTAAAAGGTAAACATTTAACAAATAGTTTTAAATAACTATCAAAAATTATATTGTAAATTCGACCTATGTTAAAACTTGGTAAGTAGATTTGGATGTTGCAAAATATTTACTGTTTATTGGTTCCTACTAGAGGCGAATACACAATAGTTTCAATAGCAACCAGGTTAGTTTGTTATAAAATTTGTACACTGTGTCATGATTATTTGTACTTACATTTTTCTTTTTCACTTTCGTGAAGTTAAAGAAATCCTGTGATGTATAGGGATCCAGTAGATCATTAAATTTATTTTTAACATTTCCATTTGCGCGCTTCTCGGTTACAATTTCAGTAGCGTCATTGAACTGAAAAAAAATTCAAGGGAATCCATAATTATTGAATTATTATGTTGTGTTTAACAACTCTTTTTGTGTTTAATATAACACTTTACGAATCTACTATAGTTTGAATAGTTGGCTAAAACCTAGGAATTTACTGATATTGCTAAGCTTTCGCGTTTTGCATTATTTCAGTTTTGAGAAACCAACCTAACAATTATGTAAATTATTAAAATAGTGGTAAATTCGTACAATAATACAAATGTTATACGTTATTTGATGGTCAAAACCAATATTAGGAATATTTAGATTACACCCAAATTGGATAGGTATATTTTACTACATCTCTTTCATATTTTAAATACAATATATTACTTCGTTTGAAACGTCTAAAATAACCCAGAAATTGTATTTCTATTATTTTGAACTTTACTTTGCTTTGTTTGCTTCTAAATATTTGATATGTTATCAAATTTGTATAATAAAAATAAAATGAAAATATTCCTACCTTAATTAGGTTTTCGCATTTACATATTAAACATTTCCAAATTGTTTCACTTTATGGTTTTATCTTTCCTCATAATTAGTTTTAAAAGATATTTTATCTAAATTATTTATTGTATCGCTAATAATGTACTTGTATCCGAGGGAAACTAATCAGCTACTAACAAATCAATATTGAAATACAAAATTAGAATTATTGTTTATTATGTCTAATTTGTGGTTTTTAAATTTATATTTTACCTATAATAAAATAAACATGTCGATCTACATTTAAGCTGGTTTTTATTACGTTGAAATATTTATTAATTATCGCGTCGTAAGTGTAAGAGTTTCATTTATATCCGTTGGTTTTTTGTCAGATATTTGTACATAGTTAATTGAAATAATTTCATGCACAATAACAATTAATTTATTTTACTTATTAGTTAAAGATTTTCACTGATAAATAGTATCAGCATTTTCAAAACTTACATACATCAGTGTAGTTCTTTGACTACTCTAGCACTGTTATTGCACCTACAAAATATATGTTACTACATATATATTAGCTAGTTTCAGATTTGTCTTACTGTTTTCGTTTCCACGTCTGAATTTCTCCTCATACCGACTCCTTCCCTATAGAACTCAGCAGCCTCAACAAGCCTCCCACTTTCGATATTTAGTCTAGTCAAAGCCATAAATGCAGAGGCCTGTGCGCTCTTGTGAGCTTTAACGTCTTTCAGTCCTGACGATTCCAGTTGTGTACACTTGACGAACACTTGCTGAGCTTCCTCATGGCGACCCAATGAAGCAAGTGCATGGCCCAAATTCAGATACGAAACTGCAAAAAAGAGTGTGTGTTACTTATAATTCGTATATATGTGATTGTCTTAATGAATCAGAAAATTTATAGGTGTTTTTTGTGTAAATTCCAACTATTTTATATGCAAACGATAAGTTAACTATGACAATTATAAATACCCTGTTACATTACACGTATAGTGATAGATATATACGTGAAATAGACACACATAATAACCTCAGTTGTTTTTTTATTAGTATACAAGAATATATGTGTGTGTGTGTATATATATATATATGTATATTTAAACAACATAGGTTATTCAAATACAAGAATATTTATTAATTTATATCCAAGGCTTTTCGTACCAACCAGTACCAACATCATCCTGTAAAAATGAAAATCTTCAGTATAATTACTTTAGAAATGATAAAAATTATATATCTTGAGTTGTTTAAAATATCTTTTTCAAATTTATGTAATAATACATACAATTCTAGATATTTGATCGATTAATCTGTATGTTTAATATTAAATATGTTATCAAAATATTTTTGAATTAATAATCAAGTCTCAAATCTAACCTACAATTATAACACTTACATTGATTGCACAACACATTTTATATAACCCTGTAAGGTTAATTTTATATAAACATAAAATACGTTTTCTTGTTTAATAATTTAAAACAACATAGGTTATTCAAATACAAGAATATTTATTAATTTATATCCAAAGCTTTTCGCTGGCAAACAGTACCAACATCGTACTGTTTGCCAACGAAAAGCTTTGGATATAAATTAATAAATATTCTTGTATTTGAATAACCTATGTTGTTTTAAATTATTAAACAAGAAAACGTATGTTATATTTATATATATATATATATATATATATATATATATATATATATATATATATATATATATTCTTGTATAGTAAAAAAAGCAAATGAGGCTATTCAAATACAAAAATTATTTATTAACTTTTGTTCAAGGTTTTCGTTGATAAACAGTACCAACGTCATCAGGAATAAATAATTCAACATATGTTTATATCTTGCATTTTTGTATCATTCATTCCTTATGATGTAGCCTATATCAACAAAAAGCTTTGAATAAAAATTAGTATATATTTCTTGTATTTGAATAACCTCAATTGTTTATTAGTTGTTAGTTATTAGTTATGTATATATATAATTGGCGTAGTCAAATTATCACAAATGGATTAACGGATTGTATTTATTTATGTAATTAAATAATAAATGTGCAATTAGTGGAATGTATTTAGTTTAATTATTTTATAAGGCCTAGTTTTTATTTATGTTTTAAAAGGCATATGTGTAAAACCGTTTTAATGATATATTTATAAAACATATTTTTGCAGGCTTCAGCTTGGCAGTAAGCATTTCACTGTAACGTACATTGTTGCGCCCCTTTTCTCAAAATGTTTCAGTACTGGAAAAAAAGTCAACATCCGTTTTATTGCGGGAGGGTGGGAGGTCTATATATTTTCTTGCATGTAGAATTTGGATGATTCCATTCAATACACTAAATTTTACCCTCCGGCTCGTAATGATCGATATTTCGTCTTTAGTAATGATTATGTCTAGTAATCTGTCTCGTTCGATACCATAGCGATCTTAAAGGTTTTGGCAGATGTCCAAGCGTGTTTCTGTATGCCACTGTGTGAGTTTTATTTTAAGACCCATCTTGCACAAACTTTATGAAAAACAAGTCGGTTGTCGATAATTTTGTAGGCAGAACCGTGACTAATATTCAGAAGATGTGCCACTTTGCCAGTAGCTACTCGTCTGTCTAGGAGAACCATTTCACGTAAACGCTTATTGCATTTCTCATTTGTGGTGGTAAACCGTTGTCCGACTCCTTCATCTTACGTAACACTTGTGCTCTCATTTTAAAATTTTAATATCCATTCGTAGAGACTCCGTTATAGCATAACACTGTTCCCATGCTGTACCAAAAGTTTCGATGACTTTCGGCCCCCCGTACACCTTCCGACAAAAAAAAAGGAATCACGGAGCGTAGCTATTCTTTGGCGCAAATATAAAGGGAAGAAGCCATGATTAACAAGACTACAGCAATAGCCAAACTAATTTAGCATCTTGAAACATGCATAGAAATAATAACCAATGAATATGCATCACTAACTCAAAACAACAGTACTATTAACGTAAACAAAAATATCACGAAATTTCAGATAATAATTGACTTAACTGTGGATGTAGAAAATCTTGTGTTTTTGAGACTTAGACTTTTTAGTATATAGCCTAATAATATTAGTATGTGTTGACGGAATTAATGATTATTTTTATTAATTTGTGTAAATAAAGTAATTTTTGCAAACAATAAGTTATGCATTATTTCTACAGTTATTCCAAATGTTTAGTTGTAAGCAAAGTTTATTATAAAATTGCTTCTAATAAGTTTCAAATCTATTTTTAACCAAGAACAGCCATGTCAGACAAATAAAAGCAGTTATTCCAATATATCATATCTTTATAATACATTGTTATACTTGTTGTAATTATCTTTTATATTTTTCAGTAAATTTTATAAATCTTTTAGAATTTAATTTTATACCTTTTTAAATAATTAAAAACCCGGAAAATATTCAAGTAAGTCTATTTTTAATTAATAAACTTGTGTTCAGTAAACAATTAATTTAGTAAATATTATTATTAGTATGTAATTAATTTAACGCAATATTCCTTCAAATTATTTTCAAAAGCATTGATATTTTTTATTCAAATCGTCTTTTTTTATTATAAGATTCTCACAACTCAAAATTATTACTATAAAGAGTAAAATAAAGTTTAAAATATTACCAGCAAGAGAAGGTCTTAGCCTAATGGCCATCTCGTAGTTGCGTATCGCCTCTTCGTATCTTTCCAGCTTTATATGCAGATTTCCCCTAAAATATTGATACATTTATCATACTGCCATGTTATTAATTATGCTTTAAATATAAGTATAGGTTGACACTTTTTTTTATATGTACGTAGTATAGCTAAATCAGTAGCACGTTTTTACTAATATAAAATTTGTTTTGGTCAAACAGATTAAATTCTTTCAATAAATATTTATAGCAATTGAATGATTACAGAAAAATCCACCATTTTATCATTCTTAAAATTAAAACCAATTAATCAAGTTATACGGATAATATAGTTTAGATTTATTTAATCAAAGATTAATACACAATATAATTGCATAAAATAACATATTACTACCAATACTATTTTTTTGGAATTAGAAATAATATTGCATTTATTATTTTTTTAAAACGTTAGGTATAATATAGCCACTTACAAGTTGTAGTGTACATCCGCCATATTAGAACGATACAAAAGTGCCAATCGGAAAGCTTCTTCTGCTTCTTTGTATCTTCCCAGAGAACTGAATACTGAGCCCAGGTTTCCATAAGCTGTAAATTTAAAAACATCTAGTAATATATATAAATTATTAACTCTTTTTCTGATGTACTCTAACTTTTTATCCCTTATGATGATTTCTTACTGAAGTATATTCATATTGTGTTTAAGTCTTTCGCTTTTTATCTTATTTAGTTGACTCTCTGTATATGCTCTAATCTAGACTTTTTTTGGGGCATACTCTTAGATATTTCTAAACATCCAGACAATATGTAATTCTTATACACAAACATTTCTCCCTCTAAAAAGTCCTATATTTAACAACTATATGCAATTCTATATCATTCGAATTCTTCTTCTATTAATAACCCTTTTATTATAGTAAATGGTACATATTCGTTTTTCAATTCTGTAAAACACCATAAAATCAATTGTTTAAACAAAGACGTTAATATATACCTAACCTAACATTAGAGTCAAGAGTAAAACAAAAAACCATTATCGTTATGTTTTTTAATATATTATGAATAATTATTACGTATATTGCTATAGAGCGGCTCGCCTGCGCAAAGCACCCATCGCAACCTAACATCCGAGTTCTGCTACTAGATACAAATTTTGAAACAAATCCTGTGCAATGTTTGCCAATTTCTGCATAAGAACCAATCACTAGACTTTATATAAAAACCTTACTCGCTGAAATTTTACCCTTTGGGTATCCGTTTCCAGAGGATGAATTCTTTCTAAGGAATTTTCGGCTTAGTGAACGTTTGATTTAGGATTGTATGAGATTGCAAGTTAGTATAACCATTATTTTTTATTATCTTTAGATTTAATTTACATTATAGATCTGTAAATAAAACAACTGCATTTAAAACAACCCTTTCATTTTAACAATAAATCCATTATTTCATATTTAGTATTTGAGACCTAGTAAGCACAACATTTAAACACAAAGACTATTTCCAACAAATAAAATCGAAATGTATATATGCCCATAATTCTAAACAAACAGTTTAAATTCTACATGAGAACAAACCCAAATCATCATATTAGGTCAGAAAATAAACCTATTACTAAGCTTTGAAAATGATTTAACTCTTTTTCTAACTTAAATTAACTCAGAAATCCCACATACTTGATTTTCAAAATTTAATTTTAATTCATGGACCTTTTTGCAAAATCTCAACATATTTTATAATATTAGTTATGTAAGGAAAAATCAGTGTTCTTTGTATAACCAATTAACTCACATTTTAAAACCTTACGTAAATTTTTTAACCATTTTTGAAACAACCTTTTTCATGTTTTTTACCCTTCTTACAGAGTTGGCAACTATTCAAAACAATCTTACGTTAAACTGGCATTCCTCATAGTTTAATTCAATTCAAATCAATTGTTTTCAGTTTATTTTTTCATATTTTAAAATTTATTTTTAACTCCGAACTGCAACTTTCAGTTAAAGTTTTATTATAAATTTTAATTTCTAAATCTCTCTTTAATTTATTTCAAAATGTTTCTTCTACCTTTCACATTTATTTGAAATAATTCTTACTATGACCTTCTAGAAAATTTTAAATTTCCCCAAAAATTGATTTTTATTATTTTTGAATAAATTTGAAAAAGAGAGAAACTAGGGTCTGATCTTTAGAATCGCCACTCATTTTTGTCCTGCACTTCAACGGTTTCAAGATGTCGTCTTGCTAGACATTCTGCCTCTCTCAACACGTCATTGCTTGTGCCCGTCCAGTTCAGCGCCCTTAAGACTCTTCGTTGTTATGGTGAATTCTGGACCGAATAAAACGTTGCGCATTTTAACACGTGACTTTCGATATTTAAAATGTAAAATTTTGCATTTAGTTCTCTAGGAATTTATCTAACCACTGTCTCTATTTTTACCCTTATTTCACTCGCAATTTAATTTCAATTTTAGTTCAAACTTCTTTCGACTTCACACTTTCAACTGTATTTTAAAAAATGGATTTCTTTATTTTAAAATTTACCCATTTAAAAATTTTACTTTAGTCACTGTTAAATGTCTCCACTTCTAAATGAATCTATTTTTAAAACATCTACTAATCAACTGAATCTTCTTTGTTTGCGAACGCTCCAACCTGATGGTAAGTTTGTAGAAAATTGCTTTTGGGGAGTTTCCCCTTCAAAAGGGTTTCTCAAACGCACACATCTTATCACCACACTCGAGCCCTCTATTCGGTTGTTTATGACCACTTTGAAAAATAAACACTTTTACAAAGCGGAGCAAATATACACTGTATATTCGAAACTATACTGTCCTGCTCGAACTATGGAACCACTCTAACGTCACTTTCGGCTTAACCAACCGACAACGCTTCCACCCTCGGTCAACCCTTAGCCAATCGCGAAACCCTCTCGATGTGCCGGGATCTTCACTTTAAATGCTCGTCATATCCTGTCACCGTTCCAATTCGTCTTCCTTAATGTGGTCGAAATTTCTTCAATTTCTTTAATTCCGCTGTAACTTCCAAATTTGGCCTCCATTGATGTTTTTTTTCTCTTAATTTTCCTCTTCTTTTTTCTTACTGAGTCTGCTCGAATGTTGATGGTCTCTCTCTACTTTGATTTTCACTTTTTCTGCCTCTTTCAAATTTATAAAGCCCCTTGTCCCTGCTAATAGCGTTGTTTATAATATTTTTATTTGCTAAAATTATTTATTCTGACGCTTAAGGCATTACGCACAGACCTCATGCTTCGGTTCCAAGAATTTAAGTTATTTAAAATTTTTAAATATAAACTTTCTATTTTAACTCTTAAATGTCACATTTTACCCTGTTACAATATGTTATTCAGTTTTATATGTGTAATATGTGAACTTCTGTGCTGTAAGTTGTTATTCCCCTATACAGCTCCAATTTTTACTTAGTAGGGTAGTAGTAACAATCTTAAACCCGACTATTTAAACTTTATATATCAACAGCTACAATGTTCTTAATATTCAATAATAGATGGCATAGTCATATTGGAATAAATATTTGTATACTAGTAAAATACTTTTGCATAATATAGAATAACTAAATAGTTATATCTAAATATGTCGGCCATTTAAAAAATTTAGTTCTACTAATTTTTTTATATTTTGTGGGGAACGTACAAACTTAATTATCATTTTTTTCTTTTAATGGTTATCATTTTTTTCTTTTAATGGTTATCATCTTTTAGCGTGACTTTGGACTTTAGAGACGTGCCATATCTTCGCCATTTAAGTCTTCAAATGAAAAAGTCATTTTACGCCTATTTATATTTGGAAATTATTTTTATGCTTGTTACATGAATTTATAAATTCTCTACCTTTTGGCGGGTTCACTGAAATGGCAGCTCTATACAGACTCTCTTCGTCCTTCCAGTCTTCGTTCCTCTGCCACGTCCTCGCAGCGTATGTTAGCAGGAGGTAAGAAAAAAACAGAAACGTAATATTCTTCTTCATTCTGCTTTGCGAAATGTTTAGTCCAAGAGCGAAGAGATAGCAGAAACCGACGCTGGGTAAATACAGAACACGCTCAGCTACGACAAATCCAACGTAAAATGGAAGGTTCGTGGCGGGTAGAAAAGGTAAGACCATGAAGGCAAGGCACATAAGTAAACTCTCATGTCTATTGAAACCCCTCTGAGTAGTGGCAAAGCACAAACATACAGTGGGTGTGTTATTGTTGTTGCCCAGGCGACAGATGCTACTGTGAAAATTGTTCTGATTTTCATGACAAACATAACACTTATTTTTTTGTTTAATGGATATTGTTTTCTCTTTCCGTTTTACTATAACTTTGTAGTAGCTTATTTTAACAGTTCTGTATAGAATGAAATAGAATATAAAAGTTAACATATTACGGGCATCGATTAAAGTTCTTATTCTTTGTATGGCTTCCATTGACCAATCGAAACTAAGTTGCTTTGGAAACAACAGTAAACAGAAGTTTATCAGAGGCAGGTACAGAAAGGTTAAACTCCGTGTTAGTAATAGAGGTTCGTGCGCGGTAGGGTTGTCTGCGGAAGAGAAGGTTGGATTCTTCATTCCGGCCAAGGAAATGCGAAGAGTAAAAATTAAAAATGCTACAACCGAAATAGCTATCAGGCTAAACTTCGAAGAGATAGTCTGAAACATAAATGAAGACATTAACAAATGAAAATCTATACATAATACATGTCCTATGCTACAACCAGTTTTAAGTTACCTAGGCATAATATCATACATAATAATATTAGCTATATATTAGATTTCTATATTAAGTAATAAATGTAATAGATATATAATAGTGTTAATATAATAAAGTATATAATTTTGATATTAAATATATATATATATATATATATATATATAAATATATATATATATATATATATATATATATATATATATATATATATATATATGCTGATACGTATTCCTTCACGGATGGAAAAATATGATGAATAGTTACTATCTGGAGTACATCCATTCATTCTGCAGTCCATAAATTCGCAGTTCTGACGATATATATATATATATATATATATATATATATATATATATCACTTTAAATATATCAATTTAAATTAAAACAACCTAAAATCGAACCACAAACAACAAAATGGGCTACATTCACATACACAGGATACAACATAAAAGGAATTACTAAAACACTAAAAAAATAATAATATTAACATAGCCTACAAAAACACAGGAAACATAATGAACAAAATAAACCACCCGAAAAAATATGTCCCACACTTAATAACAGAATATACAAAATCGAATGCCCAGACTGTAATAAAATATACTTAGGCCAAACAAAAAAGAAATTAAAAGACAGATATCAAGAACACCTCAATGCATTCATCAAACCTGAAATTTATAACTCAAACTTAGCCACGCACGCCATCATAAACAAACACACATTCCACACATTAAAAAACGTACACCTAATAAAAAAAGGTTCAAAAAGGCCTCAAAATGACAATCTGGAAACAACTAGAAATTTATATAAATATATAAATAAAATATTTAACGAACAAATAAAATAAAAAAACGATAAATTATTCAATCTAATAGACAATATTAACCCCAAAACAAACTTTAAAAACTCGCACAGTGCAGTGAATCTGAAAATAGAACATAACGGTACACCAAGGTCAACGGGAAATCCACTCAGCTCGCAGTCTACAACAACCCTGTTCAGTATGCCCGAAGATAATGGCAAGGCCAGTCATTGAAAGTTAACTCGCATTAATACCAAGTAAGATTCTTGTTTAAGTACATAAGTGAAAGTGATAAGTGTATACAAGAAAACAGTGTGCATAACTACAAACTCGATATATATATATCGAGAGAGAGAGAGAGAGAGAGAGAGAGAGAAGGAGAGAGAGATTTATAAGATAAATTATTTTCACTTTACACAACTAGATTTAGTATTATATAACATTACGTACATCATAATATTTCAATTGTATTAATTCTGATGTATTTAAAATCTCTATAATTTAATAATGCATTACATATGATAGCCTATTAATTTTAATTTGAAGTAATTATACTTCATAATTATACTATTATTCTAATTGATACTTTAATTTTTGTGAACATACATACTTGAAAGGATTACATATGCTTGCTTTTCTACGTTTTATTCACAATACAATTAATTTTTTTTTCAAGTATGTGACCAGATTTTAGAGCCAAAGCTTTGAAATTCGTTTACGTAATACCGCCCTTATTTTCTTCAGATTTTAACCAATCACTAGTGCTCTGGTGACATGTCTGTTCCAATAAGGCATATTCGTTATTAATTTGAGTACACAAGTAATATGACAAAATTGTTTAGGTAAATGTTTACTGAGGTTAACGAAAAAAAAAATTTTTTAGTTACCCTGGAGCACTATTTTTTATATTGTGTGGTACCCATGGCATCAGTTTAAGGTTGTAAAATGGAGGTTTCGACGACAACCAAATGGGAAAAAATTCATATACATCTTTGAAAAATACTGTTCTAGCTATGGGCTAGTTGGCTCAGTGCCAAGAGCGCTAGACTTAGAACATGAAGATTCTCAGTTTGAATCCGACTAGACCCCACAAATATTTTAACTCAATTATTAAATCAATATATTTCAATATATTTTCAAAAACTTTAATTACATCAATAGTCATCCACTAAAAGAAAAATAGTTGATTGGATGAAAAAACGCTAATGTTAATAACGATTGAACATTTGTATAAAATATATAACAGAAGAGTGTGAGAATTTAATTATAATCTTGTCATGCAATTGGTTATGCAACAGTTCAAAAATTTAATTGTTTAATTCAACAACGGTGCAATCTGTACAACATGCGGAAATTAAAAGTTGTATTTATTCTTTTCAATATTATTTTAAGTAATATTTCGTAATAATAATTGCAACGTTTGAACATTTACTGAATTTTTGAAATATATAAATAGTGGGAGTAAATATCTTATTAATGCTAACGTAAATATAAATTTTAACCAACAATAAACAATTATAAACCGTAGCTACAAATATTTACAAATATAAAACTGTGTAAATATTGGTAGGTAGCGTTTATAATTGTTTAAACATTATAACGCCGTTTCTTTTAATGTTTTTTCACATAATGTTAGCAGTTTGTATCGTAAATTCCATTGTTTTATTTCATTTGAAAAAATTAGATTTCTAATAGTTTGTCATTGAAGAAATAATAAATTGTGTTTTATTTCTTTATTAAATTTGTTTTTATATACTTCAAATAACATTTAAAATTTTTATAATAACTTGTAATCTTATGCGTTACCTAACATTTTGTTATACATATATTTAATACTTGAGCTTGTTATGTTTAAACTGAATTAATGTTTTTTTAAGAATATTTTACAAGTTTTTTTCTACTAAATGTTAATTTGGAGTGAGGAGAATACATTCAAACAATCGTCATCAGGATACGCAGTCTTGTCAAATTCCATTTCAAGTCTATACTCATTCGAAATTACCACGACATACAATAAAATATGTTCACCCCAGCAGGAATATGTTCCAGAATAATATACATGAGAGACGACTTTGAGGAATAGCATATAAAGCTATATTAGGAACAGTTTTTTGCTTCAGCGACCAGTAATTGTTTTACTATACAATAAAGTTTGTTTTCAGTTAATAAGTATTAATCACATACCTATTGCTAGTTATTTAAATGAGTGTTTCGAAATCATTATATAATGTTCTTATCTATAAGGTTATATTGTAAATATATGTCGCAACCCTAATAGAACTCGATAAAGAAACACTCAGTAACCAACGTTTGTTATATAAAAAGAAATTATGACTACTCACTTTTGCTTCTGTACTCCCCACAATTACCATGTTTTAAGATATTATTCAAAGACTAAATGTTCTACAATTATTAATTATGGTCACCATCTTTGTCAAAACAATTACATAATTGTAGGAATGATGGTTGGACGCAGTTCAAGGATTTGTAGTTTACTGGGAGTAAAATTATACCTGGAATATTTTATTGGACGAGCATATAAACTACGAACGTTAAATTTACTTTAATGGTGGCTTATATACATATATGCTGACACGTATTCCTTCACGAATGGAAACATATGATGAATCGAAGTTTTGTCGGAACTGCGATTTTATGCTCTGCAGAATAAACGGATGTACTCCAGATAATAACTATTCATCATATATATGTATATGTGTATATATATATATATATATATATATATATATATACACATATACATATATATATGTGTGTGTGTGTGTGTGTGTGTGTATAAATGTATATATATATATATATATATATATATATATATATATATATATATATATATATATATATATATATTATGTTATCCGTTGTTTTTCCGTTGCACTGTCTTTATGAAGTTAATATATTACTATTGTAAGTAATTTTATCCACCATTAAGTGCAATGAATTTACCTTGTGTGATGAGGCGCCTTTCTGTCACTTGACCATTGTCGAATCACTGATTACTTTTTCTCAATTTTTCTGGTGTGGATGTTCGGTCCGTCGTGTTGGTACTTGTTGACGTCATACACGTTTCCTCTTGAGTCTCGTGTATAATGTTTTTGAATAGTACGTATTCTGTATTTGTTTGTAGATTCATTAAATTGTTGTGTATGATTTATAAATGTGGTATTTTTCTAGTGAGTTTAGTTCTATTGGAATATTATTTATTTCAAGTAAGGTTAGGTTATTTTCGTAATTTGTTATTTCATGTTTATGTAATATTGGGTGAGCTGCAGCATTTGTTACTTTTGAATTTTTGTTTTTGAATGCTCTATAATGTTCTGCAAATCTTATTTTAAATGATCTGGTTGTTTTCCCTATGTAAAATGCGTTACAGTTGTTACATGTAATTTTGTAAATTCCTGATAGGTTATGTTTTTCTGAATTCGTTTTGTGTTTTGTGTTATTAAGATATTTTATTATTTTGTTGTTTGGTTTGTATGTTGGACTGCAATATTCTTTGTTGTATATATTTGTTATTTTTTTTATTTTGTTATTGTTGTATTTATATTTTAGGTAGATTTTTTTTATTTTTATTATTTTTGTGTTCCCGTTGTAGTGTTCCGGTTTCAGTGATTCAAAAATGGTCAAGTGACCGAAAGGCACTACATCACACAAGGTAAAATCATTGCACTTAATGGTGGATAAAATTACTTACAATAGTAATATATTAACTTCATATGTATATATATATATATATATATATATATATATATATATATATATATATATATATATATATATATATAAAGAACTTAAGTCAAAATAAAAATACAAGATTATAATTGAATTTACAATTGAATTGTAAATTCAATTATAATTCTTGTATTTGTATTTTGACTTATGTTTTTTATTATCACACAAGAATACATATTGCGATATATATATATATATATATATATATATATATATATATATATATATATATATATATATGGGTATCATTAGTTGATACGTTGTATTTGAATTATTGTTATTGATGATCTCATTTGGATAAACAAATTAATGAGGATAGAATATAGTTCCCTGAATTCATTCAATAGTACTTGAATAGAGACTATGAGTGGGTTTTTATTATATTTATAGTGACTGTGACATTTTCAATTGCCATTCAATTCCTTCAATTTTCAGTCGTTATTTAAAAGATTTTTTTTATTCATCCACTCAAAAGTTTAAATGCATATTTTACAACTTGTAGTGCATGGTAATTGATGATATACACTTTTTTCTAAATAATACTAATTAAATTTATGAAGTTTTATAAGGTGAAAAAATTCGTAAACGGGCTTTATATGCAATATTGCTTATTTGTCCTATTTGGTTTAAAATGAATGATAATTTATGATTCATAAAACAGATAATTTTATTTTATAGATTATGTTGTAGAACAGCTGTCTTAAAGCTTAGGCTATGTTACTTTATTGTTATTAATTGTGATTAATTAACCAAATGTAACTTAAATAAAAATTAAACCAAGTGGCAATTGACTTTAAACTTACTTATTTTTAATAAAAATTATCTATTTGATTAAGTTCAATTCAACTCACCCCTCTATGTTTGGTTTTCCTCCCTAACATTTCATACACTGCACAAACCCCAAGCACTGTAATTCCTGTCTCTTTACACAATGTGGCACATATCGAAAAACCAAAACACAGAAATAAGAATAAATATTTGTAAATATACCTTGCATTAGACTTATTCAAATTTATTAGACAATTGTTTTTTGAAATGTTCGTAAAAATATTTGCACAATATATAGATTTGGTCAAGTTTGTTTTTGATCTGAAAGGCTGTTTCACTTCTTGAGCAAAATTATTACCAAATAATCTTCTAAATTCAACGTATCTGACGTACATAATAAAGGATAAAAGGAAGAAAATGCATGCCAACAAATCCGCACGTCCAACAACGCCGGCGACCGCTTCCGTGTGAACAGGATGCACGGCGAATATGACAGCAGCAGTTATAGCACACTTGCCAGGTAATACAAGCCGACCTGTGTGAAGAACGAGTCCTGTGGCAATGCTGTGCAGGAGGATGTTTACCAGATGATACCCAAAGGGGTGTAGTCCTCCGGCCCAATAGTTGAGGCGGAACGTGAAAACGCAAAGCGGTCTGTAAGACCCGTGGCTGTTACTAGAGGATATAGGAGTGCCCCAGAAATCGTTTCGGAAGAGACCCATGATTGGAGAATTGGTTCTAATGTCTTGATTAGAGATTATAGCTCGGCTAAAAAATAACAAATAAATATGTTTGATTAGAGTATTTCAATTAATTTCAAAACAATTCCTTAACCTACTCATTAAGAATATACATTAAACAATTGAAAATTTTGATTAGGCCTATACTGTATTTAAGAAATTATAGTTTTTTTATTTATTATTTTGTTCCTGCAGAGAGGTGGTTTTGTTACATCCGACTTCATAAACTGGTATGCTAGACGTTAGGCAAAACATTTTTACTAACTGCGCTTCTTATATTGACTATATGGATATATTTTATTACAATATACAACTCCTTCCATTAGTGCACATTCTCCATACATAAATATATTTCGCTTAAAATTTTAATATTTAATAAAGTAATTTTTATTCATACACTCAAGTTTAAATACTTTTTTAAAAATTTATAGTGGATGTCATTTGATGCTAATACAGTTTGTTTTCCAAATATTAATTCATGAATTAGATTTATTCAAATAATTTTAGTATTATATAGGAGCAAAACTTTTCACCCTTTCAAAAGGCAAAGTATGCAACATAATTATTTCGTCCTATTTGGCATAAAGTATTTGAAAAATATGATTTTATAAGACGGCCGATTTTATATCAATTTATGTGACAGAACAACTGTTTCGACGCATAGGTTATGTTACTTTAGTTATACTATTTGTAATTATTTCATAAAAATTAACTAGAATAAATTTTTTCTTTGTTACCCAAAGGAGGAATAATTTCAATAATTTGTTTATATAACTGGTTCTATAAGTTATTTTGAAGTTTAAAATTTAACAACGACTTAACTTATCCCTACTACTGATATTTTATGATATTAGAACAACTCGTAATCATTGTAAATTTTTTTAAAGATAATAAACATTAAAATCTTTTGGAAAACTTTAATTTCTCTGTTTACTGAGAAACCTTTCAAAATCAGTAATTAATTTTGGAAAAAACAGTTCAAAAGTAGAAGGATTATTAATAATAATTTCAAAACACTTTAAAACATTTTAAATACTACAAATATTGAAGTATTTTAATATTTCACACACACACACACACACACATTTATGTATGTGTGTGTGTGTGTGTGTGTGTTTCTATGTATGTATATGTATATATAAACGTAAATATACTATGTGTTGTTTTTAGCTGTTGACACTACGTAAAGCTTCTGTTTGCAACTATATTATACAGTAATGAAAAGCTTCTAGCGCTTTATTTTATTCTTCTTGCTGAAATACATTTACATTATAATATTTAACGAGAAAAAATATATACATAAGAAAGTACTAACCGATAAAAGTTCACTTATTAACTTAGCTGAGATTAATAAAGTATCGTTTTAAGAAAGTAGAAATTATTATATTTTTAAAACATTTAATTTTTATTTGTTATAATTTATGACTGATAATAGTGAAATGTAGTGCAAAAACCATTGAAAAAATGCACTTTTTATCTATAAATTTATAAATGGTATTTTTTAAACAATTACCAATAATTATCTACGAGGGTTTATGTTGTTATGTCGACATTCTCGCGATACCTTTCAAAAATGTAAGGAATTTATTGTTAATCCATTATTAAGAACTAATATGTGTAATAATAGGATTTTATGGTATTTTACCCAGTAATAAGCAACATTACTTTGGTTAATTTAAAGGCATAATCTGAGTTTCATCTTTCTATCAACACTACGTTTATCCACACTTATGGTGCTTCTGTGATATTATTTACAATTTATATGAATATTGAACAAATTCGCCTTGAAAGAACCATGTGTCTTATTTAACACGACCAATAACTAACTAACTACGGGTATATAGGTTGTCATCAAACCTATTCAGGCTAAATAAATTTTAAGAACTCGAAATGTATGCTAAATAACTTTAATATAGTAACGATTTGATAATTTTAAAAAGATCCTATAATAAATATCAATTTTTTAACAATATTTTGTATATGAAAACAATTTTATAGGCTATAAAGTTTATGTAGCTTTCTAGGATGTTCTAATATATTATAAATGATTAAAGTTCCTTTAAAAAAGTTTAATTTTTTACTCGTAAAATGTTTTAAGCAAATATTTTTTTAGCAAAATCATTCAATTTCGAATTGTAGGAAATCACAAAGCTGCTTACTTGTCGTTTAGATAAATGCCGTTTATTTGTTAGTCATGTACAAGTATTTATTTAAACAGACAATATTTCAATCAGAGATAATTTATCGCCTTCAGACATTTATTCCTGCTGCACTCTATTACGAAATATCCCTGCGACATAATCTTAGTATATTTATCAAACCAAGGGAACGCTTGCACACATGGACAAACGTATTGTATGTTAATGAAATTGCATATGCCCTGTCTTGATAAATACGAGTATACTAAGGATATGTCACGCAGCTAATTATTAATACAGTGCGGGAGGAATAAGGCCTGAAGACGAAACGTATCCGTTATTGAAACGTTGCCAGTTTAAATAATTAGTTTTACTGACTTGCAAATCAACCGCATTTATTTAATAATAATATCAATGAGTGTAAATAAGAATAATAATTCTACTTACTTGTCGTCATAGACAAAGCCAGCTTTAAGCGTGTTCAGGTAGACGCCCGCAGAAAGCCCGCATATACATATATACCAAGGGTACATTTTTAGATGAAACTGTAGACTATAAAAATAAAAAACAAATTAGTTCTTTTTAAGTCAATAAAGTTGAACAATAAACATTAAACTTATATACCATATTTTTTTGTTTTACACATCAAAATATTAAGTATGTAATGTAATGTATTAATTATAATGTATATTATTATAATAATAATGCACAATTAAGTTAACTAAACTGGAATATGTTTCCCTTTTTAATTTGCATTGTATCTTTTGTAGTGATATTAACCTGCTTGTCGTGAAGCATAAATCGTGAAACACAAAACCATATATCATTTATGAATTTTTATTATTTTTTTTCATTACTTGCAATATTTTATATTGAATATCCGAATTGCATTTTAGCCACATAATGTTGAAAATCAATCTATTCATATCAAAACAAAGTCGTTAAGGTTTTGGTTGTATTAGGGATTTCTACAAAAAATATAATGAGTTTATTGTTGTTGTAAAATATTTTACACTACGAAAAAAAGAAACAATAATTCAAATAATAAGGAACAGATATGTTATTAAAGATATGGCTTTCACTTCAAGTTTATTATTCAGTTCCTACACTCGTTAGTACTATCCCTATTCAGATATTTATATACTTGCTCAAATTTTTAATCGTCAATAAAATAATTTTGTTTATCTACTCAAGTTCAAATGCATTTTGTAAAATCTGTAGTATATTTTACTTGATGTTATTACAATTTTTATGAAATAATAATTTATTAATTAAAATAATTAAGATCATTAATTTTGTTTATTATATTCCCAATTAATACTGAATATGTAATTATTTAATGAAAAGTAACTAAAATACAATTTTTGTTTATTGACCTAAGTAGGAATTAACTTTTTTTTTATTATTTGTTGGTTGATAATGTTCAAGCAGTGCATAAAGCTCTTGATAATTTGTGCTTAACTCATAAGAAACCTGTTGTAAAAATATAAAAAAGACAACCGTGATTTAAATAAAGCGATCACGTTGTTGCAAAATAATGACCACCGTGATTTATTTCAAATATAACCTTAGTTTGACTACTATCTATTATTTCATACGTAGAATAAAATCTCAGAATATTATTCATTAACGCGTAAATTATTTTAACATAGAATAATAAAGAAACAAGTTTTATAAATAATGAATTAGAAAATCACCTCACTATCTGGCAGAGAACAAATAATGGTTTTATTATGTCACTATAGTTCTCGGGAAATAAAATTACCTTCCCCTACCATTATTCGACAATAAACGTTTAAGGGGAAATTCCCTCTTTTGAACAATCAAGTATTTATCGTTATTATTTTTAATTATTGAAACATTAGGGCTTCATAACGTTTGGCATAACGGAAAAAAACAGGAGAAAACATTTTCACGGGGGTGAAATCATCTTATCTATCAAGTTTCATTCTGTCACGAGGCTTATATTTTGTCTAAAATTACTTGATAACATATGATTTCTTACAACAGCTGTTTTAATGCTTTAGATTGTGTTGTAGAATAAACGTATCATTCATCACGTAAGTTATGTTGCTTAATTTATTGTACATTAATAAGTTAAATTGTATGTTCAAAGTTTTTATCAGTTATTAATATATACATTTATATTTTTAGATCCTAATACAATGAATTCAATATAATGAATCAAGAGTTATATATTTAAATTTCAAATTATAAACTAAAACTTCTTTACACATCTGGCGTTTTTCCATAACTCACTTTAATAAAATTTACATGAAATTTAGATGAAATATATGTTTTAAAGTTTTTCTAATAACTACATTCTTAAATGAAATATTCACAAGTACCACTGTCTGCTGCAACCTTCTTTTTTTTAATTTACAAAACATTTAGTGAACATGAGTAACATGTTTTTCAAATAAATAATAAAAGTCTGTGATTGAAATTTTCCTGAAAACTCCGTAGGCATCATTACTTGATAAACGGTTCATATTGATAAAAATAGTATTGAAATATAAATATTTATGAAAGAGCTACCTCGACTATTTATTATTTAAAATAAATGTAACAAAATATTTTTATATTGTGAATAATTTTGTGGAATTAATACTGTTAAGTAAAACTTACCTTTTACGTAAATACTGTTTACATACGAACAATAATAAATAAAATATTTTCAAAACAAACAATTTTTTCTCTTGCATGTTTAAAATGTTATTATTATCAAACGTAAAAGTTATTTGATTGCTCTACGTTGACCAGACATTTTCAGATTCATAGTAATTTACTATAGGTTCTTACCGAAACTATTGGAAGAAATTCTTTAAAATTAATCGACAAGCTTTGGAACCAGAAAACTATCAGGGTGTAATATTTTCTATAAGACATTATATACTTTAACACTAGAAGTAACGTTATTTATAAAATCTTGAATAATTTAATAATTGTGACAGTTTTATCTTTAGAAAATATTAAGTAAACAATGCTTCAAAAATATTCTGAATATTAGGCACACCTTCTGTTTAACACAAATATCTATCCTAATTATTAAATCTAATTTTTAAAAAAATAAACTGATAACCATTTTTTAAATTGGATGATTTATTTATCCCTTTTATTAATTGTATGCATCACATTTGTAAAAACATTGAGCTGTAATTATTTAATTCATAATTTATATTTTATATAACTTTTTAAAAAATAACTCATATTTACAAATTAGGTTTTATTAAACCATTTTTTTAAATGTTTGCTTTGTAAATAATTTACAAGCTATATATTTTTTGTTTGGATTATAAGGTAAAATTATTTCGTTTTATATTTTTAACATAATTAAATAATATTATACGAAAACCTCCTTAAATATAAAAATTAGTTTTATATAATAAATAATTCTAATTTTCGACATGTATAAATTAATATGACTAATTAACGTAATTATTAGTTTTTTGTGGAAAAGGCAAACTTTCCGTAATTTTTATTATTTTATTTAATAATTATATTTACTTTACTTAAATAAAAGTTTTAAACATATTTTATTATTCAACATATTTTTAAGTTCCTTTAGATAAAACACTAACCTTTGATTGATATAACAGCCCAACAAATCTTCACTACATTTATACACGGAAAGCACCTAACACCAAAACACGCGACCACGTCTCTCAAAATTTTATCGACACCACCTTACTTGCATCCCTGGACTGACTGAAGCGCTCCCCACCTCATTCTGTGTTTATACTTAAACGGCCTTCTAAGTGCGCAAGTGCAGGATTAACCACCCAATAGAGAAACATCTGCTCATAAGCTCCCACTTGTTGAGGTATTTGAAGAACCTACCAACTTTATCGCGTGTTCTTTCTTTTCCCCTCTATTTAACTTTTCATTTGAAAACAATATTTTGTAGATTTTAAGCTGACAAGAGAAATAGATTTTTCTATATTCTATTTTAAAAGGATTACTTTCCTGTATTGTGTCTATAATGTTACTTTATTGGTAATTCACTGTGTGTGTGTGTGTGTGCGCGTGTGTATGTGTGTGTGTGTGTGTGTGTGTGTGTGTGTGTGTGTGTGTGTGTGTGTGTGTGTGTTTGTGTGTGTGTGTGTGTGTGTATGTGTGTGTGTGTGTTTGTGTGTGTGTGTGTGTATGTGTGTGTGTGTGTGTGTGTGTGTGTGTGTGTGTGTGTGTGTGTGTATGTGTGTGTGTGTGTGTGTGTGTGTGTGTGTTTGTGTGTGTGTGTGTGTGTGTGTTTGTGTTTGTGTGTGTGTGTGTGTGTGTGTGTGTGTGTGTGTGTGTGTGTGTGTGTGTGTGTGTGTGTGTGTGTGTATGTTTAAATGTGTGTGAGTGGGAGCGTAGGTGCGTCCCATTTTATATGTGTGTATTTTCAAATGACAATGATTAAAATAATAAACTTAAGATCATTTAAATGGAAGAAGAAATGTAAAACTTGGGATAATTGTATTAACAGCCAAAATAATATACACTAAATACACAAAGACACCACAGTATAAATATCCACATTTCTGTATTTATTTGTAAAATACATCTTTTTTTCTGACCATACAATAAGTTGAATAATGTTTATAATATTCGATTTGGCTTGTGAGATAAGATTATTTCAATTAAATATATGTCTAGTAGCACCACTGACGATGATAAGATGAGTCATCGAAACGGGTATGAATATAAAGTTTATAATTGTGAATTGTGTATATTTATACTGTTTATAAATTTAATATTACAGAATTAAATTATTTAAAAAAAACTAAACCTACTTCCAAAAAAGAACCCGAGGCATAATTTTTACTTACTAAAAAGTAAAAAATTGTTTTCTGATAACGAAACCTAATTTATCACAACCTCATTACCCACAAAACTTTGAGCGAAATTTCTTTCTCGGGCTCATATTTAACTTACTAAACGTAGCAAATAAAGGGATTTTACATGATGTTTGAGTTCCTTCGCATGTAGACTAAAAAATTATGATATACACACAGGCTGTTCAATCATTTCTTCCATACACTTATTTTATAGATATAGTATGATAAATTTATGATACAGGAGATATGATCTCTTACTTCTATAAGCTTCCATTGTAATCACATTCCGTGTAAATCATTCAAAGTAGGTTGAATTGTCCGTAATCTGTATATCTGAACAAAAAATATGCAATCACATATTGTATGATGTTTGCCGTGAACAAAGATCAATTATCGTCCCGCATATTATCATATTGTCAAATACCTGAAATATTGGTTTCTCGAGAAGAATCTATGGCTTGTTATAATAAGTCATGGAAAATCCAGCAAACAAAAGGTCGTTTCGGAAAGGTTTGGAACAGATGTGATGGATTAGCAAGTAGCAGGCATGATTGCCTCGTCGACTGCAAAAGTTTCTGCTTAATAAGCGTATGATAAATTATGTGATAGTTATCAGAAAACTGTTTTTTACTTTTTATTACGTAAACTTTTTCTGGGTTCTTTTTTTATTTTTTTTTTATTTTATTTCTTCATTTTTATAGGTATGATCTTTAATTTCTATTTAAATTATAATCGAATTTCATGTTATTGATTATGTTGGCAAAATTGCAAATATGTATCCACACAAATTTCCGATGTGTATATCCATCTAACCATATTGCTTGATCGCTGCTCAAATAATGTACACGTCCTTGAAGAATACGATAAACAAAGCAGTTTGTGAAACGAATACATTGAGTAATTTATGTTTGAATTTCCCTTGACAAATTTTCCTAAAATTCTACATATCCTTTCTTATCTTACAATTATTGTTTTCATTTCAGATTAAAAACGTGTTAATAATCACGTAATGCAATATAGCAGGTGAATAATCAATGATGTTTAGGTAATATTCAATATTTTTTAAAGAAAAACATTTTGTACTTATAAAATTTTAATAAAAAAAATAAAGTGAAAATTGATAGTTAAGATAAATTTAATAGATTTATCTCGTGTTGCCATACTTCTAGCAGCCACATATATACAAAAATCGTCTACAAACAGGGATTAGTGGACCGGTGACTGTGCGTTTGAAGTGACGTTGTTAATGGCTACAGCAAACAGCGTCACAATCAAAACGCCACCCTGTGGTACACCATTCTCTAGTTCGTAACGATCAGAATATATGCCTCCTAGACGTGCACAGAGAGTCCTGTTATTCAAATTATTTTGTATAAAAGCAAGAATGTTACCTTGTATACCCCATGATTTCAATACGTTCAAAATTCCTCTTCTCCATTCCATGTCATATGCCTTCTCAAGGTCAAAGAAAACAGCTACCAGTGTTTGTAGTAAGATGAAGGCATTCTGTATAGCTGACTCCAACAAAACCAATTGGTCAACTAATCAACGTCCTTGTCTAGAACCACACTGATCGTTAGAAAGAAGTTTGTTTGTTTCTAGACCAGACAAGACGACGGTTGACCATCTTCTCCAGTAGCTTTCATAAGCAGCTGGTCAGAGAGATGGGTCTGTAACTACTGGGATTAGTTTTGCCCTTTCCTTGTTTTAGAAGAGGAATTTTTGTCGCTTCTAACCATGCATCGGGAAAACCCTGCTCCTCGAATGTACGGTTGTATACCCGAAAGAGAACTAGTTTTACAGACGGTGGTAGATTTTAATCATGGAGTATAAAATATCATCCGGACCTGGAGCTGAATCCATCGTTGACGAGAGAGCTGACTCTAATTCGTCGATTGAGAAATGAATATTTAAACAAGAATTTCCAGACAATCCAACAGTGAAAGGTAAGGCTTCCTGTTTACGTTTGTACACCTGGAAAGCGTCCTTGTATGCAAAAGATGAAGAATGTTTTGAGAACGATTACACTAGCACATTGGCAATTTCCTCACAGTCCGTGGTCAAAACACCATCCGAATGCCTTAATGAAATTAATTGCATCGGAACAGAAATGCCACAGACTGATCGTAATTTCTTCCATACTGTGGATGGAGCTGTAGTTCTTGTAACTGTGCCAATGTACTGCGACTATGATTCTTATTTAGTAGAGTAATGAGGTTGTTACCTGAGAAAAATTGAATATCTCTATTATAGAAAGTGAACTGTATTATATTTTCAGGGTATTTATTTTGGCTTGTCTCATTCGAGTTATATCAAGTTATACATCAATGTGTGTAGACCTTCAAAGAAGGCGGGTTTTAATGAAAAACATCCATTCACTAGTATCCAAAGATGCTCGTTCTAAGCAGCTTTATCAAGCAAGAAATAGAAAAACTATTCGTGTTAAACTTATTTTTTCTGTTACTTTTGTGTGTGGTAGAATACTACATAGAATAAATGCAATATTTTTTTATCATATAGTTCGTAATCCTTATTAAAAAAATAATTAATTTTCCCTCCAAAAAGGTTTTTTTCATTTAAAATAGCGTATTATAGTCTCCAAATAAGACGGCTTGGCATCTAACTATATTGGGACCACGAAAAAGGTTCCCTTCTCTATCTATCTCTTACTCTCTCTCTCTCTCTCTCTCCCTCTCTCTCTCTCTCTCTCTCTCTCTATCTCTCTCTCTCTCCCTCTTTCTCTCCCCTCCTATCTGTCTCTGTCTCTGTCTGTCTGTCTGTCTCTCTCTCTCTCTCTCTCTCTCTCTCTCTCTCTCTCTCTCTCTCTCTGTATATATATATATATATATATATATATATATATATATATATATATATAGATACATAAAATATTTAATAATATAAATACGAGTATATATCTTTGTGTGAGTGTGTGTGTAGTTAAACGTTTTACACATATCTAGATATTTTCATCACACAAATCATAACGATTTAATTTAAAATATTTATCTTAGAAAATAAGATTCTGACTCAACTAATTTGCCTACAACTTTTGCAAAACGTTATATGGCCTCTTTTTCACATGCTGAAAAGTGAAGACAATAATAGCAAAATTATTTTTGTTTTATAATGTTTTTATTTGCGCATTGGAAAATATTTTTATGATTAAAAATAACTAAAATAAATTTAATAAAAAAAGTAATTAGATTAGTTTAATATTTTAATATTCTAGTGTTACATTTCTCACTCTTTGAAAACTTTCTTTATGTGTAATTTTAAATATTGGTTTTTAAAATTTTCACTGATTATAGATTTAAACGTAGATGTTATATTTAAATTAAGAACTTAATTACGTGAACCTAATAGGCTTTCTAAATACTAGTTTTTTTACAAATGCAGCATATATTTTATTATTTTTAAGCCTAAATTTCATTATTGTATATTTTCATTGCTCTAGCAGACTTATGCAACCCTGTTTTATTTTTAAAAATATGAAATTTTATTTCTGAAATATTTTTTTTGTTTACCTTGTTAGGACATGGTTTTTGCAGATTCTCTACTACTCTACTGGATTACTGTACCCTTGCACGTCCGGCCATTTGCCGTCGATTACACTAAGTGTGTAATCATTTTACCAGTAGTTCCAAGTATTGCAGATGCAATGAAAATCACTCATCACTAGACATACTCTATACTTATCCAAAGTACTGGGTATTTTCCATTCATCACAAATGGGATCTATAAATATTTTAGATTCCTTAAAAGCGAGTCAATTACTCAGAGCTTTAGGTTGTCAAAACCATAATGTATAAAAAATATAGGCAATAAAGTAAATATGATATTGCTTCGGAAATTATTCCAAGCTGCTCACAGTAGCTCAAAGGTTATGACTGATTTTCCTCCCAGTGGAGACATCCCTGTCGGAACTAATGGATAAGTCAAAAGTTTAACATAGAAGCATGCTGCTTTAGTTAAAAAAAGGAAATGGGAAGTAGTATAACAAACTAATAGCGTATTAGAAGCTAAAATTGTACCTTTATATAAAGTTCAAATAAATGTGAGCAAATTGGCGTTCTAGATATTACTTGGAGAAAGACTATTAATTTTCCTGTTGGAGTGAAAACCAAACGTTTTACCAATTGTTAGTGCAGAAGACCAGAAAATAAGTTCTAAAAGAACTCTTTTAGAGTGCAAAAATATGTGTTATATTACCAATTTGAAAGCAAAATTGCTAGAAAATGAGTTCTAAATAGTCTCTTTAGGAATAAATTTAGGAATAGTCTTTTAGAATAATAAATTAAACTAAAAAGTGACTTCTAAAGACTCTGCTTTAGAGAACAAAAATCTGTGTTGTATTACCAGTTTTGAGACCAAGTCACTAGGAAATAGGTTCTTGAGAATTTATTTAAGAGATCTCAGTCATATAGATATATCACTTTACTAGCTTGAATAACAAAAGAGCTTAAAAAATAGTTCTAAATATTCTCTTTTAGAGAGCAAAAACGTGTGTTGTATTACCAGTTTAGAAACAAACTACATAATAGGTTTTTAAGAATCTATTCAATTCAGCACAGTCATATAGATATACAGTATCACTTTACTAGCTTGAATAACAAAAGAACTAAAATACTGGTTTTAAATATTCTCTTTTAGAGATAAAAACTGTGTTGTATTACCAGTTTAGAGACTAAATCACTAGAAAATAAAATCTTATGAATATATTTATGAGATCACAGTCATATAGCTATATCACTGTACTAGACTGAATAACAGAAGAACTAAAAAAATAGTTCTAAAGGTTCTCTTTAGAGAGCCAAAAACTGTATTGTATTACCAGTTTAGAGACAAAATCGCTAGTAAATAGGTTCTGAAAAATCTATACAAGAGAGCACAGTCATATAGGCCCTAGATATATCACTTTCCTAGCTTGAGTAACAAAAAAATAAGAAAATTAATTCTAAATGTTCTCTTTTAGAGAACAGAAACCTGTTTTGCATTATCAGTTTGCAGACAAAGTACTAGAAAATAGGTTTTTAAGAAACTATTAAAGAGAACACAGTCTTATAGATATATCACTTTACTAGCTTGAATAACAAAGCTAAAATACTGGCTTAAGCTTCGTTTTTAGAGAGAAAAACCTGCGTTGTATTACCAGTTTAGAAAAACAATCACTAGAAAATTGGTTCTTAAGAATCTATTCAACAAAGCACAGTCACATAGATATATCACTTTACTAGCTTGAATAACAAAAAAACTAAAAAATGATTTCTAAAGATTCTCTTTTAAAGAGCAAACATCTGTGTTGTAATACCGGTTATAGACAAAATCACTAGAATATTGGTTCTTAAAAATTTATTTAAGAGAGCACAGTTTTATAGATATATCACTTTAAACCTTGAATAACAAAAAAACTAAAAAATGAGTTCTAAAGATTCTCTTTTAGACAGCAAATTCCTGTGTTGCATTAGCGGTTTGGAGATAAAATCACTAGAAAATAGGTTCTTAAGAATCTATTCCAGAGAGCACAGTCATAGAGATATAAGACTTTACTAACTTAAATAACAAAAGAACTAAAAAAATGGCATCTAAATAGTCTCCTTTAGAGAGTAAAAACCGGCGTTGTATTACCGGTTTAAAGACAAAACCACTAGAAAATAGATTCTAAGGAATCTATTTAATAGAGCAATGTCATATAGATCTAACACTTTACTAGCTTGTATAACAAAAGTGCTAACAAATGACTTCTAAAGATTCTCTTTTGGAGAGCAAAAACCTGAATTGTATTACCGATTTGAAGACAAAATTACTAGTTTATAGGTTGTAAGGAATCTATTTAGAAAAACACAGTCATATAGACCAGAACTTTAATATCTTTAATAACAAAATAAATAGAAATTGACGTCTAAAGACTCTCCTTTAGGAGAGCAAACACCTCTGTTTTATTACTGGTAGAGAAACAAAATCACTAGAAAATAGGTTCTTAAGAATCTATATAAGAGAGCACAGTCATATAGATATATCACTGTACTAGTTTGAATAACAATAGAATAAAACCTTTTGTTCTAAAGATTCTCTTTTAGAGCAATCATCTGTGTTGTATTACCGGTTTGAAGACAAAATCACAAGATGATAGGTTCTAAGGACACTATGTAGGAGAGTACAGTCATATAGACCAGAACTTCAATATCTTGAATAACAAAACAATTAAAAATTGACATCTAAAGACTCTCTTTTAGAGAGCAAAGCCGTGTCGTAATACCGGTTTGAAGACAAAATCACTAGATTATAGGTTCTAAGGAATCTATTTAGGAGATCACAGCCATAAAGATCAAAACTTTAATAGCTTGAATTACAAAACAATTAAAATTTGACGTGTAAAAACTCTCTTTTAGAGAGCATTAAAAAGTGTGTTGTAATACCGGTTTAGAGACAAAATCACTAGGAAATAGGTTTTTATGAAACTATTTAAGAGAGAAAAGTTGTATGTACCTAATTCTTTACTACCTGGAACAGCAAAATAACTAGATAATGACTTCCAAACATTGTCTTTTCGACAGAAAAAACATTACGACCAGCTGAAAACCAAAATGATCAATAAATGACTTTTGAATATAATATTTATGCGTGCACAAAACTTATTTATTCGTCTGTTCTTTTCGGTTTAAAAACAGATAAACCTATATTTCAAAATGGTCTCTTTAGAGCGCTTAAACAGATAAACCTATTATCTTGACATTTAAAACAATTAAATAAATAGAAAATGAGTTCTAAACAGACTCTTTTAAAGTGCAAAAAAAAACATTTTTTTTTTATTTATCTTGTAATTTTAAATACCAACCCACTAGAAAATTATTTCCAATCCATGTCTTTGAGGTTAGACAAAACACATAATATCTGTTTGGACAAAAAATCAACTGAAAACAGCTCGTAACTCTTTTTTAAATATTTTATCGAAAAATTACTAAGAAATGGGTACTAGTCTTTTTTAGAGCACCAAATACATGTACCTATGTTTTACCATTTTCAGGACCAAATCACAACATATTGAGTTCGAAACATTGTCCGTTAAAGTGCATAAACTAAATTTTATTTTACCAGCCTGATAAGTGAAATAGAAAATTAGTTCTTAAAATACTTGTTTTGAAGTGCAAAAGCATTTACCAGTATGAAGGCCAAGATAATTAGAAAATGAATTTAAAACAGGCTGTTTGAGAGTACACAACCCCTATTATTTTATTCTTTTGAAAAATTCACTCGAACATGAATTCTAAACAGTTTCTTTGAAAGCGAACAAAACACAGATAATTTTACTATGAATTGTGAAAAGTCTCTTTGAATGCATTGCAGACAATGAATATTAGAAGAAATGACTGAAATTTACGTTCAGTTCAGTTCTGAATATTCTCCGTAGCATTACAAAGAGTGTGTGTGGATTATTAAAGAGGAAAGCGAGTAATGGAATTGTGAATATTTCAAGACGTTTTTGTTGCAACACTGTGAGATCCATCTTCCTGTTTTTAAAAAGATGTATATTTTACTTTCAGTTAAATTATGTTTGCATTCCGCGGTATAGCCCATTTGGAACAATGAATATTGCACCATGATATGGACATTTATTAAATACCTTACGTATGTGCAGAATGTATGATACGTTTCTGTTGCAAAATGACCGAAATCTTTCTAGTATTATTAAGATTGTTTTTCTGCAAGCATTGTAACGGACTAGGTTACTTGGGAAATGAAAATATAAAGTTTTATATTACAATGTTATGCACTTTATTAATCAATGACAAATTACAATAGAAGAAAAGACACAAATGTGTCGAGTAAATTATCTTTCAATTACTGCTAATTATTCCATACATTTTAATTATTTAATAACCTTTAAAATTAAATTTATATCGACAAGATAGTAACTTAAGTTTTTCCAAATTAATTTCGAATTTTTATTCAAAGGACAATTTTTACCGTTCATGTGTTAACCGTTTATCATTTAAAATTCAACTTAGTTAACATTAAAATACATTTTCTTTATTATTATCTAAAACGTACCTGATTGTGCACATCACTTATAAAACACTTTAAAACATATTAAGCATTGCCCATGGCTTTTGGAATCACTAAACACTTAACACATCGCTCTTGCAAATCAGCGCACTTAAACAAAAATGATATTAACTTTTACTCATTTGAAATACATAAATAATCGCTTCTGGCTTTTTCTTTAGCTCGTTAATAAAATTTGGTACCGGGCTTGATATCTTAAAATTTGGAATACTGGAAGCTTACAAATTTCTAAATTATGTCCGAAAATGCCATTACGTCTGTTCTGTTCGAGAACCTCTGGATGAGTGGGGCTTCTGCAAGGACACGCCAACGGAAGTTTCCCACCCTCGGTTATTATTTTGAATATTCTGATTGGTTCAGAAGTACCGTGCGATATCAGACCATGGTTACGTCACATGAGGTGATGTGAGTTAATTAACCTGAGTTACTACCTCGTACGATATTTTACATTTTTACACGCTAGGGGTGCTACTATCTATGCTAGCTTCACAATGAGCACGAATAAAACAAAAATTTTCTTTTATATTGGGAAGATATAATTATTAACTAAAAATTAAATATATAAAATGAATTTATATGTAACACCTTATTTTTAAGAGTGTTACATTTTCTCTTGTCGACCTGAAAAGAAACTTTTTGTCCGACATTACATCTTATTTCTACTTCAACATTTTATACATGAGTGTGTGTAGTCCCCTTTTACAATTGAAGAAAATTGTATACGTACTATATAGAGCTCTAACGTACTATAGTAAAAGTGTAAACAATCTATGCAATAACGGATGTTTTTGTTTACCTACATTCTCCACTATGGAATGTTCGCTCTTCCCCCTACGGAAGTACATCCGCTTCTCACGTAAGCTCTCACGGGCCTACCGTTGACTAACCATATTTACAATATTATTTTGCAAACTCGTTTTGCACACTTCACAACCCTTGAATTTCAAGTCCATATCTTTAAACTAATATTCTTAGGTTTCGTTAGCACTTCATTGTTTTAACAACCTTATGTTATTATATTACAACTTTGTACGGCGTATGTTATGAATTTGTAAACTTTTGAAATTTTAAGTCCCATACCTTAAATTCCATTCTTCACTCTAACCTTACCTTTAACTTACATCTTTTACATTTCTGAACATTTGTAAATTTTGAAATTTTAAGTCCCATACCTTAAAATTTTTTTTCTTATTTTTTTACATTTCCACAAAGGATAATCAATAGTAACCTTGCTTGTAAACGCATACTCAAGTGGTATATTTAGATTGTACACAATTTGGTTAGTCTGTCGTGGAAAGTCTGGATTCCTAGTCGTATTGGAATCGTGTTGTGTTAAATGTAATAGAAGCTATAAGTCAGTCAGCCTCGTGTATTTGTATGGGGTATATACCATGCAGGCATGACATATATATTGTTGTCGTGTTGTGTATGCAATTGCGTATAGTCGTATATACCTTTACTTGTATACCCTATGAAATTTTCCTACCCCTTTCCTTTTTATAAAGAATTTATCTTTCAGTACGTTCCTGTTTCAATTTTAATTGACTTATATGAGCTCTTCTTATATTATTGAGGTTCTTATATTACTTTTTTGGATCAGTACAGACACAGGACAAAAAAAATACAATATTTTATACGGACCTTCATATTTAATAGCCAATTTACTTTGAAAATTATCAACCTTTTTCGATAAATAATGGCATCTAACATAAACCTCAACCCCTATTTTAAACGGATGTTTATTTTTCTCTTTAACATATTTATCGTATCTTTCGTTGCGTTTTGAAGATTTTTTTAAATTTTCAACTGCTCTACTAATCTTTTCTATCCATTCCCCCTTCGAACACTTGTTCTCTATTATATCATTTAAGCCCCACATGTTGCTTAAAGGATCATTCGGTTTATAGTTAAACAGTAATTCGAATGCGGATTATCCAGTAGATTCATTTAGAGCAGAATTTAATCTCCTCTGCAAAAGGCTTATTCCTTCGTCCCAAGATGTTTGTTTGTTATGGAAGTATGCTCTTAACATGTTTTTAACGTTTTTAATATATCGCTCAGCGCGATTTTCACAAGGCATATAGGGGATAATTTTTGTATGTTTGATACCATTATTGAACATAAAATTTTTAAATTCTGTTGATTTAAAGCACGGACCTTGATCAGGAACAACACATTGTGGTACTCCGAAATTAGCAAAAATAATATCCTGCATTTTGTTGATGACATTTACAGAGGTAGCTCTTCTTAACGGTATAACAAAACAAAATTTTGATAAATCGTCCACACAGATTAACAAATAATTATTACCCTTTTTACTACGAACGAGAGGCCCCAAAATATCAATATACAATTTTTCCATCGGTTTATTGGATGTCTTGCTTATTAATGGTCCACAATACACTCTCGGAGCTGGTTTGGATTTAATACAAATTTCACAGTTTTTCACTTTTTCCAAAATAATGTTCTTTAAATCAGGTCTATAAAAATATTCATTTATTTTTGCGAATGTTCTCACTTGACTTAAATGGCCTCCCATCATATAGTTATGATAATATTGGAATAACATATCTATTAACAATTTTGGTAAATAAATCTGTGCTTTGGATTTCTCCTTAATTTTAAACATTAAAACTCCTTTATTCAAATAAAATTTTTTATTATTAGTTCCGTTTTGTACACTTTGAATTATCGTATTAACTTCTGGATCATTTCTTTGGTGTTCCATTATATCTATAAAACTTAAGGGTATTTGAGAGATTACATTTACATTTAACGATTTATTATTGACCCATCTATTTTTTTACTTATTTTGTTAATGTTAAGAATTTCATCTTTTGATTCTACTTCTATTATTTCAATTTCTATGTCACTACATTCAGTATGAATTCTGCTTAAGGCATCAGCTACAGGGTTGTCCCTACCCTTTACATGGAATATTTTGAAAGGTAAACTTAATATGCGCTCAAGCCAACGCCCAATTTTTCCTAGCTTTCTGAAGTGACTTAAAAACCATGACAGCGCTTGATTGTCAGTTATTAAATAAAATGGCATTACTTCTAAATATTTGTAAAACTTTTCGATACTTAACACTATCGCTAAAGTTTCCTTTTCATACACTGATAAGTTGCGTTCAGAATCTGTAAATTTTTTAGAATAAAATGCTATAGGTTTATGTTTATCGTTGTTATCTTTTTGCATCAAACATGAACCTATACCATGTTCACTGGCGTCTGTCATGAAATAAAATGGTTTATCATAATTAGCAATATTTAGACAAGGCGATCTCATTATACAATTTTTTAATTTAACAAAACTATTTTCACATTCTTGATTCCAATTAAATTTTACTCTCTTTTTGCGTAGCTCGTTTAATGGGCTAGCAATTTTAGCATAATCTTTTATAAAGGTACTAAAGAAAGATACCATGCCAATAAATCTTGATACATCTTTTGAGTTTTTAGGTCTTGGAAATTCTTTAATAGAATTAGTTCTATCCGGATCTATCTTAATTACATTTTCGCTTATTTTGTTGCCTAAAAATGTTATCTCTGTACAAGCAAACTTTTTCTTTGACAAATTAACAGTTAAATTATTTTCACTTAATCTATTGACTACTTCAGTTACATGTTGAATATGTTCTTTTAAAGATTTACTATAAATAATTATGTCATCAACAAAATTTATCATGAATTTATACTTTATATCGGAAAAAATTCGTTCTACATACGCACTCAATATTCCGCTCCCAACATGGAGACCATATGGAATTCGCGTGTAATTGTATTGACTAAAAGGAGTACTGAAAGCAGTATATTTTTTGCTGCTTTCGGATAATGGAATCTGATGAAAAGAATTACACAAATCTATACAGGTAAAATGTTTTGCACCACTTAAGTATTGATAACAATCAGACATATCTCCTATTGGATGTGAAACTCTCTCTATTATTTGGTTTAATTTTCCATAATTAACTACTAGCCTATGTTTGTCCTTTTTTGATACTAAAAACGAAGGACTTAAATATGGACTAGTCGAATGCTCTATAATTTTTTGTTCTAAAAGTTCATCTAATATTTTCTTTAAAATTGCCATTTTTGGCGGACCTAATGGGTACGGTTTTAATTTTACTATTTCTTCACTTTTAACCTTTAATTCAAATTCAAAATTTAATGCTTTGCCAATCTTATCTGTGAAAACTTTAGGATAACTTTTTACTAATTTTTCTATGTCTTTTTTGGCTTCCTCACAACCAATTTGAATTTCGTTTGAGTTTAATTTATTAACCATACAACTATTTACACTGTTTAACGCTACTTTCACATTTGGTTTAAAATTAAAATAACATGAGTTATTTGAAATATCTATTACTAAACCTGTTTCTTTGATAAAGGGAAGTCCTAAAATTATTTTACAATTTAAACCTTCTGCTATTAAAAATTTCACTTGCCATGAAAAATTTTTTACTTTAACTTTAACAATGCAGTTACCTTTTATTTTTATTTCTGTATTATTGGCTGCTGAGACTTTATCCTGTTCGTTTACAATTTTCTTAACTAATTTTTGTTTTAATAATGTTTCAAAAAATTCTTCGTTTATTATGTTTATTGAACATCCAGTGTCCAATAAAGCATTACAATTTAAATTACCACTTAATTTAATGTTTATTGTAGGTATCATAATAATTTTTGTTTCATTCTTTAACCAATATTTCCTTTCTACCATTTTCATAATTTTCAAATATTTTCTAGTCTCTCTGAAAAATTTTGATTTATTCAATACATTAACCTGTTCAATTTTTGTTTCATTGTTTGAGATATTCGGATTTATTACATTTTTGTTTTTTTAAATCTGGGCGTTTTAAGTTATTCCCTTTATTGTTACATTTAAATTTATTTTGACATTTCTTGATTAAGTTAATTTTGTGTGTTACTTCATTACGGAAGAAATATGGCATTTCTTTCCTTAACAGTAATTGCTAGTTGACATTTTTGTTGATATTACAATGCTTAGCAATATGACCTAACCTGTTACAGTTATAGCATTTTACATGATTCCTATTACTTTTCACATTTACTGATTGTTCATTGTTATATTTCTTAAATTTTATCTTATTAGGCTCCTGCCTTCTACTTGGATAATTTCTAAATACAGGATTATTGTTTTCTTGTCTTATTACATCGTTATAACCTAAATTTTGAATCTGAATACACATATTGTCCAGGTCGTTAAAATTAGCGGGATTGTTTACAAAAATTAACTTATTACGGTCTTCTGGCTTAATTCCTAACTTAATAATTTCTATTATCTCATTATCTGAATAGTTACATATTAACAATTTGCAATTATCTTTAACTCTTCTGATATACATGTTTATTAGTTCTAAATTACCTTGCGGTCTGTTTACCAAATTTCTTTTTAAATTTTCTCTGAGATTTTAGGTACAAAACTTTTTAATATATCTTCATGAAAATCATCTAAGGAGACATTATTGTCTAAAGCAAAGAGACGTTTATCCAACAAAGGGTCTTGAACCTTTCCAATGCTTAATTCTAAAATTTTTGCATCTGGCAATTTAGTTTCTCTTTTTATTTTCAAAATTACACTCATAAATTTTAATAGGCTGTCTAATTCTAGTCCATCTGACATGTCAAACATTTTTAAATACCTTTCTAAAGGATTTGGCAATTTATTGTATAGTTCAGGATTAAACACTGGCATACAATTGGTTTGAGTTTTCAGTAATTGATGTTCAAAATTAGTTATTTCTAAATTTGTATTATTACCAATTAACAGTTCAGGTATTGCAATTTCCGTTGATTCCCTATCGCAATCGTTTGTTTTTGATTCAGTCTTTTCAAACACATCATTAATTAATTTCTCTTCCTCTAGACTACTAGTAGATAGTGGTCTTTCGGTTTCTATCCTAACTTTACTGTCTAAATCTGTTTCAGCTATTAATTTTTCCAAATCTTTCATCTTTTTTAAGAAATCTTTTAGGTTGTCTGACATTTTACATTCTAATTCAAATTGCAACAGGCATTTACATCTTAATCTTAAATGTACTAGTTTTGTTTCAGCTCTTAAAACATCAATAGCTCTAGGGTCGGTTTTTAAATTATTACACATTTCTACTAAGTCCTTAAATTTATTTTCAATTAACAAAAACTCGCTAGGCACATCATTTTACCAATTAAATTATTAGGGTCCGCTTTATAACTAGAATCTTTGGCTATTTTTCTCAAGGTCTTTCTTATTTCGGATACTGTACTGTCCATTCTAACCTCTACACTTCTAATTTTTAGTTCGAAAATTAACTCATCTTTTATCAATTGATCAATATTGATTTTTAAATCGCTAGACATTTTGATAGTTTGAAATTAAACCTTGCTACACACTGACGAGTATTTTTAAGCAGGGCTGCACAACTTAAATAATTAACACATGAATGGCATAAATCCTTAGAATTCGTTAGCAGTAATCATTATTTAAATTTTAATTAATTAAAATTAAGCAGCAATTATCATTCACTTTTTAATTAATAATTTTTTCTAAAATAGCAGAGTGGCGCATTTGTAACGGACTAGGTTACTTGGGAAATGAAAATATAAAGTTTTATATTACAATGTTATGCACTTTATTAATCAATGACAAATTACAATAGAAGAAAAGACACCAATGTGTCGAGTAATTTATCTTTCAATTACTGCTAATTATTCCATACATTTTAATTACTTATTAACCTTTAAAATTATATTTATATCGACAAGATAGTAACTTAAGTTTTTCCAAATTAATTTCGAATTTTTATTCAAAGGACAATTTTTACCGTTCATGTGTTAACCGTTTATCATTTAAAATTCAACTTGAATTTTACTTTATCATTTTACTCATTTGAAATACATAAATAATCGCTTCTGGCTTCTTCTTTAGCTCGTTAATAAAATTTGGTACCGGGCTTGATATCTTAAAATTTGGAATACTGGAAGCTTACAAATTTCTAAATTATGTCCGAAAATGCCATTACGTCTGTTCTGTTCGAGAACCTCTGGATGAGTGGGGCTTCTGCAAGGACACGCCAACGGAAGTTTCCCACCCTCGGTTATTATTTTGAATATTCTGATTGGTTCAGAAGTATCGTGCGATATCAGACCATGGTTACGTCACATGAGGTGATGTGAGTTAATTAACCTGAGTTACTACCTCGTACGATATTTTACATTTTTACCCGCTAGGGGTGCTACTATCTATGCTAGCTTCACAATGAGCACGAATAAAACAAAAATTTTCTTTTATATTGGGAAGATATAATTATTAATTAAAAATTATATATATAAAATAAATTTATATGTAACACCTTATTTTTAAGAGTGTTACAGCATGATACACGTTTTTTTTGTTTTTATTCTTTAAATGTATATATATATATATATATATATATATATATATATATATATATATATATATATATATGAAATAAATATTATTATTCATAATTAGGTTTTGTGTTTTATAAGAGCTTCCCTATAAGACATTATATTAAATAATCGAAATAGCAAATATATTTATAAAATATGTTGAAATTCTTCTTTATTTATAAAATATGTTGCGATACATTATTGCGAATATTGAAGTTTTATGAATAATTATTTATCTAATAAATAATCTTAGAAAAAAATAAATTCTAAAAAATTATCATTAAGTAACAATATACTCGCAGCTCATGAATATCAGTAAATAGAACTTCTGCCATTTTAAATTGGCTGCTATATCTGTTATATAATTATTTAATAATATTACTATTACTGTATTAATAATATTATTCTATTTATATTATATATTGAATTTTTATTGTATCCATAATAACATTGTATATAGTTATATATATAAAAATTAGTTACAATACTCGGTTATAATGCTTGCCTATAAAATTACTACTTTAAAATTACAAGCTACAAATATCAATAATATGTGATAGATTTAATTAACCCTTTAACCCAAATTAGTAATGAAATATTTTTTGGCGAAGATTTTTGAACGGTGCTCAATTTCAGTAAGAACTGTAATTCTTCCTTCGTTCCTATGTTGTCAGACTTATCCGGTGGTTAATTGTAGTTGTTCTCCGGTCTTAAAGGGATTATAGATATCAATCCTGTTCCCATTGATTCTAATCTCCTGAGATGGCGTCAGTGGTTTGATTTGCCGTTCCTTTGAGACTATTTGCTCTCCGTTTGAGTCTGTTTGGCTATATTCAGTTTTACGTTGTTCTAGATAAATAAAAAACGTCTATACTTCACTAGAATACTAGAATATCGTTCAATAATTCATTTACTTAATGGATTAATTAACATAAACAATACTCCTATCTTCCACTCTAACAAAACTGATTGTTTTACTTAGTCATGGTTAGAAAATAACTTATGTAAATTTTTATAATAGGTATTTTGTCTCGTCTGTTATTGGCTAAATTACCCATGATATTAAAAAGACAAATCTGTTTTAAAAATCCAATCTTATTTGCATAATACAAATACATTCATACAAATAAATATAATTATCATAAAAAGATTGGTTTCAGTAAATAACCTAAATAAGGCAGGTTTTTGGGAGTTGTGAAGTAGTAAACTTTTATACTGTGAATAATAGATAACTAATTTATTAATCAATAAATATATTAGTCATTTTGTTATTCACTGTATATTTTATCACTCTTGAGAAGTTGGCTTTTTACATGATTTAACTGTAACAAACTCGTGTGAATCGTATCTGGTGATGTATTTCAGTGAAGCTGAGGGTTTTAGTTTATTAGCTAAATAATAAAAGTACAATAGACTTAATTTTTTTTTCAAATAATATGCATTACTTTAGTTTAATTGGCAAACCAAATATTTAAATATTGCATGTTTTATCATTCGTATTATGTAAGCCATATTTGATATTTTGAAGTTCTATTTTCCTCATATATATTTAAATCAGGAATATAGACTTAAACATTTGTGACCCTTGTTTGTAGTATGATTTACGTCAACATAACTTATATGTGAAACTTGCCTATAGTAGCACTTACTTAACTCACGTAAGTTACAATTGAGTTTCCCTCTGAGCTAACATTGAGATACATCCATCCTCTTTAAACAAAAAAGTAAGTGCTACTAAAAGCAAGTTTCGCCTAATATATGTTTGAATATAAACTATTAACTCATAAGAAACTAAAGAAATGAAATCAAATATTAATATTTACCATTTATTTAAAGTGAACTTTGTGATACGTGTTGCATTGTTAAAGGTACTGTCTGAGCTTTAATGGAATACATTCTCCAAAACATTTAGGAGTTTATAATATATTAAGATGGAATCAAATAATATCAGTTATACTCTTTTAAATTTATGAAACCTTTTTTTGCATTCTAAAGTTTATTTATTATTGAAAAAATTATAAGATTTATAGAATTAAAACAGATAATAAATTTTATAGACTTTTTCATAACTTTTTATGATTTAAAAGGCCGTAAAAAGAACAGTAGTGTCCGCATAAGACATAAGGACAAAATAGTGACCATTATTTCTACCAAAAACATTTGGAAGTTTTTGGTTCTGTCATTGAGTAATGTATCTTCCTGGCCTGAGCTCAAGTACTCGTGTTTTTCATCGGATCTGTCCATAACTTACAATAGCATCGCTGCGTGTGCACATCCCTTAACTCATAACGAGTTTGTAAGATGATAAACAGAATAAAGGTTTCAAAAATAATTATTATATGTTTTTGTATCCCACAGTAGTACGTGCTTAATGTAACGACAAACTACATATTTTTATTCTTTACATAAATTTAAACATCCGCTTAAATTTCATTGCCTGTAATGTTTCTTTTAAAATTAAAATGCTGCATGAAACCACGTTGTTGAATTCTTTATTCCAGAGTATGTCGCTTTTCTGAAACACTAAGTATTAATAAAACACGATATTGTACAGCAGGAACTGCACTTAAATCACTTTAAGAAGGTTTAGTGCCCCTCAGAGACATCTGGTGGTCAATCTGAGGTGGCGTTTACGAGGGGACGTGATTTATTCATGTAATTTAGTTAGAGATTGTCGTAGATGGAGACTTGGAAATTAAGACAAACACTGACAAATATTTACTGCCTAGACTAATTACAAGCGAATTTAAATTACTATGCTACAAACGTTTGTAAGGTTAAGATTCCTAAGGGTTTTGTTTTTAAACAAACAGTAATTGTTTATTGTCTTGAAGTATATACTCCTATATACATTTACTTGCCGCCACAAATACTAAAACGTAGTTAAATAGTAAGCCTTATAAAATATCCTAGTAGTATAATAATGTCTTCATGATTAGTATATTTTGTCATTGATTTTAATTTTATATTTTGTAACATTTTTTAATTTTGTTTAACAGTTTTTATACTAATTTTATCAGACTTACAAATACTACAAATTTTGTAGCAAAATTTTATTTATTTATCAGTATAAATAATATTCAAGTCATTTTTCTCTAAAATAAGACTGTAATGAAATTTAAAGTCTAATGTTATTCAATGTCTAACACTAACATTTTTTTTCTCAATTATCAGGTATAATATTTTTCCCATAGATTTATTAAATTTTCCAAGCTAAAGGAAGTAATACATTCCAACATTATTTATGTATATATCAATATTATATAAATTTATTTATACATTTATGTATATATATAAATTCCCCCGAACTTTGTTCACAAAACGGAGCAAATGCAGAAAATTAATTATTTCTTCTAGCTTGTAAGATTTAATATAAAACAAATTTTTGTTATTTGTAACAAACCAAAACATAAAAATAAAATATGAAAATAAAAGTTGAAAATAAAATTATAAAACATAAAGTAGAAGAAAATTGTTTTATGATAAGAAGAAAGAAATTAATAAATAAACAAATTATTGTAAAGGAACAAATTTATTAACAAAAGACTCAAACAATGTAATTAATAAATGGTTAATTAAATTCTTAAAGACTTTGAAAAGTGTTCAGTGCGGCTATATAATTTTTTCAAGTGACTTAAATCGAGGTACAACTTGCGATCGGAAAGGGCTAGAACTGTGATTCAAGTTTGTAACAGCTTCTTGAATGGTGAAAAAGAATATGGTGTCAAAAAATATCAATGTATTACACCAGAGGTGACACATATAAAGCCTCAGCGAAAAAACGTACAAAAATCTAATTCAGAAAGGTAAATTAAGACACTATCATACAAGTCCAAACAGGCCTTGTAGAACCGATCAACCAGGTAGCGGGGAATGGGTGAGCCCGCTAGCAAGGAATATAGGGGACTCGGCAATCGGCTTTAGTGGACGACAGACGTGTTTTGTTAGAGTTCAAGAAACAGAATCCAGGATGCTGTTCCGTGACTAAGGACCTCACCAACCCAGATGGACCTGAAGATGACCTGCTGTCGAACGCCCGCGGAACGAACTACAATTTTTTAACAGCGTAAAATGTAATAATAAATAATATTACGGCTCTAAAATAGATCGATGAAAATGGCTGTAGAAAGAAGACTCCAGCAAAACGAGGAAGATTACAGCCATCCCAGTGAGAGTTTTTGGGGCAACTCTTAATTTTAATATCTTTAACCATTTATTAAATATAGTGAATTTTTTTCTAAATTCATGTAATAAAATTTCAAAATATGTAAAAAATGTATTCTCTTGTTGCAAATTAATAATTTAAAGAATATATAAACAAATGACTAATTTTTGAACTGTATTAACACCATTGATAATGAAATGAAAATAAGATGAAATATTAAGGAACAAGTTCTATTATCTTAAGATGAAAAATTAGAAATTTAACGTTTTAAATAAATTCATGTATTATTCAATCAACTGTTAATCTTGATGCTAAGATCAGACTTACAAACAAATAAGAACTTTATAAGAAATTTAAATTAATATCACGTGTAAAAAATTGCATATAAAATTACGAGAAATACAAATAACAAAAATTTACAAGAAACTAACATAGAAAAATATATAATGTAAGAGAAATGGAAATTTTAATTTATATTTTAATTTTTAAAAGCTATTAAAACACAAGTGAGAACAAACGAAAATTATTTCAAAATTATTAAACATAACCTGTGGTAAAAGTAGTAATTAAAATTGTATGAATTTTTTCCAACCAGCAACCAGTAAAAACCTAATTAATTAAATTAAAGCCCTAAGAAAGTTATAGATAAAATTTTAGTATATCAAAAGTATAAAATATTTTTAAACCAATGGTTGTTTTTTAAAAAACAAAGTCCAGTAATTTATTCAGTGGCAGATCATGCTCGACACACCACAGGTACCCGGTAAGTCGGGTGCGATCATATTTTGTCCGCGGCTATACTAGAGCGTTTCGGCCCTACAGTGTCCATCATCACCAGGCACAAATAGGTAGGTCGTGGAACGTGAACTACGGGGACAAGGTTTCTGTTCCCTAGATGTGTAACAAGAAAGGTTAGGCCGCGGCAGTGTGTGTCCGTGTGTGTGTGTTTGTGTGTGTGTGTGTGTGTGTGTTGACTTCTGAATTTATTGATCCAGAAAAAAATTAACAAATAAGCAGTTTATGAACCAATTAACCCCATTTTAGTTACATAAATCACTGGTCCAACCAACCGGAATCTACTTAACTGAATACATAATTAACATTAGATGTCATTATACATATCAATTTTATAAATACAGGTCATCTACAGCGACTACCAGTTCTCTCTTCTGTTTGAAACAAGTAATACTTTTTTAAAGTCAATTCCTAGTTATGTCAACAAAAAAAATATTTATTTTAGTTACTTTGTAATTATTAATTACAATTATTCTAAATAAAGTAACATAACATATGCGTTTAAACAGCTGTTATACCACATAGCATATAACATAGAATCAGCTGTTTCATGAAATCATATGTATCACTTAGTTTAAGTTGAATGGAACGGAATAACTATATTACTGCCCTGTTTTTTAATAACGCTGCCCTATTTTTGAAAGTCTTTTCTCCCATATCAAACGATAATTAATTAATTAATTTTAATTAGTAAACAATTATTTGAAAAACTGTACTGACATCAACTGTCATCCACTTTTAAATTTAATAAAATGTATTTGAATTCGAGTGATTGAATGAAAATATTTTATTAATCATGAAAATATGAACATAATAATAATATGGAGAGTATGTACTAAAAGACGAAATTAAATAATAATGAATAATCTCTTCTACACCGCAAAGTACTAATTGTTGGCCTCTGCTTTCACTCCATGCGTCAGCTTTTTCGTCAAAACATTCGTTAAAATTTAGTATAATTAAAATGAATGTTTGTTTTTTTCAGACGCTGTCTTTTGTTTTTTTTTTATATGACACATCTGAACAATAAATTGTAGATCCACACTAGAGGCTTGGGATGGTTCAAAAACCGATGTATGTACGTAAGTATGTATGTATCTAATTGACGCCTAAACCACTGAACAGAAGTTAATGAAATTTAGAGGCATTGTTTGGCTTATCCCTAGAATGGTTCGTGTGAAGTTTGGTGTATATCCATCTACAGGGATCCGCCACAGAAGCTTAGGATTGTTCAAAAGTAGATGGTATATTATGGGCACCTAAACCTCTGAACAGGTTATTGAAAAGTGGAGAGATTGCTTCACATATTCTCAGGATAGCTCTTGTGGCGTTTGATGCCAATCCTCTATAGTGCTACGCCCCAGAGACTTCGGATGGTTCTTCGTACAGCCTTCCATTAACCTTCCATTAGCCTTATGTTAAATTGTGTATCCATACTACCTACTCTCTCTCTCTCTCTCTCTATATATATATATATATATATATATATATGTGTGTGTGTGTGTGTGTGTGTGTGTGTGTAGGTGTGTATGCATCTTATGGACGTTTAACCGCTGAACAACAGAAAATATTGAAATTTTGTAAGGATTGTTTAACATGATTTTAGGATGGTTCGTGTGACGTTTGATCTAGATCCATTCACAGGGCTCAGCCCCAGAGGCTTAGGATGGTTAAAAAACTGATGCATGTATAGGTCTATGTCTTATAGATGCCTAAACCGCTGAACAGAAGTTAATGAAATTTAGAGGCATTGTTTGGCTTATCCCTAGAATGGTTCGTGTGAAGTTTGGTGTATATCCATCTACAGGGATCCGCCACAGAAGCTTAGGATTGTTCAAAAGTAGATGGTATATTATGGGCACCTAAACCTCTGAACAGGTTATTGAAAAGTGGAGAGATTGCTTCACATATTCTCAGGATAGCTCTTGTGGCGTTTGATGCCAATCCTCTATAGTGCTACGCCCCAGAGACTTCGGATGGTTCTTCGTACAGCCTTCCATTAACCTTCCATTAGCCTTATGTTAAATTGTGTATCCATACTACCTACTCTCTCTCTCTCTCTCTCTCTCTCTCTATATATATATGTATATATATATATATATGTGTGTGTGTGTGTGTGTGTGTGTGTGTGTGTGTAGGTGTGTATGCATCTTATGGACGTTTAACCGCTGAACAACAGAAAATATTGAAATTTTGTAAGGATTGTTTAACATGATTTTAGGATGGTTCGTGTGACGTTTGATCTAGATCCATTCACAGGGCTCAGCCCCAGAGGCTTAGGATGGTTAAAAAACTGATGCATGTATAGGTCTATGTCTTATAGATGCCTAAACCGCTGAACAGAAGTTAATCAAATTTGGAGTAATTGTTTAACAAATTCCCAAGATGGTTCATGTGAAGTTTGTTGCACATTCATCCTAAGGGCTCCTCTCCAGAGGTTTAGGATAATTCAGTGTACTGCCTTTCATAAATCTAATGTTAAAATATATATCCATACTAGCGTTACTTAATTATTTAAAACATTATAAACATAAAGGAAACATAAAAATACAATGATTATTATTTTAAATTGTTTACAATTGCTAGATTCTATGTACAATTATGGACATCAAACTTAATGATGTTAAAAGTAGGATCGCCGATAATATTCTTGCTAAATTTGAATCAACCAAATCTGTGCAACGGAACCAGATTAACCACAAAAAAACTGGCAACCAACTTGATTCAGGCAGAAATCATAGATTACAAGTTCAAAGGAGAGATGGTCTTCCATGAATACCGATGATTTCATCAAATTTACTCACTGATTTCAAACTACTACAATTTCATTTGCGTCTTGCCTTCGCAATAACCATAAACAAGGTACAAGGACAATCATAGGTCAATGCTGGATTAAATATTTTACCATTCGAGCTTTTACCACCTACAATTATATGTTACGTACTCTGATATATATGTCACGTGTTGGCACAATTAAAACTTTATGCGTATACGACTATGCAAAAAAAAAAACAATATCTATCCTCTAGCACTGCCGTAAATTATTTAGATATAAATTTAATTATTTAAATGTTTCATTTGCTTTTCTTATTAGAAACTTATTATTTCGGGTACAGCAACGTGCGTAACGCTAGTAACAAATAAAAGACGCATATAAACTAGCAAATTAATCATTTATTCACTCAAATTTGGGGTTTGTAGTATCAATACACACTGATGATGATGATTTTGTCATTTAGATGAGTCTGAGTGAATATTTAATTTGTAAGTTTCTGTACGTCTTTTACTTGTTATTAATAAATTAGTAGTTGAAACAAATTTAGGTTACTTTTATAAGAAATATTTTCAGTGGCTACTGCAAGTCTCATATTTCCTATGGAAGAAAAAACCGTGACCCCTTTTAAAGTACTTGATTTCTTTGCATCGACTGTGTATTCACAGCTGATGTATAAAGTAAACACTTTAGGCAAACCCAACAAGCGACCGGTATAACTTGAGGACTCCTGGGACTACACCCTTCTATCCAAACAACTACTCTAGGAATATACCAAATCCCAAAGTTAAACCCGTACTTCTCACACCCCTTACAATCCGTTCCTCTCACCAAGAAAAATTTTGGCTCAAATATCTTCAAACATATATTTATTTTTTTCCTCAATCGTCGTAATACAATATTATTCCTTCGTTGGTTTTTAGCAGTATTCTTACGCCTGTTTAGTTTAGGTATTACCTTTAGAACCTTCTTTTCTACACAGACATTACGCAATGACCTAGATATTTTACAATAAATGAGTTCCCTACTTCTTCTATGTAATTTCCGACTCAATTTTCACTAAAACGTACAGCAGACATTAGAAATGTCTTTTTTGATTAAAATTACCTCGAGGTTGTAACAAAACGTAACATCTGCCACAACGTAGTTAATTCCCTTTGTAGAATCTCTTTGTAGTTTAGTTCACCTTGGGCTACAACAAGTCAAATCCAGGTAACACTGGGTAACGTAAATTGTATTAAATATGTAAAACATGTCTTCAATGAAATTTAAATTTGCCTTCGAATTCAATACTGGTTTTCTGAAACAGAACTTGTGTTTTTTTTAATGTGTTGAAAAACCATAGTAAAAACAGTGTATACTTTTGCACAGATTATATAGATATTTGTTAACGTAACAAGAAGTTTAATATAAAAATACTTACAGATTTATAAAATTCTTAAAGATTTACAACCGTTATATAGAGCTACTGAAAACAGAAATACTCCATCGAACTTGATGTCTTCCACAACCTACCTCTGAATAGCTTATTGGTTTATTTTAATTTAAATTATTATTTCAAATGTTAACATTTACAATTGTAGTATTTAAAGGCATTACTTTTATAGAGTCACAAGCAAAAACTATTTATACAAATCATTAGCTTGTACTCATATTGTAAAACTAAAAGTTCTCTATATAAAAACCCAGAAAAAATATGACAAATAGCAGAAATCTATACCACTTTTGTACGACGTAAAACACTATGACTCAACGAACATACATTCTTCTTCTTGTAATACGCACCACGTAACCCATAGGCTTAGATAGAAAAATTCAATCACCATCACTCAAAATAGGAATTGCAGCCTGTGTTATAAATTCACCATTAACATTTAATTGAACAGTTTCAATTTGTATAATAGTGATAAATGTTTACCTAACCTGATTGTTATACATATGATTATTATACACATATGATTATTATACATCATTCTAGTTTGTAATTTCTTGTTTGCTAGATTGTAATTTTGTAATAAGACCCTCTGATGATGATGACATGGTCATCGAAATGTACATAAGGGTTTAATCTTAAGTAACTTGTTTTATTTGTTATTTTTTATTATTTTTTGTGTTATTTTTCTTTCCAATATTTTTATTGTAACCTGATTAATTTATCGAAATGCATTGATCAATGGTCACAGCAGTTCGACACCTAAATGGTTATACAGTTAAAAAACACCTTTAAGTTTAGTTTTTGCAGTCATTTGTTACTACTCATATACATCTACAAACGAAGGTTTCCTCCAAAGTCGGTAAATAATATAGTTTAGTTTTTACCTTGGTTATGAATCAGTCTGTCAGGAAGATTCTTATAAATTATTTAGATCGCATATTTTTCATGGTAATAGAACTAAACAAGGCAAATATATTAAGTACATTTAAATATAATTTCTACAGGTAATAATAGTTTTCTGACATACTTAGTGAAAATTATATAAACGCAATTTAGCCTAATTACTCTAAAATAACAACATAAAAAACATGTACATTCTTTTAGAAAATATGTATATTTAATTTCACTTACACATTTAGCCAGGAATTGTAATATGACCTAATTGTTTCTCATAACTAATGGTCTTAGTTCTTTTCTAAACGTTAACCCAAATATGTCTAAAGGCTCTATAGTGTAGACTCACTGAAAAACGAGTAATAACAATTTTATATTCAATATAATTCCTACTTGAATCAACGAAGAAAACTTTTATTTTAGCTACTTTTTGTTTTATGTTTGCAATCAATATTAATATGTTTATACATTATTCATTTTACATAATGTAACAAAATAGAAAGCAGATTTCCTTGCAATTTTCCATTTTCCTTCCTATGTTTAGTAACGGACTATTATTTTTGTTTGTTACTATTTATACGCTTTCTTTTTTCGTCTTGCATGGACGAAAGTCCAGTGTGTTTCTTAATTTTATTCTTCTTATTCACTTTTAATCCTAGAGGATTATTTTTTATAGTGTGTTGTAACCATGGCAACAATTTAAGGTTGTGCAATAAAGATTTCGACGACAACCAGAGAAGTGTAAAAGAAAAATGCATATAGATGTTTGAGAAGTAGATTTCTAGCTATGGGAAAGTTGGCACATTGCCAAAGCACTAGACTCCAACATTACGATACTCAGTTCGAATCCGGCCTAAACCACTCAGATTTCTATAATTTAATTATTGAATAAATATTTGAAAAAAACTGTATTAAGATCAATTTTAATCCCCTATAGGTTAAAATAAATGAATTTGAACTTAATTTAATGAATAAAAACGTATTTTATTAACGATTGAAATTTTCACAAGAAACATGCAGGAGAGTGTGGACTAATAGCATTTGAATTATAAAAAATAAAAGTACTTAAAACGTATATTTGTTAAATATTGATAAAGATGTACTCTTTTTATCATTTTTCATATTTTTAACATTTTCATTTATTGTTTAAATTTATTTCTATTAATTTTCAAAACGAACCTCTTGCACAAATAAAAACTTCTAACATTGACGATTTACATTTTTAATCTTAGAACCCTTAGATGTGTTTTATAACTTAATTACAAGGAAACTATCAACTTTAAAACATCTACAGGTTGTAGTTTTCAATACGTTTACCACTTATCCTAAGATAAACAATACAATACTGATCTGGCAACAATACAACAAATACATATAATGCAATTAAAATACATATGTACGGTAAGGAATAACTATGGATCATCCGTTACTTGAGGTATGTAAGCAATGAGGTATCGATTTGTTTTAAGAATTTAGCTACCAAAAGAAAACAATAAATTAGGCCTTTATAATTTTTTAAATTATTAAGTTTTTTAACAGTTAAAAAGAGTTTTACATAAAAGAAAATATTAATTTCTAAACACAATTTCAGAAATATATGTGCAGTAAAGTTTGACACTGTTTTGGTAATATTTTATCTATCCTCCGTACAAATCATTAACCACAAATGTCATAAATTTCAAAATGTCCTTCCCTTCTTCAGACTATCTTATAGCAGTAAACCGCCTCTATCTATTGTTATATTTATTTGTTGATATACGAGTATTACTGAATTTAAACTATACGATACCTTGAATTTTGTGAGGTAACACCAGAAACGATATGGTACTTCAGAGACCTAATAAGCTCGATGAGATACAAATGTAAATACCAGAAACAAGGTTAAAATTTAATATTTTGCATATTTATGAAAACATTCTATGTATACAAAGTTCACACAAACTTTTAAATATGTCAAAAACACCACATCTTTCTTCAGGTCTAAAGATTTATTTTTCTTCAATATTATGTTTCTTAGTTTCACACTTGTCTGAACCTTTTACAAAACAAAACATATATATATAGTTTGAACTTGAAGTTTAAATAACTTGATAACTTTGAAGCTATCAAAATTAAGTTCGCAAACATTTAGCGTTAAAATCTGTTTTCAGAAAATATTAAGTACGGTTAAAAAAATCAGAAAAACTATATTCAAATTTGAATTATCTAAGGGACACCTTTGTGAAACATGTATACCGATAGTGAAAATAAACAATTACAAACCAGCTTGACTACTCTAAGAAAAACACCAAAGGACTAATAAGGAATTTTCTGAGTAAATTAAATTAAAAGTGCATTACATACGTTTCGTTTTGTACTTAATCACCTTTAACTAATGAAAGACTATTCAATTATTGTTCATTTTAAATAATGCACAATCAAATGTGTAATATATTTCAAATATTCAGCATATCTAATTGCATGTTATATGTTATAAAAAATAATTAAGCTTGTGAGTTAAGATTATAAATACATGAATAACTCACACGAAATAAAAAAGCAATATACTTCTTGTCATACGCGTTTCAATAACTTCGGTCATTTTTTATACGAGAACTATGTTTTTAAAAGTAATGATGTAACCCTTGTAAAGAGTATAAAAAAGTTTAAAGAATTCGGTGGATGGGAAACAGTATTTATAAATAGATTTAAAAACATAATTGGTAATATTGAATTAGGGCTAATTAAAAAAAGAACTATATATTTTTAATAAAAATATTTAACAATCGTTTCAACGTAAAAGATATTTTTCAAAACGTAACTGGTGTTCTTGTATTTGAGTTCAAGTAAACATTTTTTTTACATTTCTCTGTAATTGTTTTTTTTTCAAATTAAACTAAATCTTAATTGTAAATCTACCCAAGCAATATTTCGTCCTAACCTTTATATATAATTAAGACGTGCCATGCGTCACGTGTTGAGATCCAGATGTAAATTTTTAGTAGGTCAATATAGATGATGATGATGATTAAATAAGTCGTTGAAACACAATTAAGTATATTGTTTTGGTAGTTTTGTGCAGTTATTTTTTATTTATATGTTATATTCTAAATTTGTTCTATTATTTTTTTCATGTAAACTAACACTACTCATTTGTAAATGCAGAGTATTTGGTTTAAATATTTCTTTACTTTCATTTTAAATGATCGATGATAACCTGAAATAAAAATATGTCAGACTAATGTTAAAAACATTAGATTATTTATTTATTTAAAAATGTAAGTTAGTAGGCTATGAGATATAGTTTGGGCACGGCTCTAACCCAATAATAGGGCTCTGTGACTTGCAAAGTGATCCATTTTTTCATACAAGGTCAGAAACCGATCTGCGTTTTGGAGACAAGTGCCTGATGAGAAATATCTTAAACCACGTGTCTTCGGTAGGAAAATAGTTTAAATGATTGGAAGGAAGTACCTTTGTGAGTGCACCTTTTCACCAAAGCAAATTTATAAAATCAAATTACCGCAACAGTCTACACGACAACCATTTTCGAGACTTTCTAAAAGTTCCAAACACTTCAATTCAGATTGATTTTAATGACCTTTGAACGATTGTCCCCACCTACAGTATTCTCATTAAGTGAAGGACGTAGGTAAACATAGTTAGGGAAGATTTTAGGTTTAAATAAATAAGAGGTTTCTTTCCAATACTCTGTTCTGATAAGTGTAAACAACATGATCAATAAACAACTAAAAATTTAATATTATACTTATTTTGGTCCTTTGTACGGTGGACTTGATATTAAATGTATATGAAAAGCTTCAAGTAACGTTTATTGATTTATATTATTTAATCAAGGACGAATACTATAAGATATGCGTAGCCTATGTTTGGCTTGTAGGTGTAAGTATGAAATTAGTTCTGCGTCCTCGTCTTCACTGAAAACCTGAAGTGGCCCTTTAGGGTTAAAACGTTTCCCATCCTTGGCATAAAAGATTTCGTATATGGAAAGCGATGAGTATACAATCTAGCGGCCAAATCTAGTATTACCGTTGGTAACCGTATAAAAAACTTTCAGCAAAATCACTGTTTGGAAAATTCTCTATCTAGAATGCTAAGTATACATAAATTACCACGCCAGCGAAATCGAATTGTGACTCTAGTGGTAAAATAATTAAACAATTATGAAACAATTGCTTGTTAGTGTACGTAAAGTATGCCAGGTGGGAAACGCTGTTACGGGGTTGCTATATGCTGTGGAGTAATAAAAACGTTTTTAATTTTTATTTAAATCTAACCCTTGTTCTACAAATCCTATATAATTTTCATTCTAATGCACCTTATTGAATTGTTAAACGGTAACAAATTGTAGACCGGCCATTTCCAATTCAGAAGTTTTGTTTGTTTTACTTAACTTGTGTTTGTGTGTGTGTGTGTGTGTGTGTGTGTGTGTGTGTGTGTGTGTGTGTGTGTGTGTGTGTGTGTGTGTGTATGTGTGTGTGTCTGTGTGTGTGTTTGTGTGTGTGTGTGTGTGTGTGTGTGTGTGTGTGTGTGTGTGTGTGTGTGTGTGTGTGTGTGTGTGTGTGTGTGTGTGTGTGTGTGTGTGTGTGTGTGTGTGTGTGTGTGTAATATTCATAACATATTTTTAAGGTGGAAATGTTATGTACACATAATATAATTTAAACATAATTTCTCCTTTTATAATTTGACGATAAATCTAATACGTTTTCACTAGCAGATGAGTTTAATAAACAATGCCGTGCGTTGTTGAGTTCCTAAATGAAAAACACTTCCTTTATTGAGGTGATACCTTGTACTAACAATAATAAGGTGATTTTTCTAATCTCTTCCAAAGTAAATATTGCTAATATTTATTACCGAAAACCAACAATACTGCATTATAAACACAAACAGTTGACTGTTGGAATTTTCATGTGGAAGCTTTAGCTTCACGCAATTTGTTAAAATGTCGTGTAATGAATATAAATGTTGCTTCCTGGACGATGTCTTTCTTTTATACGTATTTACTCTGACATCCATGCCATAAATTTCAGGTTTAATACAGCTAACACCAGCTGCGCTATGTAACTTACGACATTACATTTTCGGCTTATATGTAGTTCTGTTCTAACGTTTTTATGTAATATCATAGAGTATACGTTTTGTATTCTTCAATTACTTCTATTAGCTCTCACTCTCCTTATATATATATATATATATATATATATATATATATATATATATATATATATATATATATATATATATATAATTAATAAATTAAAAATATTTCAAAAACAAGAATACTTTTAATGAATATATTTATTTAAAGCTTTTCGCCGATAAAATAGTACCAGCATCTTCAGGAAAATAATTATCTCTTATCGGCGAAAAGCTTTGAATAAATATATTCATTAAAAGTATTCTTGTTTTTGAAATATTTTTAATTTAATAACTATATTAGAAGAAAACATATCACCATATTTAATATATTTAGTATATATATATATATATATATATATATATATATATATATATATTTATATATAACTATATATATTTGGTACAAATATTCTAACGTTAATCAAATAATTTTTTTCATTCAATCAGGTTCAAATAAATTTTTTTTAAATCTAGTCGATAACAATTGATATTACCATAGTTTTTTTGAAATATTTATTCAATATTTAAAATGTTTAAAAACTGATATATCGGTTGGATTCGAACTGAATGACTACTTGTTTGAAATCCTGCACTTTAGGACTGAGACAACTTTCCCATTACTAGAAATCTATATATAAAAATGTATATGCAAAATTATGACAAAGTTTGCTTACAATAATAAAGCAATACAAGGGATGGGTAGAACGAGAAGATATAAATTACTAGTTTTAGTATCACTTGGAAAATTATAGAGAAATTATAGATTATCAAGAAAAATGGATTATAGAAATTCATATATTGGTTATGATCATATATAAAGTAACGATCAAAAATAATAGTCAAACAGCATATATAGAAAAGAAAGTGGTAAGCTGCTAGAAATTCTTTTTCTATTTTGCCTCTTAATATAGTTATTCTGCCATTTGCCCGTATATACATGATTATATTAATTGTAATTATAAAATAAAAAGCAACTAAAATATTTTTTTTTACTTAAGTAGGACTTGACTCGAAATATTGGAAACTTGAAATATTGTTTTTATGTTACTTATTAGGAGACATAAACGAAAGAGTTGTCAGTATTTGGTTTACTTTGGTATATTTTTTTCCTTGATAAAGGTTTACTGAGTCTCTGTATTTTAGTTAAGTGAAGTTTACATACTTCATATTTTTTTCTTCTTCTTTAAATTCAAGCCTACATAATCTCTCAATTATTTCATAAAAATGTTAATGATATCAAGTTTCTCTAACGCCTTGGACGAAACTTAAACAAAATCCTGTCAACCAGCATAACTCCACAAGGTCTAAAATGATGGTAAAATTTCCATCAGTAAAGGAATTTCTTGACTTTATGGTTTTCCATTTCCACTAACTTACAATAAGGTTTCAATACTAGAACTGTTAGCACAGCTGATATTCACTTTGCTTATGAAAATTTCATAAACATTTTAAAACTCATTATTTGTGTGATTTTTAGTTAGGTATTCATGTTTTTCTGTTATTAATACAATAACATACAGGCTGCTATATTGCATAATTAAGGGTAATATTTTAAATTATTTATTTGTGTTTGTTGTTAAATAAAACTTTATTTAACTACTTTTTAGAAGTAGTTGTTCTTGTATAAATCAATCAAAACTAAATCCTTATTTGTTTATTTTAATAAAGCTGTGCAAACTGTAAAAAAAAATCAAATAAGTGAGTAATGATAGAATTTATTTCATTTACAGTAGAATATTATACAGCCTAATTTAAAATTTTAAATAATATTTAACGAAAAAAGAAGATATTTTAATCCCCAGGCTGAAGTAGTGCTACAGCATGCCTCGACTGACTCAAATACTAAATTTCCATCTACCCTTATTCTGAATTTAAAACTTAAGGATGACTTCCGTCTTAAAATCGTCCTAGATTTATTTATAACCTATAACAAAACGCTATAAAAACTTTTTTTTCTTAATATACTTTAGGAGTTACACATTGAAATTCATAGTATTGAAATAGATGTAATTTGTATTCAAAAAATACTAGATTAATATATAAATATTTCATAAGTTATTAATAAATATTTCATTAAATGTTGTATTAAACATTTAAATATATATACACACTTCAACAGTATTAACTAAAGTTATATATTTTATCTAGTTCCCTTCACAATTAGCTGTAGTTGAAATTTTATTATTTCTAAAGAATATTTTGCACATTTTAAAATATTGGTATATAAAAAACACAACCACGAGCGATTCATTTATAATTTCTTGTATATAAATACGATCTAAGCTTCCATCCCTAGATGTACTAACCCTTTCTTCACTATTTCTTTTATTTTCGTGTTTAATATTTTACTTATTTGTTAAGGGAACTAACACAAACTAGCATTAAATACATATATTACATGAAATGATTTTCAATCTCCAACTCCACATTATTATTGATTACTGATACACATTCAAATATTTAAAATATAATTGATGAATATATTACAGTTTCATATATTTTAGTATTAATATTATTAAATGAGTATGTTTTATTATTCAACATTAACCATGGCTTACAATGCTCCTATGTTATTTTTAAAGTGTTAACTTATATATTGAGCTGAGTGTACTTCTAGACTCAGCCTAATGAGTTTCTCTTCATCTTTTGTCTAAAGTAATTTTGCCCTCAAATACACTTTTAACCAACTTTCTTTAAATCCACCTGGGGATCTTATGGCCGATCAGACTCTAACGATGTCAAAAACTTCTATTTTTAAAGAGCGTGGCCCCAGCGTATGGGTCTTTGTATATGCAATTCCACTTGCAATTAGATCCATGTAGAGGTTAAATTTTATCAGTTGGCACTTAGCTCTTAGGTAAAATTGTATATTAGTCATCTATAAAACATCACGCACTGTCGTCATCCCTCATCGGGGCCATAAATCGCTGCCTACCAGTCCCAACCATTAGCCAATCCTATTAGCATGCTTCCGTGAACGCCCTATTTTCATTTGTTGTTATTTTTAACACACACTAAAAAGTGTTAATAAGTACAAAATAATGATTCAACTATATGAGTCAACGGAAGTCCAAAGGGTCGATGATGAAAATGACCTGCGAACACCTACACCCTCCCCTAGTCCTCAGCCTCTCTACAAGCTCCACAGCACCCAAGTGCTAGCTTATAAAGTTTTATCTGTACCCTACGTTGCTCGCGACCTCCAATAAAGCCGTAATTTGCGAGGAAATAACATTAACTGGCTACAAACAACAAATCAAGACCATTGCCTTAATCAGTTTTTTTAAATCGATTATTGGGAAGAGTGTGAGCCTGAAGTCTCTTTGTGAAAAGCCATATATTTCATTTAAAAAATAAAAATATGTTTAAAGCGTATAAAACTGTGTACGAGTATATACATCGGTAAAGGATAGTTGTGTGTATGAGATGACGTACAAGAACTATAAGCACTTATAGTTTAATAAGTGACTTCAACATGATTACAACAACCTACTTACTTATAATTGTAAACTTTGTCTAGTTTATTTGACGAAAGGTTTATTGTTACATGTTTTTTACTAAGTTACAAAAAAAACCTACACCTTCAAATATAAACGCTTTTTGCTACTTAACTATGAATCACAGCAAAATAGCAAAACAATTTTAGCAATGCTCATTAGTTTTAACTCATTAGTTCATTTACCTTTTTAAAAACTATAAAAAGGCCATAAATGCATTTAAAACACTTTTATTTTAGTACCAGAACTTGAAGTGTTACATACATTTATCTTATAAGTTATATTATAAAATATTACTTAGTTACATATGTAGTTTTGATTTTTATATTAAGAAATTCAACCTAATTCTTATAGTTATACGCCCTTCTGGATTCACATATTCCTTAATATATACAAAATCAAGAGCACAGTGGTACAATATATCACAATAGAAATGTTAGAAACAACCCCAGTATCACAAAATAACTTATAATAGAAGTTACCTAAGATTAAACCAGATGTGCACTTCCATGACCATACATCATCATCTGTGGTTCTTATTACAAAATTACAACCTGGATAACAATAAATTACAAATTAGACTGACCTAGTTTGATAAATTCGTTCATGGTTGGATTTAGAAGATTGTTTCGTCGCCAAGGGTGTAGTTACATAAATGTTAGTCCATAAGGTTTGCCAATCAGACGCAGCTGGAGGTTGTTGCACCTTTATTTAGTCCTTTTTTCGGCCGTGTAGTACTTACAAAATGCGTATATGTAACTCCGCCACTAAGCAGCCAGTATGAAGTCTTTTCTGGTAGGTGTACTGTAATATATCTTGATACCAGGAAATCAACCGAAACGCGTCAACAGATACTAATTTGACAATGTTAGCAATTAAGGAGCAATACTGTACCTAATATATTACCATTTTATATGTTGGAGTTGTTTTGTTAACTTCATCGTCAATTACGTTTTCCACTTGACCTAGTGCGAGTCTAAAACCACTTTTCATTTGTTTCTACAATCACATATAAAATATATTTTTTTTAAATTCTGAAAAGGTAGGTCTATTTTCTTCATTTGAATTTTATTAGAACCCATTAAGTGGCTGTACTTGAAGCAGAACACTTAGCATTTGTTAAAATTTTTCCCAATCCCACTTAACTGTAAATATACATCCGACTTCTACAACTTCAAATTTTCATAACCACTTGTACTCTTCACTTGCTATTATTATTACTTGTGATTTATTTTTAGAAGAGTTACTTCTATATCAGACGACAGATCAACACGAAGCTATGTATTATTTTAGCTTCTTTTATACAAACCTTGGCGGATCCTGAATACCAGCTTTTATGCACACCCAATACTACGTGTGTTAGTTTACTTTAAACCTTGTGTAAACATACTGGAGTAATTATTGGTGACGGACATAACGTTGAGTAATTTACTATCTTCGTGCTAGCTGCCCGTTTGGATTAATCTTATCAAACACGAATGTACCGATCATTGTGTAAATGTCAAACTTTAAGCAATGAATAATGAGTTTTAATCCAAATGATTATATTTAGTTGGAATACGTTAGTAACACATTAACAATAACTTTTCAGAAGATGTTTAATGTTAATATTTGTTATCTGTTTTATTAATGTATTAGATGAGCGATTACTTTTTCATATATTGTTTATTGTTTATAACGATAATATCGAGTGCAATATTGTTCACAAATTTATCTTTCAAGTCTCTTCATCACCCTTGCAAATCAATATTGCCTTCAATAATTAATCATTACCTTAATAACAATGGTCACAAAAAGAATATATTTTGTGAAGGTAAAAAATTATTACTATTTATTAGGAATATACTGTGGTTGAATTTAATAATAAATACACAAAAACCTCTTAACCACAAACTTTCTTTATTCTACACTTATGTACATTTCAGTTACAAAGTAACCATCCTCAGAGGGATAACATACAAAGACTGATTAACGCTAGAAAAACGCTGATTAACGCTATTTATAATCTTCAAAACTAGTCACTCCCACTCCGACCGCCGCGGCCCCACCTGTTAAACAAGGGGTAGTCACGCCCATCGAGTGAAAGCAAGATATCTAACGTCAACCTACTAAAATATAATTTAAAAATACAATAAATACATAATTAAAATTGTTTTTGAAATTATAACCAACACAAAATTTAATATAAAAATCGTAATCCTATTTAACAAATGAATATAAAATTGAATGAGGAATAGGACCTCTATCAGAATTTAATAAATTCTAAGGTTTATTAATAAAATAATAAATACACAAACACCTCTTAACCACAAACTTTGTTTATTTTACCCTTATGTACATTTCAGTTACAAAGTAACCATCCTCAGAGGGATGACATACAAAGACTCTTTGTATGTCATCCCTCTGAGGATGGTTACTTTGTAACTGAAATGTACATAAGGGTAAAATAAAGAAAGTTTGTGGTTAAGAGGTTTTTATGTATTTATTAATAAATTTCAACCACAGTATATTCCTAATAAATAGTCTAAGGTTTATGTTTACTTTCGAAACTATTTAACAACTTATTAGTTCTATCATTCTTAATTAACTTGACATTATTAACATCTAGATTGTGATTGGTTTCTAAAATATGGGCAGCAATACTAGACTTATCAGATCTTTGGTATTTAATATCCCTAATATGTTCCTTAAATCTAGTTATTACTTTTCGTCTTGTCTGCCCGATATACATTTTATCACAATCCTTACAAATAACTTGGTAAATCCCTGATTTATCAAGTGTTTCTACTTTATCTTTTGCATTACCTAATAAATTTTTAAGGTTATTATGATTTTTATACGCAACTCTCAATTTAACATTCTTAAAAATTCCCTCCAGCCCTTTGGTTAAAACTTTGTCAAACGGTAAACTAATAAAACGGCTTTCTTCTTTAGTTTCCAAAGGTAATGTTGTTAATTTCTTCCGAAAAACCCTAAGCTTTTGCTTCCTAAGAATATTATCAATAATTTTACGTTCATAACCATTAAATTCTGCTGTACTTTTAATGTGTTATAATTCAATATCAAAACGCCTTTTACTCAAAGGAATATTAATCAACCTATTAATTAAAGAATTGAAAGCTGCAAATTTGTGTTGGTTACAATGGTTAGATTCGTTTGGAATAAATCTATCATTGGATGTTGGCTTTCTATAAATATCAAAAACTATTTTATCTCTATTTCTAATACAATAAACATCAAGAAACGGTAAACCTTTATCTTTTTCAATTTCATAAGTAAATCTAATATTAGGATGTTGATCATTGATGATCCTTAGAAATGGATCTATTTGAAATTCTTTAATATTAAATATAGCGAAAATATCATCAACGTATCTTATCCAGACATGAGGAAAATATTTAAGTTTCTTTTTCAATCCTAATTCAAAATGAATCATAAAGAGTTCTGCTAAAAAAGGTGATAGGCTGTTTCCCATTGTTGCACCATCTTTTTGTTTATAAAAATTATTATTAAATTGAAAATAATTATTATTCATACAACAATTAGTTAATTTTACAAACTGGTCAACTCTCAATATCGACATCATTTCAATTAAAAATTCTTTTAACAAATTTAAAGTTTCCGTTACCGGAATACTTGGAAACAGAGAACAAACATCAAAAGAAACTAAAATTTCTTCATCTGTTAATCTAATATTCTTAACCTTTTCTACAAAATCAAGTATATTCTCAACCGAAAATGATGCCAACTTACATTTAAAAAAACTGAATTCTTTAACTAACCATTTAGATAACATATAGGTTGGTGAATCAATTCCCGACACAATTGGCATCACGGCATCGCCTACTTTATGTATTTTTGGGAGACAGTACAACCTAGGTAAAACAGTATTAGAAACATGAAATTTAAAGACATCTTTCTTTAAAATGACTAAATTACATTCGTTAATAACGTTTACTGTTTCTTTAACAAATTTATTTAACGGATTTTTTGACAATTCACCATAAGGTTCCGTTTCTAAAAAATTGTTAACTCTATTAATATAATTTTCTTTTTTCAAGAGAACAACAGTGTTACTCTTGTCAGCTTTAAGGTAATAACAATCTTTTCCTTTTAACTGTTTAATTAAACTTAACTCGTGGTTGAATCCAGTAGACATCTTCTTTCTTCTTAGAATAAATACCAAAGATCTGATAAGTCTAGTATTGCTGCCCATATTTTAGAGACCAATCACAACCTAGATGTTAATAATGTCAAGTTAATTAAGAATGTTAGAACTAATAAGTTGTTAAATAGTTTCGAAAGTTTAAATATCAGTAAACATAAACCTTAGAATTTATTAAATTCTGATAGAGGTCCTATTCCTCATTTAATTTTATATTCATTTGTTAAATAGGATTACGATTTTTATATTAAATTTTGTGTTGGTTATAATTTCAAAAACAATTTTAATTATGTATTTATTGTATTTTTAAATTATATTTTAGTAGGTTGACGTTAGATATCTTGCTTTCACTTGATGGACGTGACTACCCCTTGTTTAACAGGTGGGGCCGCGGCGGTCGGAGCGGGAGTGACTAGTTTTGTAGATTATAAATAAGGTATTTTTCTAGCGTTAATCAGTCTTTGTATGTTATCCCTCTGAGGATGGTTACTTTGTAACTGAAATGTACATAAGGTTAAAATAAAGAAAGTTTGTGGTTAAGAGGTTTTTGTGTATTTTAATTAAAAAATTATTGCTTTCTATAACCTGTTGGAAATTCCAATACCTTTCAGATTACTAATAATATAATAATAATAAAAAAACCAATATAAATTATTATAAAATATAATAAAACTAAATTAAATTAAAAAATTAAAAACATCTATAGGATTAAAAAAATTGATTTCGATTTTGCTGTGTATTTTCTATTCTCATATTAAGGCTTCGTTCTACAGCAACGGTCAATGCGAAGTTCGTTCCGTACCCGCATGAGTTCAGCACTATCCAGTCCAACTTATCGGATCAGCTGATGTCTGGATAAATGCTCGCGCACAGAAACTTTTAATATATTTTGAATGGAAAACTTGAAGCTAATTATGTCTAACAATATCTTCAATAGTATCTCTTACTGCCATTCTCTGTAAGTTGATGTTCTCATATTAATTAATCTAATTGCAAATATGTATTCTTGAAGATTACAAAACACCCTCAGTTAAATCGAAGTTCCAAAAAGGAAAAGACGTCCTGAATAAATGTAGCCAATTATGTCCTACTAGTAAGCGGACTCAAGTTTAAAGATCTAATCGCTCTACAGAGTTAGGCATAGTTGTATAATCGCATGGTTACTATCCTTAGCTGTTGGGTGCCTTCAGATCCAAATGATTGAAGATCTTGCCAACCAATATCAACCAGTAGTCTTCTTTTTTTAGTTTGCGGATATCTATACTAATATATAAAAATCTAAATGTGTATATCTTTGTGTATGTATGTGTGTGTGTGTGTGTGTGTGTGTGTTGAAACGACCCCCCCCCTTTACCTTCCTACCTATTCCATCTTTTCTTAACCACCTGCCTACTGTTTAAAATGCACTTAAGCGCATGCAACGACACGCCGACTTGATTTGATGTTCTAAACATGCCCCTTATTGATAAATAATATTCCGAGGACTATATAGTCATTTTGTCAGTAATTTGGTCAGCTGAAAAGATACATATTAGCATGAACAGTCATAACATACAAAGATCTCACCGTGATCTTAACAATCTTAGCAGGTGATTCAGGCTGGGCAGTGCAAAATATGATCCTGCTAATTTTACCTTTTAATAGGCTCCTGTGTTACATTTAAGCTGCATATGGCAGTGAAACTTGTCCCTGGACTCTGATTTAAGAACCAACTTTTTTTTTATATAGCTCAAATATTTTAAATTAATTTACTCTCTGGAGGAAACTCTCCTGTCATAACTCTAGGCTTTTATATTATTGCATTTATTATGTTATGAATTTAAATACTCTTGATATACACCTTTACAACCATTAGTTGGACAAATTTTTTAATTTTTAATTATTTATTAAGATAGGATATTTTGAAATAAACTAAAGAGATTATGCTAAATAATTTTGTTGAATAAAAAAAAAATAAAAAAACTAACATAAATTATACACTTCGTGATTTCTACTGCCTTTGTCAATGTGCAGAAAATTATTTTAACATTTCGTATTTGATTGAATTAACTTGTTACATAGTTATCTTTAGCAACATTTAATTTATCTTATGAATTTAATCATTTATTCTTGAAAACTTTAGTAAATTTTTATTTTGAATTTTCATAGTATATCATACGTTAATTATTTCCATAATTTTTAACTCGAATTCATTTTTCTTAAGTGTTAATATAACATTCTGTTATATTATTACTTATTTAATAATTTCAAAATCATTTACCAATATTACATGAAAATATTACTCACTTTTAACATTTTGAATTATTCAAACTGTGGTAAGTCGTTACGATTTAAGTTACATTTTCTACGAAATGGAAGTACCGAATGTCGATTCACGATTTATAACTTACCTTATAAATTTGACGATAGTAACGTTATTGTAGAGGCCATCTGGCCTGTTGACGCTTTTGTTTAGCTAAAAACCGGCATAGTTTCGTTTGGCATTTGTGAAATTTTAAGTTTTCGGACTCCTATTAAAACTCTTCTGCATTGGTATTTATTTGCCTCGCCGCACTTCCTTCTCCAACAGTTTTCCTTTGCAACTTTGATAGCTTTTTTCTTGTCTTAGTTGGTATCTCCCTTACGTAACCAGCTTGCTTGAAGGCTGTTATCGTTCTTTTAATCCTTAAATATGTGTATTTGATTATTTTTCTGTAGTTTTTATTTACATAAGTTTTATGGTTTATGATTTCACTATTGATTTTTTCAAACTTTATTTGTTATTTAGAAATGTCAATGGTGGTTGTAGATGGTTAGGTTCGCTAGATAGTATTTTCTACTTATTTTCTTGCATTTAATTATCGGCACTACCCTCGCGGTTTGTCAAATTTATTTCTTTATAAAAATTATTATTATTCACTATAAAATATTGTATTTGTCCACCCTATTATTCTATGTTTTGCTTTAATTTTTCTTTAATATATAATTTTTACAGTTAGACGTAACATTTTTATTTTTGAAATTGAAATTTATAAAAATGTTATTTTTTAAATTCCAAGGGCAAACTGCCCGTTGCGGTGTGTGTGTGTGTGTGTGTGTGTGTGTGTTGCCGTGGCCAAACCTTACTAAGCCTGCACCCTCTCAAAGAGCAATTCTGTCCCCGATTTCGCGTTCCACACCCTACCAACAAAGTATCCACATTTACGCGTTTTTCGCGAAAGCTATAACTGGTGATGATGGACTCTGAATGGCCGAAATGCGCAGTTCAGCTGCGGTTAAAATATTATCCCACCGGACTTACCATATCCTGATACCTGTGGTGTGTCGAGCGATAAATACCTGGACTTTGTTTAAAGCCAACCGAAATGTTCAAACTCATTTAAGGGATAATTTATACCTTAAAAATGTGTGTTTGAGTATAAATTTATCTGTTACGTTCTTATTGCAATAGCATTTGTTCAGACCCTTATTGCCAGTTTAATTTAATTATTTAATTTTATTCATAGTTGCTGGTTGGAAAAGGTTCATAAAGTTTTATTTGCTAGCATTACACAGGTTAATTTTAATAATTAGAACCATTTTTGTTTGTTTTTATTTTGTTTTAACCACTTGAAAAATTAAAATATAAATTAAAATTTGCTTTTCAAAAATATCATGTAATTCTTAATAACATGTCATTGAATTTTTGTTATATATTTTCCATTAGTTATACGCAATTCTTTGGACATTAAATATACTTGAATGTTTTATAAAGTTCTTAAATCTTATAATCTTAACATAACGTTCAATAGTCAATTGGATAACACTATTATTTAACTGTTTCTAATGTTTGAAGTCCTTATGAGAACATTTTGGTTTTATAGAGTTTAAAATTACACACATAAAATCACATACATATTTAGATATAACAGAAGAATAATTTATATCTATTTATTTTATTTTATGTTCATATACATTTCTGTAGAAGTAACTTGCAAAAGTACTTCCTAGTGCCTATGGATTTAATTCATATTTGTGTTTCCATACATTTATCTTGAATATTTTAAAACCAAATTTACTAGATTCACATTTTTACAGTTATTTGATATTAGATGTTAGATTTAGTATATATGGACATGAAATACATTCTATTCACTTAATTATTAAATCATCTTCTACTGATTTTCTTTATAAAATTCTTATTCATTTTCTGATGTTGACTATAAATAAAATTTGTGATTATTCATTTTGAATATATATAGATTTTAACTTTATAAAAAAGTTAATTTTATTGTGTCTTAATCTTATGATTCTAGAACCATCAATTAAATATTCGAACAAATTATTAAATTATCACAACCAATATTTTTACTGTTTACAAAAATAGCCTTTTGTTTATATATTTATCATTTATTCATTTTCTATAAGTGAACAATTTATGCATTAAAAAATTTTATTACATGAATTTAAGAAATTTTACTAGTTTTAATAAATAGTTTATTTCAATTAAAATTTAGGCTTGCCCCAAAAAAAAAAAAAAAATATATATATATATATATATATATATATATATATATATTGTCCTTATTTAGAACTAAACCCGTCCTAATAACTCATAATATAAAATACAATCATACTAAAATACACATGGATTGGGCGTGGCCTCTTACGAAATAAAGTCAGACTTTAGACAAGCCTATTTTAATTGTTGCAAATAATTTGCAAATAGAAAACGTTTTCTTGACAATAATACTACGTTTAGACGAGTAAGAATTGCTCAAGAGGATTACGCTTTGCTGACAAGGCGCTTATAACGTACACAAATACAACAGGCTAACAAGCTGTTCCATGTTACGTAATTAAATTGGATGCACAATTTTTAACAATTGTTTTGTACGTTTCATTAAAAAAGCAAATTTTAAATATGTGTTTTATTTTATGTAAAATATTTAAATATTTAATTTATTTTAAATATGTAAAATTTTGTATAAGTATTTTGTTTGTGGAGATATGTCATTTTCATTCTAAATAAAGTAATTATTTGGTTCTTCATAACAATTAGGAATATTTAATTGGCTGTGTATACCAATTTTATGTATCAAGTTGAAAACCTGTTATGCTATTTTTTAGTAAATGTATTTAAGTAACCGCGTTTATAAGATAAACCCTAAGACGTACCGGAGGTGTGATGGTAGGAGTTCGAAATGATACATTCTCCCACATGAAAATATATTGACACTTTCTGGAAATCTCAAAACGTTCAATTACCATTATTCACGACTTTGCATTAATGGTATAGGGATCTATATATGCAAGAGAACATATATCTTGATTCAAATAAGGATTGAATAACCTGACGGTTTTCGTCGTTTCATATTCGCGTTTACAAGGCCGTTTTTTCCAAAGAGAAAGTATATTAGGTTATTTAGAAAATTGATTAACAGAAAGGTAACACATATAAAATTTTAATAAACAAATAAAATAATCAAGTTTACAGAGAAATGCCATTCGTTATTCTGTGTTATGCTTGTCATTATTGAAAGTACCTCCTGAAACTAGAAACCACCACTTATACCCTTCTGCCGTCTCAGATACAAGACACACACACACACACACACACACACACACACACACACACACACACACACACACACACACACACACACACACACACACACACACACACACACACACACACATACACACACACACACACACACACACACACACACACACACACGCACACACACACACACACACACACACATATATATATATATATATATATATATATATATACAGTTATATATGATAATAAAAAAATGTGTTTATGTTTAATTACTTTTCCACTTAAAATCTTTACAGAAATATAACAAGAAATCTTATACAGTCGCCCATCGCGATTTTAGGTGTACTGTTTCTTTTTAATCCCAGTATGTTTGTAATTTTCTGATGATGCTAACTGTGTTGGCGAAATGTACATCAAGGGTGTTTAAATATTTGTAGCAAGGGTTATTGTTACTTATTTATCAGAAATATAACAACACAAATATTTTTTTAATTTTAAACCAAGACTAAAACCAATTTGAAAATTGTCAAGTTATTCCTTTCTGTAAATCAATGGTAACTTTTGATAAATTGTAAAAAACGATATCCATAAACACATTCCGTGTGGAACAGAGAACGTTGCACAAATGTGGTTTTGTATGAAACATTGCATACTTTATGCAGATGGGTTCTCTGATTTACAGGCGCGAAACGTTCACTGTAATTGCAGCATATTTAAGTTAACTGCCTCGTTTGGTTGCCTTCTCGTTCACGCAACAATAAGACTGCTCGGTTTAGGTGATGAATGCTGAAACATATGTAGCCCAGAAGTGGAAACACCGTAAGTGCGTTTTCCTTACTTTGCCTTAATATTAGCTTTGCCTTTTACACGAGAAACTGCTAGGTAATTTAGCTTTCATGATTCTGAAGTTGAAAAATATGATAAGGCGAATTACACAATTAACCAAATTTATTTCTTCGATTCTGTCCGTTCTTTACGGATTAATTACTTTCATAGATTCAAAGAAATACTGAACATAAAAACATCGCTTAAAGACGTTATAGAAAGAAACCAGGTTTCTTGGTACGGATATATGAGTAGAATGACTTACGGTAGATTACCAATAAATCTTGGAAATGGATTCCAAAAAGACGACGAAAGAAAGAAGGACAGAGGATGACATTGTATAGTGAGATTATAATAGCTATGAACAAAAGAGAAATAAGAGAAGATAAAGAAAGATTCATGGCATAACAATAAATAATAACGTTCGAATTGCGCAATAAACTGTCAATATAAAACTAATGAATATACATATATATATATATATATATATATAATCTAATTTATTTAGCTTTATAAAAATCTAGTAAAGGCAACATATTTTCTAAATTGTGAAATATAAACATATTGATTTTCAACTGTTTTATTATTTCATTACTTGTTTCATGGTATTATATTTTATAAGAATTTCATTTACTCCAAATATAGGATCGGTTTGTTATAGGTCGAAGCAACGATGGGTCAACACAGTCGTTTAGAGAACACCTTCTGGGCATACATCGTGAAAACGATTCTACGCGAAGGACGAAGAAGAAGAGAACTTTGAATAAATATAAGTCAAAAGACTGGAACTGTAAGGAAGGAAAAAGGGCAGTAAACACCTGGAAGGTGACTGTGATGTTCAATAAATAGACTATATTATTATTGTACTGTAATTTTATTATATGATTGTTATTTTACAACACAATATATACTCATACCCATATATATATATATATATATATACAGGAACATAATAACATGATTTTTGGCTCACCATATATGCTATGCAGGTTTCTTGAGAGTTTTTAAATGTAATATCTCATAAAACTACTTTCAAGGACTGTAAAACGTTACTTGTTGTTTTGTATTCGTTACTGTATTAAAATATTGTTTTAATAAACTAATTTATGGGCTTTCCGTGATTAGCTTATCTATAGAAACAAGTATCTACTTATTTTAAAGTAGTATTATTTGAAAAGTTTTAAGAATTTAAAATAAGCATAATTGAAAAATACCTAACTAAATGAATGCGTAGAGACTTTGCTTCGTAAAGGGAACGGTTGTTTTGAAACGCGTCACCAAGTAAGCCTTATGTATTCAGTTAGCTATTTTTTAATTATAGTTTATTCAATGAATTCAAGGTGATTACATCAAGCAACATTAAAATAACTATTTCAACTAATCGAGGAGTAACATGTCTAGTGTAAACTATTTTACAGTATTTCAATACAATATACGGGTATGCTTGTAAGGGAGAAAAATTACATTAATCAATCCAGCTGCATTCTACCTATATTTTTATAGCTATAACAACATGAACTTCTAAACTTTAATATTTTAAAAAATGTTCTTAAGAAAAGCTCTACTTATTAGAAGTTAAGTCATATTTAATTAAGGAACATTGTCGAAAGTGTATTTATTGTAACTTTTACGTATCCAACATTTAAACATTGTTGAATTAGTTTTTTGTTTTATTTTTCATTCTAAGACGTAAAACCCTTAAAGTGATACTTATAAACTTAACGTGTATACGCTAATGTGTCTCTCAGTGTATTATCTCTCGAAGTTTAAAATACAATGCTAATAATGTGCAACCTGTAATGGAGAGAAGGCATTATGTTATGACAAAATTCTTTGCTTTTAAAGTAGTTTCATTAAATACTTTGATGGGAAATACATGAAAAATGTCTAATATGCTTTATTTATTCTTTAAAGTATTCTTCTTTGTAAACTATTTTTTATCCAATTATAAGTAACATGCATTTTTTTAGAAAAAGCAAACCTATTTTATTAGAGAAGAAATTCGACTAAATTAGCCTTCTAATCTAAAGAGTATGTTTTTGTTCGAGAAATATAGCCTATCACAAATACCAATTCCTTTTTTAAGTTTCCAAATTAACAGCAAGAAAACGATCAGTCAAAAACCTCATTGTTGTAATATACTTCATTTCTGTTAGAACGTATACTAATAAATACAGTAATCCATTAGTAATTCCTAGTGATGTCATTCCTGTTTTGTCCTAAATAAATCATAGGACTACATTCACATTCTGTAAGTTTCAGAATTCTGTAATTACCCTTTCACATTCTGTGCCTCCCTTTAAACGCCGATAAGAAGTTACTCCTCTCCCTATATATGGGCAATAGCAATAGCCTACAGTCGATATATAGAAGCTGGTTAGTTGTAAATGGCATTTGATATTATCATTCACTACGTTATGAGTGCATTACTATTAATATAGGCCTTGAACTGAACTTTAGACGAAGATAAGAAATTAATCCTCTCCCTATATATGGGCAATAGCAATAGCCTACAGTCAATATATAGACGGTGGTTAGTTGTAAAGGGCATTTGATATTATCATTCACTACGTTATGAGTGCATTACTATTAATATAGGCCTTGAACTGAACTTTAGACGCCGATAAGAAGTTACTCCTCTCCCTATATATGGGCAATAGCAATAGCCTACAGTCGATATATAGAAGCTGGTTAGTTGTAAATGGCATTCGATATTATCATTCACTACGTTATGAGTGCATTACTATTAATATAGGCCTTGAACTGAACTTTAGACGCCGATAAGAAGTTACTCCTCTCCCTATATATGGG